>CM067612.1:61471575-61999075 GCA_034336685.1 Luscinia luscinia
TCTCACTCAGGGGTCTTTGAGACCCTCACCAGGGGGTTTTGAGACCCCCAAGGAGGCCAGAGGAACACCCTGGGCTCCCACAGCATCCCTTCTCCAAGAGGCACAGCAGAGAAGCAGCACTGTGTGCTGAAAGCAGCCTGGGTTTAACCTCCAACAGCTAATCCTGGGCTCGCTCAGGCTGCCCTGAGAGACAGCAAGCAGCAGGAAATGCATCTCACCTGCTGGAGCCACAGCAGCTGCTCTGGGACCCTCTGGGGGTGCTGAGGGGTGCAGGGGGTGCCCTGTCCCTTGCTGTCCCCCCAGCTGGGACATCCCAGCACACAGGGCAGGGCTGTGCCCTGACTGGGGATCTCACCCCACTGGCTGTGCTGGGGGCAGCAAATCCACGCTCTGCTCCTGCCATCCCCGAATCCTGCAGCCTGGAAAAGCCCCCCAGGATCAAATCCAGCCATTCCCTGAGAGCCCCCAGAGCCCAGGGACAGGCACAGCCCTGTCCTCATCACCAGGGCCAGCTCCAAAAGCCTTCAGGCTCCTTAGGATCAGGGAATTGTTTGGGTTGGAAACGCCCTGCGAGGCTGAGCCCAGCTGCTCCCCAGCACTGCCAAGTGTCCCCAAGTGCCACCTCCACAGGGCTCTGAGATCCTGCAGGGATGGGGACAGCAGCTGTGCCAGGGCTGGACAATCCTTTCCATGAGGAAATTTTCCCAATTTCCACCCTGATCCTCCCCTGGCCCAGCCTGAGGCCGTTCCCTCTCCTCCTGTCCCTGTTCCTGGAGCAGAGCCCGAGCCCCCCGGCTGTGCCCTCCTGGCAGGGAGTTGTGCAGAGCCACAAGGGCCCTGAGCCTCCTTTGCTCCAGCTGAGCCCCTGCCCAGCTCCTCAGCAATTCTCCAGCCCCTGCCCAGCTCCTCAGGAATTCTCCAGCCCCTGCCCAGCTCCCTCAGGAATCCTCACAGCATTTGTGCTCAGAGCAGGGTGATTCTCTGGACAAATGTCAGCACACCTCTGTTTCTCTTGGGAAGCACCAAGCTCTCCCAGAGGAGCTCAGGAATCCCCAGAGCTCTGCTGGGAGCAGGGGAAGCATTCCCAGTGCTGGGCTGGGCTGCTCAGGGACACGGGATGGGAGAGAAGCACTCCTTGGAAAGGCTCTGCAGCACTCCAGAGCACATTCCATCATGGATCTCACTCGGGTGTCCTGGCACAGCCACCCAAATTCCAACATGGCCCCTCCTGTGCTCTAGTCCCACATTAATGCCTCCCACAGGAAGGGATGCCTGGAATCCTAAGGAGAGGGATGCACAGAGCATCACAGGAGACTTTCCAGCCCAAATCCTGCTCTTAACCATGGAATATCCTGAGTGGGAAGGGACCCCAGGGACCATCCAGCCCAGCTCCTGGCGCTGCAGACATCCCAACCATCCCCCTGTGCATCCCTGAGAGCATTGTCCAAGCACTCAGCATGGCCAAGTGTCCTGGCAGCACTTCCAGCCTTATCCAAACGTCTCCATTGTTCAGGTTTTCCCAGCAAGTGTTGAGATCATCCCTTGCCACATTCTGAAAAAAAATGTTTTCAATTTCTCCCTTGAAGTAACCACAGAAAAATAAAATATTCCTGCAACTTAATTCAAATTAATTTGTCCAAGAGGGGTTTGTTGTGCTGTGTCTGGTTATTTCTCTCAGCCAAACTGAGTAACTCCAATTTTACCCAACTTGTTTCTTCCCTGAGGTCAAGGAGGGCTGTGAGCAGGCACAGACCTGAAGGGACAGTCCCTGACCTCTTTATCTTCCCTGTAGCCACATCTCCTACCTGAGCTAATTTATTCTCCACAGACTGATAATAAAATATGAAAAACAGCAAGTCATATCAGTGGAGAGGTTTAATGGAGCTGAAAACTCCAAGGACTCCCTGGCAATTCATCCTTCCAGTGTCTGAAGGGGCCTGCAAAGAGCCTGGAGAGGGATTTTGGACAAGTGATGGAGGGAGACAGGACAAGGGGGGACGGGCTCAAGCTGAGAGAGGGGAAATGTAGGTGAGATACAGGGAAGGGATTGTTCCTGGGAGGGTGAGGAGGGGCTGGGCTGGAATTGCCAGAGCAGCTGTGGCTGCCCCTGGATCCCTGGCAGTGCCCAAGGCCAGGCTGGACATGGGGCTGGGACAGTGGGAGGTGTCCCTGGGATGGGATGGGATAATGGGATGGGATGGGATAATGGGATGGGATTTAAGGTCCTTTCCAACCCAAAGCCTTGGATTCTGTGAATTCCAAACCCTGCCCCAGACTTTAGGGCACAAGGTGAAACAGCTGGAGCAGAGCACCCATCAGAACCTCATCAGGACCTCCCCCCTCAGCTGAGAACATTCCCTGCCTGTGCTGATGTGAATCCCAGCCCTCGGCAGGACGGGCACTGCAGTGTTCCCTCCAGGCTGGGAAAGGCTGGGAATTCTGCTCAGAGGGAACAGTCCGAGGCAAATCCCAGGAAAGGTTGGGACCAGCAGCACGGGAGGAGCTGTCCCCTCTGTCCCCCCATTCAAACAGGAGCTGCTGCTGCTGCTGCTGGGAGCTGGAGTGAAACCCGGGCTGGGCTCGCCACCTGCTGCTGCTGCTGCCAATTGCAGCAGGGATGGGATAATGGGATAATGGGATGGGGTAATGGGATGGGATGATGGGATAATGGGATGGGATAATGGGATGGGATCCATGGGATAGGATGGGATGGGATAATGGGATGGGATCCATGGGATGGGATGGGATGGGGTAATGGGATAGGATGTCATAATGGGATGGGATGGGAAAATGGGATGGGATGGGATAATGGGATGGGATGGGATGGGATAATGGAATGGGATGGGATAATGGGATGGGATGGGATAATGGGATGGGATGGGATGGGATAATGGAATGGGATGGGATAATGGGATGGGATAATGGGATGGGATAATGGAATGGGATGGGATAATGGGATGGGATGGGATAATGGGATAATGGGATGGGATAATGGGATGGGATGGGGTAATGGGATGGAATCCATGGGATGGGATGTGCACCTTTGCCTCACCTGCCCTGCTGGGATCTGCACCTGGGGCTGGGCTGGGGCACTGCCACCAGCAGAACTGGGAGGGAAAGGGGTGCTGAGCCCTGATCCCCGTGGGAGTGGGGAGAGGAGAACCCTGCCCCAGTGGGAGAGGACACAGCACAGCTGCTCTCTGCTCTGGCTGGGAGGAGGGGATGGCAGGGACCCCTCCCACTGTCCCAGTGCCAACCTGGCCTGGGCACTGCCAGGGATCCAGGGGCAGCCACAGCTGCTCTGGCAATTCCAGCCCAGCCAGGAATTCCCAATTCCCAATATCCCACCCATCCCTGCCCTCTGGCAGTGGAAGCCATTCCTGTGTCCACGACCTCACAAAGTCTCCAATGCCCACCTGAAGTCCTGTGTCCCTGCCCCGTGTCCCTGCCCCAAGCTGCAGAGCCCACAGTGCCCACAGACCCCAGAGATCTGCACAGGAGCTTCACAGGGAATCAGGACATCAGCCCTGCGTGCACGGGGGAGACAGTGACACCCTGAGCATTTCACAATTCCCTGCTCCCAGGAATGGCCTCATTCCAGCACAGCTGGGACAGGCCCCAGGCTCCTGCTGCACACACTCCAGGGGCTGGGAGCTGCCAGGGCTGCAGCAGCTGGGTGCCAGCCCCTCTGTCCGTGTGGGACCTGCCCCTGGGGCATCCACCCTGCTCAGGGCTGACAGCAGGAAAGCAGCAGCCAGCCAGGAGGGCAGGACCAGCATCTGGAGCCATTCAGTTTGAAATTAATGACATAGATTATGTAATGAGAGCAGATGAGCTGAATTAGTGTTCCAGCATGAACTGTGAGAGCAGAGGCTGAGCCTGGAGCTGCACATCCCTGCCCACAGCTCCTCTGGTGCTGGGAGATGTTCCAGCCTCCAGGCAGGAATTGGTGTGGGCAGCACCTGCTGGGGTCCCTGTGGCACCTGGGTGGCACCAGTGTGGCAGTGCCAGCCCCAGAGTGGCAGTGCCAGCCCCAGAGTGGCAGTGCCAGCCCCAGCAGGGCAGTGCCAGCCCCAGAGTGGCAGTCCCAGCCCCAGCAGGGCTCTGGCTCAGCAGTGCCAGCCCCAGTGTGCCAGTGCCATCTCCAGTGTGGCAGTGCCAGCCCCAGCAGGGCAGTGCCAGCCCCAGTGTGACAGTGCAAACCCCAGAGTGGCAGTGCCAGCCCCAGAGTGGCAGTGTCAGCCCCAGTGTGGCAGTCCCAGCCCCAGCAGGGCTCTGGCTCAGCAGTGCCAGCCCCAGCAGGGCAGTGCCACCCCAGTGTGGCAGTGCCAGCCCCAGTGTGACAGTCCCAGCCCCAGCAGGGCTCTGGCTCAGCAGTGCCAGCCCCAGAGTGGCAGTGTCAGCCCCAGCAGGGCTCTAGCTCCAGTGCAGTCCCAGCCCCAGTGTGGCAGTGCCAGCCCCAGCAGGGCTCTGGCTCAGCAGTGCCATCCCCAGTGTGGCAGTGCCATCCCCAGAGTGGCAGTGCCAGCCCACAGTGGCAGTGCCAGCCCCAGAGTGGCAGTGCCAGCCCCAGCAGGGCTCTGGCTCAGCAGTGCCAGCCCCAGAGTGGCAGTGCCAGCCCCGGTGTGACAGTCCCAGCCCCAGAGTGGCAGTGCCAGCCCCAGTAGGGCAGTGCCATCCCCAGTGTGGCAGTGCCAGCCCCAGTGTGACAGTCCCAGCCCCAGAGTGGCAGTGCCAGCCCCAGCAGGGCAGTGCCAGCCCCAGAGTGGCAGTGCCAGCCCCAGTGTGGCAGTGCCAGCCCCAGGAGGGCTCTGGCTCAGCAGTGCCAGCCCCAGCAGGCAGTGCAAACCCCCAGTGTGGCAGTGCCAGCCCCAGAGTGGCAGTGCCAGCCCCAGAGTGGCAGTGCCAGCCCCGGTGTGGCAGTGCCAGCCCCAGCAGGGCTCTGGCTCAGCAGTGCCAGCGCTGGGTCCTGTCTGACCTTGGGCTCTGCTGCGGGGCAGCCGAGTGGAAAGCTGAAACCATCATCTCCCAAAGAGACTGCGGGAAAAAGCCTCAGGGAGAATCTTCTGTCGGTTCCTGAGGCGTGATTAACTGCCTTAATTCCAGATGATTAATGGCTCTCGCTTCTCGGAGGCCGAGTCTCCGTGCACGTGCTGTGACTGGAGAGGCTTCCTTCCCAAAACTTCCTTCCCAAAACTTCCATCCTAAAACTTCCACCCCAAAACTTCCACCCCAAAACTTCCACCCCAAAACTTCCACCCCAAAACTTCCTTCCCAAAACTTCCACCCCAAAACTTCCCTCCCAAAACTTCCCTTCCCAAAACTTCCACCCCAAAACTTCCACCCCAAAACTTCCACCCCAAAACTTCCACCCCAAAACTTCCACCCCAAACTTCCACACCCCAAAACTTCCACACCCCAAAACTTCCCTTCCCAAAATCTTCCACCCTCAAAACTTCCCCAACCTCCCAAAACTTCCCACTCCCAAAACTTCCCTCCCAAAACTTCCACCCCAAAACTTCCCACCCCAAAACTTCCAACCCCAAAACTTCCACCCCAAACTTCCATCCCAAAACTTCCTTCCCAACGCTTCCACTTCCACCCCAAAACTTCCACCCCAAAACTTCCTTCCCAAAACGTCCTTCCCAAAACGTCCTTCCCAAAACTTCCACCCCAAAACTTCCTTCCCAAAACTTCCTTCCCAAAACTTCCTTCCCAAAACTTCCTTCCCAAAACTTCCACCCCAAAACTTCCACCCCAAAACTTCCCTCCCAAAACTTCTAAACTTCCTTCCCAAAACTTCCTTCCCAAAACTTCCCTCCCAAAACTTCCCTTCCCAAAACTTCCACCCCAAAACTTCCCCCCCAAAACTTCCTTCCACTAAAACTTCCACCCCAAAACTTCCACCCCAAAACTTCCTTCCCAAAACTTCCACCCCAAAACTTCCTTCCCAAAACTTCCACCCCAAAACTTCCACACCAAAATTTCCTTCCCAAAACTTCCTTCCCAAAACTTCCTTCCCAAATCTTCCAACTCCCAAAACTTCCCTCCCAAAACTTCCAACCCCAAAACTTCCCTCCCAAAACTTCCCTCCCAAAACTTCCACCCCAAAACTTCCACCCCAAAACTTCCTTCCCAAAACTTCCACCCCAAAATCTTCCTTCCCAAAACTTCCTCCCAAAACTCCCATGGCTGCTCCAGAGCCTCATTCCCTGACTCTGCCATTGCCCTTCTGCTCTCCGAGGGCAGTGAGTGCAGGGACTGAGCTCGGTGCTCGGAGCTTGGCTGCATTTCCTTGGCCCTGAGTGGTCCAGCAGGGCTGGCAGGGGATTGTCACTGTCCCTGCTGTGCCACCCTGTCCCCAGCTGTGCCACCCTGTCACTGCTGTGCCACCCTGTCCCTGCCGTGCCACCCTGTCCCAGCCGTGCCACCCTGCCCCTGCCGTGCCACCCTGTCCCAGCTGTGCCATTCTGTCCCTGCCGTGCCACCCTGTCCCTGCCCATGGTGCTCCCCCCAAAACCAAGGAGCCCTGGGTGTCCCCTGAGCTGGCACTGCTGGGACACCTCCAGCCCTTGTCAGGCTCTCAAAGCAAGAGAGACCTGGAGGGGCTGGAGCAGGGAAGGGACCAGAGCTGGGCAGGGGCTGGAGAATTCCTGAGGGAGCTGGGAAGTGGTGTGCTGGTGGGGGCAGTGTGGCTGTGTTTGCATTTTGGGTTTTTGGGGCTCCACACTCACATGGGTGATGTGCTGGTGGGGGCAGTGTGGGTGTGTTTGCATTCTGGGTTTTTGGGGTCCCACACTCACATGGGTGATGTGCTGGTAGGGGCAGTGTGGCTGTGTTTGCATTTTGGGTTTTTGGGGTCCCACACTCACATGGGTGATGTGCTGGTGGGGGCAGTGTGGCTGTGTTTGCATTTTGGGTTTAGGGGGTCCCACACTCACATGGGTGGTGTGCTGGTGGTACTGCAAGGAGAAGCTCAGTAATGCATTATCCAGGGGATTAAAGTTCTGTTTCAGTCACCAACCCATCAGGGACACCAGTGTGATTCTGAGGTGTAGAGCTCAACCTTTCCCCTCTTGTTAGAACTGAAGGAAATCCCAAACTTCTCCCTTCCCTAAAAGTCACAAAAGGGTGGGAAGGTTTGACAAAGGGCCAGAGGGAATTCATGGCCCTGTTCAGGAGATGAGGAGGAGCAGCTGAGGGAGCTGGGGAGGGGCTGGAGAATTGCTGAGGAGCTGGGCAGGGGCTGGAGAATTCCTGAGGGAGCTGGGAAGGGGCTGGAGAATTGCTGAGGGAGCTGGGCAGGGGCTGGAGAATTGCTGAGGAGCTGGGCAGGGGCTGGAGAATTGCTGAGGAGCTGGGCAGGGGCTCAGCTGGAGCAAAGGAGGCTCAGGGCCCTTGTGGCTCTGCACAACTCCCTGCCAGGAGGGCACAGCCGGGGGGGTCGGGCTCTGCTCCAGGAACAGGGACAGGAGGAGAGGGAACAGCCTCAGGCTGGGCCAGGGCAGGCTCAGGGTGGATTTTAGGAGGAATTTCCCATGGAAAGGGAGCTCAGGGTTTGGAAGTGCCCAGGGGGGTTGGATTCCCCATCCCTGTTTAGGAATTCCTGGATGTGGCACCCACTGGGATGGGGACAAGGTGGGCATTGGGCACAGCTGGGATTCTGATCCTGGAGGGTTTTCCCACCTCACGGATCCTGGGATTCTGTGACACTTCAGAGATCTGTGACCCAGCAGAACAAACTGTGGGAAGAACCTCAGCAGAAGTTCCCAAATCTCTGGTGAGCAGCCAGCAGAGCCCTGCTGCCCACGGGGGCCAGAACCAAACCCATCCCAGTGTGCAGTGACCAGCAGGCAGGGACGCTCCTGAGGGAGCAGGAGGGAAGCCCAAGCTGCTCCTTCCAGCCCAAAGCTCAGCTGGGAAGAGAGCAGGAGGAGAGGGAGCACTGGGCTCCCCCCTGGCAGGAACACATCCTCCAGACGAGCAGGGCTGGTTTCACAGCTCTTGGCAAACGTGGGCATGATGAACATTTGGGCTAATTATTACAAACAAGCCTAAATGAATGTCCTGAAGGAGCAGGAGGTGGCTGAGCACACGTGTTCCACACAGCAGCCAGCAGTGACCCTCTGGAGCTGAATCATTCATCACCTGGCACAGGTTAAGCCAGTGGAGACTCCAGAAAAAACCCACAGTGCTTTTCACAGCTCTGGACCAAGGGTTCCTCCCATCCCCGCCCTGGGGCTGGAATGCAAGCTGTGCATCCCCAGGATCTACAGATAAACTCCCAGGGCTGACTTGCTGCTCCTGTGCTCAGTGGTGGGAAGTTGCATCCTGGAGTTTCTGGGGCAGGCAGCGAGCTGGGGGATGTGGGGGGATCCCCAGGGCTGGCTGTGCTCTCCTGGGTGCAATAAGAGAGGTCAGTGCAAGCCCCAGCCCAGCTGAGCTCTGGGAAGGCAGAAGGGGGCTGAGTTCCACACAGAGCAGATTATTGTTTATATTTATAAACATAAAAAATGAAGGTGCTGCTGGATCAGAGGGGTTTGGATTCTCCAAAGAGGGAAATCACAAAACCAGGCTCTGTGCAAACAACACCTGAACTGCCCTGGGCACCCAGTCCCACACTCACTTCCCGCATTTTCCAGTGAAAAAAAATAAATTCCTTTGTCTCCAAGGTTTTCCTGTGGAATGGATTCCTGCCAGGAGCAGTTAGGTCTGGTTAAAACCCAGATTTATCTCCTGTGCTCTCCCCACGCCCCTGGGCTCAGGGCTGGCAGGATCCTGGCAAAGAGAGTTTGTTGGAATTGGGGATCCCTCTGGGCACTCCCACAGCCCACAGTGCCTGACCCTGCTCCTGGAAGGGAGCATGACTGAAAAAAGGAGGACACCATGAGATTTAAGGAAGTTACCAGGTGTTTCTCACTGTAGGATCTTTTCAGTGCTGATAAATTTGCCAAAGTTCACATTTTCTGTGCCAGGCCAGTCCAAGCTGATCCTTCTGGAACATTTTTCCCACAATAAACTGGCTACTGCAGCATTCCCATCCCTGGCCAGGCAGGGCTGGCACTGGGGGGGATTTAAGGCTCCTTCCAACCCAAAGCAGTCTGAGATTCTGGGATTCTCTTTCTAAAAACAATTGCAGAGAAAAAAATCCAGGGAAGGTGAAGGCATGGGAACTGCAGGTGGTGGGTGCTGCCCACACTCAGGGTCTGCATTCCAGGGCTCTTCCAGCAATAACCTTGTGCCATTCCCAAAAACTCCTCTTTTCCAGGCAATATGGAGCCCATGGAGAGAGAGAGATGCCTGGGAATGTCCATTCAAGGCTTTTATGATCCTTGCTTCATCGTGAATTTTAGTGCCAGCCCAAATTAAATTCATTTTACAATATGTATTTATTTCTCAGCTTCTTAACAGAACAATTTGGAAACATCCCAGAGACTTTAAACAACAGAACTGTTTTTCCTTTATGGCAAAAAAAAAATGGGATTTTGCCATTCTTTTCCCAGGGAGAGCAGCCAGCACAGGCCCCCCTCCAGCTTGCACAAGGATGGATTCTTTTTCCACACAAAACTTCTCCAGTTTAGCACTTCCAAGCTGTCGTTGTCACACCACAGTCAGTTAATTACATTTATAATTCCAGAAACACGGGTGGTAGAAATTGAATCTCAAGTAAAAAGCTGTCTCTCAGACAGTGGGCAAATAAAACTTTGCTTATCTCGCTGTAATTTCACGATACACAGCATGAGGCACTGAAAAATCCCTCAATAATGTAAGTTATCACTAACAGGGAGTGCTGCACTCACTTCCTTGCATTTTTATCGTGGCCAATGTGGGAATACAGCTGGGGAGAAAGGACTGGGAGCACTGCTCAGCCAGTGACAGACACAGGGGTGTGAACCACAGTGAAGTGTGGAGAGACTCTACAACTTACACAAAGTTATTGGCTTGGCTTGCAGAGCAGGGTGTGCCCAGCAGTGTGTGCTCCATCTATTCTGTCAGTGCTCTGTGTCTTCCCACAGCCCATCCTCCCTCAGGAGATATCTCCTGTTAATGGGCCATGTGTTAAAAACCAGCTGGGCAATCATCTTTATCTTCCCACAGCCCATCCTCCCTCCAGGAGATATCTCCTGTTCATGGCCAGTGAGTCCCAGGGCATGGCTGATAAAATTCCATCATCCCACTGGGAGATGTTCCAGCCAGGGCAGGAGCCAAGCCTTTCCTGCCCAGATCAAAACTGAGATTTTGGACACCAAGGCACCTTCTTTCCACTGGATTCCAGAGGAAAACCAGACCTTTCCACATCACCCCTGGAGCTTCAGAGGAAACTGCACCTTCTCCAGGAGCACTGCTCCAGCTGAACCACATCTGCCCCTGCAGGAGGATGCAGCCACCATGGAATGGGACTGCTGCCAACACCCTGCCTGACTGACGGGTGTCAGCTTGGATTCTGACTCTGGCAGGGTTTGGGATTGTTCTTTGTAATACTGCATTTCTATTTTAATTTTCCTAGTAAAGAACTGTTATTCCTAATTCCCATATCTTTGCCTGAGAGCCCCTTAATTTCAAAATTATAATAATAATAATTTGGAGGAAGGGGGCTTGCATTCTCCATTTCAAGAGAAGCTCCTGCCTTTCTTAGCAAACACCTGTCTCTCAAACCAGGACAGTTATAAAAGTAGGGATGCATTTATTTAGTGTTGAGGTGTATGGGGGGCAGTTTTTCCAAAGGCATGCACACTTTTAGTAATTTGAATTTTTATTTTTTAACAAATTAGGATTACACAATATACCTAATACATATTTATTTCCTATCTTAGCCTATCTTTGCTTCATATTAAATCTAGTTCCACACCTCTTCGTACTTGTGCATTGCTTTTTGGGTGGTTTTTAAAAAGAAGTAAAACGAGACTTTATTGGAGTTGAACTTTTTACTTTGTCTTTCTGCATCTGCTCTTTAGTTTTTTGGTCATCTTCTATTGCATTTTACTTTCTTTATGTCAGGGCTGGGATTAAATATGTGTGAGATGGTATTTCTTGTTTGGATTCAGATGTTTATTAATTTTTATTTATATCACACTCTCACAGACTGTGAATTCTACAGCATTTAACAAGCTAAAAATTGAGATTTTTTTTCTATAAAGTCTTTTAAAGGCAAATTGCCTCATTCAAAAAAGCTGTGTAAATTCATTTTACTTTTAACTTAATAACCAATTATTTGTGAGCTGCAAGCTGGGGTCCCTGCAAGGCTGTGGAGGGTTCCAGGTGAGTGGAGCTCCCCATTCCCTCTCCCCACACCAGGAGCCAACCTCTGCTCCCCCTTCCCAAGCACTGTGTTCAGCTGTGACACCTGAGGTGAGGGGAGCATAAGGATGAAACAACCTCCTTATCCTGCCAGGGTTCACCATGAATGGAGCTTGAAGGGCCATGAGTGCAGCCCAGGCTCCTGCAGGTTGCAGGGAGGGGGAGTTGGATTTCCCTGCAGTCAGGACTGACAGCAGATCTGTGCAAACCCACGTCCTGCTTGCTTTGGAAAGGGCTCAGCTCCCTCAGGAGCAGCCCAGGGCCTGGCATGGCTCAAGCAGGTCACCAAGGCACGACTCCAGAGCCCAGGTGGAGACACACAAAGGCAGGGATTTGTCCCAGCATCAGTATCTTACCCCCAGGCACATTTCCTGTCACACAGTGATGGCTCAGCTGCAGCTCTGGGGCACTGGGAGCACACAAACAAAGCCAGGCTCAAAAAACCAAAATAAGAAACGGGATTCTTGGCTTTGTTTGACAGACAGGACTAACACAGAGAGGCAGGAATCATCCCAAAGCCACAAGGGTTCCTGCTCTAGGTTCCTGCACTGAGCATGCCCCAAGCTGTCTGTCCACCCCCACAGAAAGAGGGAATGGGCTCCAAGATCCCCCAGTGGCCTGTGAGCAGTCACAGAACCTCGGGGATGGGTGGGATTGGAAGGGAAGTGTCCAAGGGCAGGTTGGACATTGGGCTGGAGCACCTGGGACAGTGGGAGGTGTCCCTGCCATGGCAGGGGTGGCACTGGGGGGTTTGAGGTCCCTTCCCAGCCCAAAGCATCCCAGGACTGTAAGGAATGGGAGTTACCCTCTGGAGGATCAGCAACACCCAGCCAGTGTCAAACCCTGCCAGTGCACTGGCAGGAAATTAAAATCCCCTCCTTGGCAGCAGCCAGCACCACCCAGGGAAGCAGTGCCTGGATCCCACGTTTTGGGGCTGGCAAGGGAAAAATGGCTCATTTCTGCTTCCTCAGCTCTGCTGCTGCTGCTCTCTGTGTTCCAGAGGCACTCTGCCAGTGGGAGCTGAGGTAAACACATTCCAGGGGGTTACAGAGCAATAATTCCAGGGAAAAGCACAGGCCATGAGCTGTACTGCTCTGGAATCCTTCACAGCTCGGGAGGAAAGGAGCTGTTTACCCAACTTAACCCATGAACCCTGAGCAAAGAGACCTGGCAAGGGCTGCTCCCCGTCAGCAGCAATCAGAGAGTGGATCTGCAGCATCAGCATCAGTCAGAGCTGTGCCCTGCTGAGGAGCTCAGGGCAGTGCCCGTGGGGAGGGAGGGCTTGGCTTTATTGCACCACACACCTCGAGGGAATAAAAGCACTTAGCAAGGATCATCCATCACTTCCCAACACAGACCCCTCCCCTTCTGCAGCCCCTGAAAGGATAAAATGTCACAGTGTCCTTTTAGACCTGTTGCTAATGCTTCAAAAAGAAGACAGAATATTCCAGAAATTTTCTACAGTTAGCCTATAATCCAAATTCTGCTCCTTCCTTTTTCTTGATTATCTGCTCATTGGCTCAAAGCTGATTTTCATAGAATCCCAGAGTGGTTTGGGTTGGAAAGGAGGTTAAAACTCATCCAGTGTGGCAGGGACACCTCCCACTGTCCCAGGCTGCTCCCAGTCCCAGTGTCCAGCCTGGCCTGGGGCACTGCCAGGGATCCAAAATTGGACACCTGTGCCAGGGCCTGCCCACCCTCCCAGCCAGGAATTTATTCCTGTTATCCCACTGAAACTCCTACTTGTTTAATCACCCCAGCTCCTGGGAGCATCTCCTCCCAAACTTCTTTAACACCAAGCCTTGTGGAGGCCTCAGGATTCTCCTCTGGAGATCCAGCAGTGACAGGGAGGGGATCAGTGCCAGCACCACTGCAGTGGCAGCTTGTACAAATCCTGCACAAAGAATGCTGAAAGGGAGCTGAACTCCCTGAAAACTGAGTTCCAGGTGCCACCCCTTCTTCCCTAGGGAGACGTGTGGGAGTCCAGGGTATCTCCCTGGCTCCTTTGGGGATGCAAAAACCCCCATGGCAGACCCCTCTGAGACCCCCAAGAGCCACAGGGGCTGGATTTAGCTTCTTGGGAGAATTTACCAACACTGAGGGAAGAATCACAAAATATGAGAACAAGCAGAGTGTGAATTGGAATGTTAGAATGTAGAATAAGTGGGTTTTTGGATTGTTTATATTAAGGGCCATGTGGTCAAGATGGAGGAACCTGGGTGTGGTGGCTCCTTCTTCCTTGTGTCATCCATGTTGGGGTTGCATCCTGGGAACCACAGGTTGGATGGGGAAAGAACTGGACATTGCAGAGAGTGCATGGCATTGGGAAGAATCTGTAAACATTGTATTCATAGTTTTAGGTATAAAAGATTTGGCACAGCCCATCAGGGGAGTTCTGTGATGGTGCCTTGCAGAGCAGGCCTGTGTCGGGCTGACTGAAACATTTTGGGAGATAAGATAAATAAACAGCTTTGAAACAACACAAAGGTCGTCTCCAGAAGATTTCTTGCTGGTGACTCTGAGGGAATCCAGACTCCTGCCCACCTGCATGTCCTCTCTGAGGGGTCTCATGTCCAAAGAGACCCTGGGGCCAGACAAGATGTGCCAGGGACCCTTCCCCCATCCCACTGATGCTCCTCATCCTCAGCACCTCCAGACCCCAGCCTGCCCTCCTGCCCCCCAGTGCCCTGCTGCTGCTGCCACCCCTCTGGCACTGCCAGCACTGCCAGCACTGCCCCAGCTCTGCAATGAAGCCACCCAAAGGGACAGCAGCCATGGCACCCCAGGGTGCATCATTGCATCTCTGCTTCCCTCAGCCTCCAGCTGGGACACCAATGCTCTTGGAAAATAATTTTATTAATAGGGTTTTTTTCTTTTTGTCTTGAAAGTGCTGCAATAAAATCAAATTTTATCTAAACAGGAGAGAGGGGAAGGAAAAAGATGTCACCAGTGCTGAGTCTCAGTGGATGGAAAGCTGGGATAGCCATGGAAGTGTGGAGTAAGCTCCACACCTGACACTAAATCTCACTTAAATGGACTGATAAACTTCAGCCTCAGCAGAGAAGGGGCAGATTGGCTGCCTCCCACAGAGTCTTAATAGCTTATTTATTTGTTAATTACTAATTTTGCAATGTGTGAGGAAGAAAAGCAAGAAATGTGTTTGAAATTTATAATAACAGGTACTCCATGTAACCCTGCATGGAGGTTCTGCCAGGAGAAAACTGAATGGGGAATGTTGGAATCACTGAGGTTGGAAAAGCCCTCCCAGCCCATGGAGTCCCAGCTGTGCCCAGCCCAGAGCTCTGAGTGTCACTCCAGGTGCCACCACCAGGGATGGGATCCAAACCTCCCTGGGCACCTCCAACCCCTGAGCTCCCTTTCCATGGGAAATTCCTCCTAAAATCCACCCTGAGCCTGCCCTGGCCCAGCCTGAGGCCGTTCCCTCTCCTCCTGTCCCTGTTCCTGGAGCAGAGCCCGACCCCCCCGGCTGTGCCCTCCTGGCAGGGAGTTGTGCAGAGCCACAAGGGCCCTGAGCCTCCTTTGCTCCAGCTGAGCCCCTGCCCAGCTCCTCAGCAATTCTCCAGCCCCTGCCCAGCTCCTCAGCAATTCTCCAGCCCCTGCCCAGCTCCTCAGCAATTCTCCAGCCCCTTCCCAGCTCCTCAGCAATTCTCCAGCCCCTTCCCAGCTCCCTCAGGAATTCTCCAGCCCCTTCCCAGCTCCTCAGCAATTCTCCAGCCCCTGCCCAGCTCCCTCAGGAATTCTCCAGCCCCTTCCCAGCTCCTCAGGAATTCTCCAGCCCCTGCCCAGCTCCCTCAGCTGCTCCTCCTCATCTCCTGAACAGGGCCATGAATTCCCTCTGGCCCCTTGTCAAACCTTCCCACTCCTTGTGACTTTAGGGAAGGAGAAGTTTGGGATTTCCTTCAGTTCTAACAAGAGGGGAAAGGTTGAGCTCTACACCTCAGAATCACACTGGTGTCCCTGATGGGTTGGTGACTGAAACAGAACTTTAATCCCCTGGAAAATGCATTACTGAGCTTCTCCTTGCAGTACCACCAGCACACCACCCATGTGAGTGTGGGACCCCCTAAACCCAAAATGCAAACACACCCACACTGCCCCCACCAGCACACCACCCATGTGAGTGTGGAGCCCCAAAAACCCAAAATGCAAACACACCCACACTGCCCCCACCAGCACATCACCCATGTGAGTGTGGGACCCCCTAAACCCAAAATGCAAACACACCCACACTGCCCCCACCAGCACATCACCCATGTGAGTGTGGAGCCCCAAAAACTCAGAATGCAAACACACCCACACTGCCCCCACATCCCTGCTCCATGCACAGTAACTGGCCCAAGAACCCATGAATGCAGCCACTTTAAATCCTCCTTTTCAGGGCCTCCTTGCAGGAATCTGAGCAGGTTCCCTCTCCCTTCCCTTGGAATTAGTATGCCATTGTGAGGATCAAGGCCATTTGCAGGAATATAAAATATTCAATTAATAAGGCTCTGGAATATTTAATCATGACATTGAAATGCTAAGGAGTGCATTAACATTTATTATTCCCTATAAAGGATGGATCTCCAGCTCTGTGCCTGTTCCAGAAGAGCCCTGTGGAGCTCCAGGTGGGGTTTTGGGCTCCTTCCTAAACCAATGCTAAAAGGCAGCATTAATGCAGATTAGGCTAAATCTCATCACCACTGGAGTAACACTCCAGGAGACAATGAAATTACCAGCTCTTGGTTTAAAGAACTGAGGGGAACATTTCTTTTTCCCATTTGCAGTTAGCAGAGAATTACACAGGGAGTCTTTCCAGCAGTGGCTTAGGCCTTGGTGAAGAAAAACAAAAACAGGAAAAGCAGAGGGCTCTGCCTTAAGCTCTGTCCTATTTTAAACAATTTTAGCTCAGGCCTTGCTCAGATGCACAAGTTTGATGTGTTTGTTATTTCTGAGGTGATTTCTCTTCCATGAATGGAAACAGTGCAAATTCACTGCTGGGAAATGATCACCAGAGAAAAATCCTCTTTAGAACAGCCCTACTCATGAGCCACAAAAATTTTTATTTCCTTTGTTACTTCTGCATAACTCCTTGCCATGTCTTGGGGCAGGTTATGGCACTGGGAGAGCATCTCACCTTGCAGGGGATGATGTCAGCCTCTGGTGGTTTAACCCCAGCTCCTGGGAAGGAATGAACTCTATCCCAGCCCAAACCAGGACACTCCATCCTCACAATGTGCTGAGTATTAATAACAGCCACAATAAATCTGCCTTTAAATAAAAATCAGCCTTGCAATCAATGGAGATTACTCAAAATGATCACTTAGCAAAAACACTCAAAAGATAAGGAAAGTTGCAGAGATGAGTAAAAAAAAACCAACATTACCAGTAAGGGAAAGGACAACAATGATATTTTAAAATAATAACAGGGTGAATGATTGTAATAGCTTGGATCTGTTATTGGGAATCAATACAGCAACTCTTAGAGAATGCATAAAACAAATATTTATCTTTTGTGTTTGTAAAGATGCTGAGGGGAATACTCATTTTTGATGATGGCAACTAAATATTTTCTATTCAATCACTGTTTCAATAAGATTATTAACTGACCACTACCTGAGCTTATCACAGACAATTTTCACAAGACTTGTGAGCAGCTCCCAAAAGCTCCAGAATGTTTAATGGGACAGACCAGCCAGGCAACATGAGGATAGTGAGGGAGCTTGGGGAGGCAGGTTAATTACCAGGATGGTGATTGGATTTTAGAAAAAGTACACCTGAATGCCCCATAGAAACCTCTCAGCCAGAATTGTAACTAATAACCAAACTGGAAATTCTCATTCTGAGGAGATGCAGGGGAAGATGCTCACCAGGACAGAGAATTCCTCCTGCTCTGTGCAGGCAAAGCTCCAAACCCAAACTCAAACTGGTGCAGAAGCAGCAGCAGTGCCTGGCTCAGTGCTTCCCGCTGGGACAGGCTGGGATTGTCCTCCAGGGACAAGCAGGGAAAGGAGAGAATCAGGGGTAAAGAGCAGGGCCAGCAGAGCCAGGGGTTAGGAGCCAGCCAGGAACACGAGTACCCTGAAACAAGCAGCAGCCCAGCACTCCAGGGAACACTCAGGGTGCACTCCAGGGAACACTCAGGATGCACTCCAGGGAACACTCAGGATGCACTTCAGGGAACACTCAGGATGCACTCCAGGGAACACTCAGGATGCACTCCAGGGAACACTCAGGATGCACTCCAGGGAATATTCAGGATGCACTCCAGGGAACATTCAGGATGCACTCCAGGGAACACTCAGGATGCACTCCAGGGAACATTCAGGATGCACTCAGGAATATTCAGGATGCACTCCAGGAACATACTCCAGGATGCACTCCAGGGAACATTCAGGATGCACTCAGGAACATTCAGGATGCACTCAGGGAATATTCAGGATGCACTCAGGAACACTCAGGATGCACTCCAGGGAACACTCAGGATGCACTCCAGGAACATTCAGGATGCACTCCAGGGAATATTCAGGATGCACTCCAGGGAACACTCAGGATGCACTCCAGGGAACACTCAGGATGCACTCCAGGGAACACTCAGGATGCACTCCAGGGAACATTCAGGATGCACTCCAGGGAATACTCAGGATGCACTCCAGGGAACACTCAGGATGCACTCCAGGGAACACTCAGGATGCACTCCAGCAGCAGTGGGAAAAGGTGAGTTAAAAATGAGCTCAGGTTGGGACAGTATCTCAGGTTGGGACAGGACTGAGGGTGATACTCAGGAGCCCTGGGGGTACATGCTCCTAAGGAAGGCTGCTCCTCATTCCAGCTGAGCAGGGGAGCAGCTGGAAACTCCTAAAGCAAAACTATCCCAGGCAGGGGGGAAGGATGGCACCGTTTTCTCACGAGGTGACAGCCACCAGAATTTTGCCTGGCTCCTTTTCAAATCAGAAATCATTCCCAGAATGCCCTGAGCTGGAAGGGATCCACAGGGATCATCCCTGTCCCTGCACAGACACCCCAAAATCCCACCCTGGCATCCAAACTCCCCTGGAGCTCTGGCAGCCTCGGGGCTGTGCCCATTCCTGGGGAGCCTGGGCAGTGCCAGCACCTCTGGGGGAGGGAAGAGCCATTCCCAAAATCCCTCCCTGACACAGCTCCAGCTTTTCCCAGGGTGCTGTCCCTGGCAAAGCCATTTCTGTGCTCCACGGGCAGCCAAAACCCTCCTGTGGTGTGCGAGGATCCGCGGGCAGGAGAGCGATGCAGGCTGCTCCGGGAATGAGCCACGAGCAGTGATCGGGAGCTCTCCCGGGAACGTGATCCCGGGGAACGTGTCCCGGGGAAGGTCGGAATGTCCAGGGAACGCGATCCAGGGAAGGTGATCCAGGGAACGCGATCCAGGAAAGGTGACCCAGGGAATGTGGTCCAGGGAAGGTGATCCAGGGAAGACGTCCCAGGGAAGGTGATCCAGGGAACGTGATCCAGCAAGTGTGTCCCAGGGAATTTGGTCCAGGAAACGTGTCCCAGGGAAGGTGTCCCAGGGAATTTGGTCCAGGGAACGTGTCCCAGGGAAGGTGTCCCAGGGAATTTGGTCCAGGAAACGTGATCCCAGGGAAGGTGTCCCAGCGAATGTGTCCCAGGGAATTTGGTCCAGGAAACGTGTCCGAGGGAATTTGGTCCAGGGAAGGTGATCCAGGAATTTGGTCCAGGGAAGGTGATCCAGGGAAGGTGTCCCAGGGAAGGTGATCCAGGGGAACGTGACCCAGGGGAATGTGACCCAGGGAATGTGACCCAGGAACTTGTCTCAGGGAAGGTGATCCAGGGAACGTGACCCAGGGAACTTGGTCCAGAGGAATGTGATCCAGGGAATTTGGTCCAGGAAGGTGTCCCAGGGAACTTGGTCCAGGGATGGTGTCCCAGGGAACGTGTCCCAGGAATGTGACCCAGGAATGTGATCCAGGAAGCGTGTCCCAGGGAAGGTGTCCCAGGGAATTTGGTCCAGGGAAGGTGATCCGGTGAAGGTGACCCGGGGAAGGTGCCCCGGGGAAGGTGACCCAGGGAATGTGATCCAGGAAACGTGTCCCAGGGAAGGTGTCCCGGGGAATTTGGTCCAGGGAAGGTGACCCAGGGAAGGTGATCCGGTGAAGGTGTCCCGGGGAAGGTGTCCCGGGGAAGGTGTCCCAGGGAAGGTGTCCCAGGGAACGTGACCCAGGGAACGTGTCCCAGGGAAGGTGTCCCAGGGAAGGTGTCCCAGGGAACGTGACCCAGGGAACGTGTCCCAGGGAAGGTGTCCCGTCCCGCAGCCCCGATCCCAGCCCGGGCTAAGCCGTGGCCGCGGGTGGATGCGGGAAGCGGCTCCCGCCACCTGGCGGGGACAGCGCCGCTCTGCCAGCGCCCCCGGCGCTTCTCCTTCCCTCCTTCATCCCCAGGGCTGTTTATGGAACACGAATAACCCGAAACCAGAGGGGGAAAAGAAGAAATAAAACACCCCGAGCACAGCGTGGCGTGTTCTGTTAGTCCGAGATGCAATGAAATCCAGCAGGTTTAATGAAGATTATTCTGTGTTTCTGCATTTTAAAGCCAAACCTATATATGTATAATTAAAAAAACCTAATAAACCAAACCTATATGTGTATAAATATATGAAATGTAAGCATGTGTGTAAATATAGAAATGTAAGCATGTGTATAAATATAGGAAATGTAGGTAAATGCATAAATACATGAAATTAAAGTATCTTTCTAGCTGCCCCAAACTAAAGAAGCATTAAGGTTTTGCTTCCAGACATAAAATTAATTAAGATCCCAAAAAACTGAATAAACATTTATTCTTATATCTCTATACTTAATATATATAATTAATATAGAAGATAAATAATATATATTATATATAATAATTAATGTACATAATATAAAGAATTAATATATATATTTACTATTGTACCTCTATACTCAATATATATAATTTGCAGGATTGATTAGTTGACAAAACCTGTCACAGGAACCTCCCAAAAAAAGGGAAAAACCTTCAATGTTCCTATGAAAACCCATGGAAAAGCACACACCCCTCAGCCATGCATGGGGTGTTTTGGGGTTTTTTCCCAGTTTAATCACTCACTACAGATCTCACTGAGGTGTCTGGGCTGTAGAATCCACACCACAGATTTTTGGGGTTGTATTTCTGCAGCTGCTGCCACAACAGCTGATCCACCCAAGGCAGGAACTTCAGCTGCACCTCCACTGGGGACTAGAGGCAGAAGGCTGGAGGAAGAGCTTGGAAAACTCTTTACAATGCAATCATCATCCCTGTCCCATGATTAATTCTTTTATTTCCATAAAGATTTTGATTGGCATCAAACAGAAGCAGCAGGACTCTCAGTTTTAGATCCTTTCTGGCAACAGCTGAGATCCACATGGATAAATCCGAATAAAATCCACTTTTCTCCTTTTAAACCCACAGCACTGATGAGGCTGAGAAGTCACTTAGAGGCCGAGCTAAATTTGTATTTATTCTCTCCAGGTGCACCTGCTCTGCCCCAGAACCACCCACACTCAACAGAAATCAAATTAACTCTTTTATCCTCAACAGCTTTTCCTGCTTAGTCTGGATTAGTCTTTCTTCTCTGAAGAATGGACCTGATCTCTTCCTTTGTGGAACAAACAGCAAACAAGCTTTAAAATTACTCAAGAAATGCTATTTATGAAAAAAAAAAATTCTGCCAGAGGGGAAAATTAGATGGGATGTTGGGAATGAGGAATTCCTGGCTGGGAGGGGCTGGGTTGGAGCACTGGGACAGTGGGAGGTGTCCCTGCCATGGCAGGGGTGGCACTGGGGGAGTTTGAGGTCCCTTCCCACCCAAACCAGTCTGGAATTCCATTTGGGAAGCACCACTGGCACCTGGTCACACAAACAGGAGGAGACCTGCTCAGCCATGCTGACAAATCTTAGGAATTCTTACAACACTTGTATCAACTCCACTCCCAAATGACACTCACAAATCTCACACACATTTGATCCTGGAAAGAATCCACCTCCTATGGATTCTTTTTTGTTCCTAAAAGGAAGCACAGTGGTGTCTTCTGTGAGTAACTGGAGCAAAACTGATTTTTTTTTGCTTTTGGTGATTTAGGCAAAAGCTGAGCAGATAAGGAGTTAAGAAACTATGAGAGCAGTAAGATATCATTAAATAGAAGGAGGAAATAATGGATTGAAAGGGTTTTTTGTGCTTTGTAAGAACAAGTGAACCCATGCAATTTGTATTAAGTCAGTGCACCAGAAACCACAATCAGACATTTAACTGCTGTAACACCCAAACCCGCTTGTCTTTGTTATCCCTGCTGTAACTTTTCACGTTCTCCAGCCCCGTTCCTTCCCTGGGAGGCTCCAGCAGCACAGGAGGCAATGCCAGGAGAGGAAGCCCAGAGACCCCTCCTGTTTCGAGCGGCTCACGGTGCCTCCCGACACTGACCTGTCCCCGCATCCCTGGAGGTTCCTCCCCAGCTCCTGGCAAGTCTGGGAGCAGCAGCACAGCCCCGTCCGCTCATTAACCGCGCGTTAATTAGCGCCTGCATCTCCTGTAATGAGCCCGAAGTCCTCCAGAACTGCAAAGCAGCAAACAGCACCCCGAAACAACTTTTTTATTTAACACAGATGTTTATTATTAACAGGCACACAGTGCAGTAATTTATTCCCCGGAGCTGGGTGTCTAACCCAGCTGCTGGGACTCGTTTAGGGTCAGGCAGAGCCGATCCCGCCGCGGCTGTTTGTCAGCAGGAGAGCCGCGCTGCTGGCTAACCGGGGATCCGCTTAGCGCCTATTTTTAATGCATTATTCAAGTAATTTCCCCTGCTTCCCACTCGGACTATGAACGTCTAGTACAGAATCTTCCAGCCAGGACGGACCCGAGCCTGCCAGGCATGCAGAGCGCTAATTAAACCCGCTAATTATCAGTTAATAGCGGGCACTGCGGCTCTTCACTCGGGCAGGCGCACCCGGCCCCTCGCACCTCTCGTCATTCACCGGCGCCGGCCGCGCTCCGTCTGACTGCAGCCCGCTCTGCCCCCGCCCTGCCGGTACCGCCATGACACCGGAACGGTCCGAGCGAGGCAAAGCCGCGCCCCGCGACTCTTTAATTGTGTTCCGGCCGTTCCGGCGGAGCTCCTCCCGGCCCCGCCTCGGCCCCGCCTCAGCCCCGCCCGCCTCAGCGCCAACGGTCGCGGAGCCCGTCCACGGGCGGGCCGAGCCACCGCGCCCAGCAGAGGGGAGCCCGGCATAGCCCAGGCTGCCCCAGAGCTGTCTGACAATACCTCTGATTCTCGGCACCCCCCGCACCTGCGCGCGGTGGTCCCGTCCCGAGGTTGCGCCCTCCTCCGCCAATCGGCGGGCGCGGCGGCTGCGCTCGAATCTGCGCGCGGGCCGCCGTGAGGGCGGCGGGGCCGGGCCGGGAGCGCGGCCGGAGCGGCGGCGCCGCCGATCCGCGGCCATGAGGGAGCCGGGATCCGCCCGCCACCGCCGCGTCCCGACCTGCGACATCATCGCCACCACCCCCTGCCGCCGCGGCCGCCCCGTCCGCGGAGAGCCGCCGCTCCGCTCCGTGTTGCTCAGCAGCATCCCCGCGGGGACCATCACCCCGCTGAAGCAGCTCCTGCTGGGCCAGCGCAGCCTCGCATCGGGCCCGGAGCGCCGGGCTGGCCACGAAACCCGGCCCGGGCCCGGCCCTGACCCCCGGCCCGGACCCGCGGTCGAGCGGCCGCCCAAGCGCCGCGCTCCGGAGCCGCCCGCGCAGGAGCCGCTGCCCAAGATCTTCCAGCAGATGAAGGCGCGGCCGGAGCAGCAGCGCCCGGCGGCCCCCGATGTGACCCTGAGCCCCGCGGGGGTCGGGAAGCGCTGGCCGGGCCCGGGCCGGGCCCAGAGCAGCTCCCAGCACGGACCAGGTGAGTTCCACGCGCCCTCGGTGGCTCCACGGTTTGTTCGCCTTCAGAATTTCTACCTGGAGTTCAGTTCATGGAGCTTTCGGGCACCTTGTGCTGCTGCAAGTGACATCCCTGATTTTCACATTCTGCTAAACCTTATAATTCTTTGTTTACACTTTGTTTATTAATAGTTCTGCTAAATGGTCTTGATTATTTTGGAACACGCTGGAGTGACGTTGATAGGAAAGAGCTCTCAGTGCTGCTGCCAATTGCCTTATTCCTTCCTCCTTGGAAGGCCCGTGGAGAGGACAAAGCTCCTTGGCCGACAGCCATCAGTCCAGAGCCTGGGCACGCTTGGGAAGCAATTATTGTTTCACAGCTTCTCTAGGAGAGCTGCCTCAGGTGGGAACATTTTCTCTCCGTGTCCCACTCGTGCCTCTTTCAGGATCTGGAAAAAGCAGCCAGAGCACCTTTGGTGGGTGTAAAAAACACTGGCAGCAGCACTGGTTCGTACCCCAGATGGCTGGGATTAAAAAAAGTTGGATGGAGAGGTTTGTTTGGTGCTGAAATGTGTCTGTAGCAGTGCTGATATCTCTTTCCTGCTCTGTATCATGGAGGATTCTCTCCCTTTGGGTTTCCTCCCCCTGTGCCTCAGTCTGGCTCTAACTGTTCCCTCTGCTGTGTTCACGAGTGGGCTTGACCCATGCAGCACCTTCAAAACCAGGTTATAACTGAAAAAATCAAAACTAATTATTGTAACTATTCCATACAGTCTGTGCAGAGAAGAGAAAGGTTCATGGAACCTTGCTTTTTGTTTTTTTATAAAAAGCATATTAAAAATGATATTGCCCCTGCACTCTTCCACCCACCATGAAAATGTTTTTCGTCCCCAAAGTGAAAGAGGTTTTTGAGGTTTTTTTGTCTGGTTGTTTTCCAGAGGCAGTTTGCCCTCAGGTTCCTGTGCTGGAGCCCCAGGCAGTGCTCCCTGCTGAGCCCCCCGTGGTGGAAACCCCCCAGAAGTTCTTCCTGCGGGTGAAGAGGCAACTGCAGCAGCAGCACAGAGGTACTGGGGGTGCTCTGGAGAGCACAAACGTCCACCAGTCAGAACCAGGGCATTGCTGAGCTTGGGAAACCCTCTGAGACCATCAGGTCCCACTGTTCCCCAGCACTGCCCCATGTCCCCAGGTGCCACATCCACAGGCTCTAAATCCCTCCTGGCATGGGGACACCCCCACCCCCTGGGCAGCCTGTTTCTTTGCTTAAATATCCCTAATTTCTTTGTTGTTACTTTTTTTTTTTTCTCCTTTAAATGGGCAGCTCCAGCACCTTCAACCCAAACCCAGCAGAACATTCCTGCTTCCACAGCTGTGGAGAATCCTTCAGTCCAGCCTGCTTGTGCTGAGCAGCCAGGGGATGGGGCAGTGGACTCTGATAAGGATGATGTGGATGTTTTCCTGGTGGAATCTGTAGAAGTGGATGCTGATGGAGACATGTCTCTAAGTACAATGGCTACTCCTTTCCAAATAAACTCCCCCCTCGGGCAAATGGGGGTCAGGTAGAAGGAAGGTGGAGAAATGGAGAAGCAAAACGTACAGAGCTCGATGAGGAGAGGAGAGAGCTGCAGCCCAGTGAGAAACCAGCTGCCCCAGGGGCAAAGGCAGCAGACACCAGCCCTGGAGCTCCCTCCCAGCACCTCTGCAGCCACGTGCTCCCCTCTCCTGTCTGCATCCCGAGGAGTCAGAAGCTGACAGGGGCCCCCCGGGTCCTTTTGGATAGAATTACTTACCAACCTGGCAAAGCACAGAAAGAGGTGGGAGAAAATAATCCTTTAGGGAAAATGCAATTCCTCTGGGCTGATGGCTCAAAGTTATTCTTTTTCTTGTCAAAAGCAAGGAACACTCAATAGAGAATAAACTGTTACTCCATTAGATTTTACCAGAAAATTTTCCCATGCATAGGGTTTCTTTTTTTTTCCATGCTCCATGATGTTCAGGGTTTGGGTTTTTTGTGTAAAAGAAGCAGTTTTGGTTTAGTGTGGTGTGATCATGGGCCCTGCCTGCTCAGATCCAGGGAGGAGAGACCTTTCCTAGCTGGGCATGGATCCATCCAGGAATGTGCTCTGCTGATGGGAGGGGAAAGGCTTGGCTTTCCTATGGATCATCCAGGCCCCTCTTCCATTGGACTGCAGCAGAGCCTTTTCCTGGGAGAGCAGTGTGCAGCCTGCAGCATTCCTCCCTTCTGGATAAATCCTAGGAAAGCAGTGCTGCATCCCTGGGCTTCCCTGGGAGCCTGGCACCAACACCTGCCCGAGGCTTGGGTTTCCCTTGGTCCCTTGGTCTCTTCTCCCTCACTGTGGCCAAGAGTGTTTGATGTGTTTCTTGCATTAAAACAAGTTACCTTCAGGATTAAGCCAAGGATCAGATATCCTCCAATATCCCAGATCTGTAGCTTAGAAGATGCTTTTTGTAATTGGATCTGATCACTGAGGGGTGCTGGCTAATAAATACTTCTAAATGATTTATTTTGGGGTTTTTTTTCTCTTTTTCTCTGGAACAGAAGAACATCTGCCTGAACAGCTGGAGGATCAAAGTGCTGACTGGAAACACAGCAATCTGTGTGGAAGGGAGAAGGAAGTAAGAACCAGTTTATTATTTAAATGCAAAGTAAATAAACACCAAACACCAGGTAATGGTGCAGAGCATTAACTGCTTGATCAAAGAAGAGACAATTCCTTTGTGGGCAGATGGGAAGAGCCAGCATCCAGGGAATTACTGGTGAAATCATTTCAGAGTCCTGTGCTGAGATAATCAGAAAGCTTCAGAGGAATAAATCAAATAGCTGTGGACAGTTTGGGCTGGGAGGGAGCCATGCAGCCCCAGCCCAGCCGTGGCAGGGACAGCTCCCACTGCCCCAGGCTGCTCCAAGCCCCATCCCAGCTGGGCTGCTGTCCTGTGGGTGACACTGCAGTGGGACATGTTCAGTTTGTCCCTGCCCCAGGGCCAGGAGAGGCACAGCACAAAGAGCCCAGAGCACACCCTGCCAGCACCTGAGCCCCTCAGGAAGCAGCCCTGCTCCCTCAGGGAGTGCCAGCAGTGCAGCCCTTCTGAAGTGACTGTGTTGCTGTTGTGTCTTTGGCAGGGACATGAGGCAGCTGCTGTGGCACAGCAGTGCCATCACCGAGCGCCTCAGCCACAGCCAGGTGAGAACCTGCACGGGGGCTGTGTACCTGCTGCAGGGCAAGATAGACTCAGCTGCCATGAGGAGGGAAGGTGAGCTGCTGACCTGAGTGCCTGGCAAGTTACAGACTGTTCCAGCTGCTTGGAGCATGTGGGATGTGCAGGGAAGTGGGATTTCCATGCAGGTGGAAATACAGGATTTGTTCTCCTTGCTGTGTGCTCCTCTGGCAGTGAGCTGTTTGTCAGTGCTCACAGGCAGCTCTGAGGACACAAAGATACTCTGAGGCATAGGTGGAATGAATACTTGGAATCATGGAGCATCCTGAGCTGGGACCCACAGCAGGGATCACCCAGCCCAGCCCCTGTCCCTGCCCAGACCCCAGCAATCCCACAGGGGCACCCCTGGAGCTCTGGCTCAGGAATGTCACCATTCCCTGGGGAGCCTGGGCAGTGCCAGCACCTCTGGGGGAGGGAAGAGCCTGTCCTGAAATCCAACCTAAACCTCCCCTGGCCCAGCTCCAGCCCTTCCCTCAACATTGCTTCCCCTAACACAGGTGTGCCCCAGGTGTGTTACACCATTTTTTTACCCAACACACTTTCACTGTTGGCCCAAAGATGTGCCTGTGGCTTCAATGTTTCCTCCTCACCTGCAGCACTGGGGTTCCTGCTGATAAATATCTGATCTGGCTGCTCTGACTTTACTTCCTTTGCTAAGAACTTGTATTTGTTTCTATTTTAATATTCTGAGAAGGAGAGGTAGCAGCATAAGGCTTGTGAGCAGGGTGAGAGAACCTCTAGTACTGCAGAGGTTTCCTAGGCCTAAGAGTGACTGGAGTGTGCTGGATGGAGTTGTGGGTCAGTTGCTCTGGTGTCTGGGGGTTCTCTTGGCCCCTGAGGGTGCCAGCCCTGCTGAGCTGTTCGTGCCCCTGTGCCCCCCAGGCTTCCCCTATCGCTTCATCAAGAGATTCACCTTTGGCTTCTCCAGGAGGTGGAAGGAGTACGTGGAGGAGTTCCTGGAGGAAAGGAGGAGGTAATTTCTTTGGAGATTCTCCAGCATTGTTCTAAGTATTCATTGAGACTCTGCTTTTTGAGGAGTATTACATCAGAGGAGGGTGAAATGTTTTAGAGTGGGCATGAAGCCACTTTGCTCTGCCAGCCAGGGCTTCACATCTTCACTGTTTGTTAAAGAACAGCTTCCTCAGTGCTTATCATTTCTTGTCTCAAACTCCAAACCATTAGGAAAGAACGATCTCCACAAAGTAGTGGTGGGGAAGAAAATGAGGAGAATGACTCTGTGGGGGGAACTGATGTGTTGGAAACTGCAGCAGGCTCAGCAGGCAATGCAAAGAAACGTGCACTGAGGAAATCCACCTATGAGGTGTCACCAGGGAATGATGAGAACATCTGTGAGTATTTAGCAATCCTTTCCTTTGGTAAAGACACCTGGGGGTGGCTGCAGTGGGTTGTGGAAAGGTTCATTATGCTGGGTGTGTTTCCAGGGAATGGCTGCAAAGCTGGAAAAGCCCCCTGGTCTGGCTGAATGCAGTCCCTGCCTTGGGCACTCGACAGCCCTGGGGTCTAACTCAGACTTTTTCTGGGGTCTTTGCCCACTGGGCCTTTCCCAAACCCCCTTGTGCTGTTTGTTACTGCTGGAATCAGATTTTCTTGCTAGCACTGTAACAGCTTTTATGCTTTCCTCTCATCTTTCCCATTTATTTTTCACTCTCATTTGTCTCAGTGAGCAGCTGTTCCATGTGACAACTTTTCTTTATCATTCTCCCTCCTCAAACGACTTTCACAGTGTTTATAACCTTCTAAACAAAGTAGAAGTAAAAAGTTCCCCACAGTAAATTTTATAAGCTGTGAAGATTCTTACTTCAGTCCTGTTATTTCTATCACAATGCTTTGAAAAGAACAACTTTGGGTATGTTTTACATTTCCCTTAAACACAACATTGTTTCTCTGCTTGTGCAATCTGCAAAACTGAATTTTCCATGCAGTATTTAGGACAAAACTCTTCTTTGTCTGGGCTTTTTTTCCCTTGCAGTTGTAACACCAAAGAGCATCTCCAGGAACGACTCGAGCAGGGTCTACACTCGCAGCGGGCGCCTGGTCAAACCCCCCCTGAACTTCTGGTGTGGGCAGAGGGAGTTTGTGGATCAGAACCTGAATGTCACCATTGAAAATGGGGGGGTGGATTATCTGAGCCTGGTAAGATCCCCTTAAGTGTGACTTAAATAGGATTATTGACCTTGGCCAGGTGGGGAACAGGACAGGTGCAGCTGCTAGAGGCACCTGAAGAGGAAGTCTTGGAAACATGGTCAAAATATTGGAAAACTCACTAAAAAAAAAAAAGTCTTATGTCCATATTATCAGATAATCTTGGTCTCTAAATCTGATATAATGAGGAATTGTTTCTAGGGAAGAAATGGGGTTTTTTGAAAGGTAATTGCACCAGACAGGAATTTGTCAAATGCTGGGGTCAGTTCTGGGTCCTTCACTGCAAGAGACTCTGAAGTGTTGGAGATTTCCATGGAAGGGAACAGAGCTGGGAAGGGGTTGGAGCCCCAGGAGCAGCTGAGGGAGCTGGGAAAGGGGCTCAGCCTGGGAGAAAAGGAGATTAAAATAGCTTTAGAGTCAATTATTTTATTTTGAAGATGTTTGGTAGTGAAAAACCCAAAAGAAAGACCAATTTCACGTCCAAGAAGAAAAAACCACAGGAAGACACAAGGACAACAGAGGAGATGCCAAAAAGCCAAAGTAAAGGTAAAAACTAAACATTTTCTTCTATTTTCAAGTTATTAATGGAATCAGTGGGATTGTAAGTGCTGGAGAAGTAGGGTTGGGTCTGTTAATGCAAAGAAATGATTCAAATATTCTAATGATCAACTGCTTTTTCTCTGAAGTAACATCAGAGTAGCATTCATGTGGAGTTTCACAGCTCCAAACAAGAACTGTGTTTGTAAATCACTTTGTTAATTGCATAATGGGAGCACAGGGATTTCATTCTGGAAATTGAAATGAAGGGATTTGGACTTTTTGGAGTTGAGCAATCCAGTGACCTGGGGCCTGGCTTTGCTTTTCATGTGAATGAAAGAAACAAAATGTTGGAAAAAAAAACTATTAACAGAGTTTTTAACAAGAATTTGGTTTTAGAAGAATTTGGGTGGTGATAGAAGCCTGAGTAGAACGTGCAATATAAAGCAGAAGTTTCTCTCTTAAAGCAGCTGCAATGTTCCCTGCAGAAAAGCTCTCTGGAGCACGAGCAGAGCTTGGGGGATGTGCCTGCTCAGGCTGTAGAGTTTCGGAGAGCCCTTGAGAGCAGCTCTGAGTTTGTAGTTTGGCAGGTAAAGCTCTGGCAGGGGGTGCAGATCCCTGTGCTGCAAGCACAGCAGGACCCTCCCTGCACCCCCTGAGGCCTCTGGCTCTGTCTGTTGCAGGGAGGAGCGGGGACAGAGGAGCCACTGCCAGAGCACAATCCCGAGCTACCAGCAGCAGGAGGGACAGGCACTTCCTCTCAGATGAGGAGGAGAATGATCCTGGAATCAGGGCCACAGCAGCCAGACCCCAGCTCCCTGCCAGGGGCAGTTCCTCAAACACCAAGGTGTTGAACCAGCACAGCAGCAGAGCCCTGAGGGCAGCCCAGAGAGCAGCAGGCTCTGCAGAGCTGAGCATGTACCAGCAGGGCTACAGGAGCTCCCTCAGGTCAGCCAAGCAGCAGCTCCCAGCACAGGAGAGGGCTCTCCCCAGCCAGGAACCCCCAGAGCAGGATGAGGGGGAGCAGTCCAGTGAGGAACCCCCCCTGCTGATCAAGAGGAAAACCAAATCTATATTAAAACCAGAGTCTCAGAACTGGAAACCTTGCTGTGCCTCTAAAAGCTCCTGGGACGGTGCAGACAAGTCCAGTGGCCAAAGGACAGGAAAGCCCAACCAGCATGTGCTGGTGAGGCTGAGTGGGCCCGAGTCCAGTGACCAGTCTGAGCCCCCCTCTGAAGGGAAAACATCATCTGAGTCCAGTGCTTCCCTCCTGGCTGGCCAGGCCAGGAGAGCACAGGGCAGCAGCAGCCCTGCCAGGCACCTGCTGCAGTCTGACAGCGAGTCTGACACCAGCAAGGAGGAGTTCCACAGGAAGGACAGGAATGCCAGAGCACCCCGGGTACCAGCAGGCACTGCAGCCTCCAGCAGTGCCAGGGCAGCAGCAGCACCCACAGAGCACCACAGGGCCAAGGGGCAGAAACCTCTGGAACTGTTCCCAAGGGCAGCTGATGGCTGGTCTGACAAGGAACTGCAGAAGCTTCACAGGTGAGGGCTCGTTCTGTGTTCAGAGGGAAAAGTTTCCCTCAGGCATCAGGAGGAGATGAATGGTCTGGATTGGGGGTTTTCAGATTCATCATTTCCCAGGTTTCCTTTGTGTTTTAGTTCCCCATTAAAAATATTCTCTATTTAATGTCTTTTTTCCCTATTTTTATTCCCTAAAAATAATTTGGAGTTATTATTCCCTGTTAATTTTCTTCACAAATGAAACATCAGTACAATATGGTGAGGGCCACAGCTGAGAGGGAGCATGTTCCCTCTCAGATTGCAGTAACAGGTTAACCATGACAGGTTTGGTAAGGGCAGGTTAACTGCAAGGGTGATTAATTAATCCATCATCCAATTACTTCAACCACTGGGCAGTATTTAATAGACACTTGGAGTGTAAAATGGCCATGTTTGGGTTTAGCTTTTAGATGAGCAGGAGCTCAGGTCTGAGGGGACCTGCACAAGGGAGCAGGAAATTTATCTTGTGACACATCTGTCAGCAAAAGGTGTTTAAATACATTTGCCTGTTCTGAAAGACTGTCCTGGTTTGAAGGACAGGTGTCTGCCAATAAAGGCAGGAGCTTCTCTTTGAAATGGAGAATGTAACCCCCTCCCTCCAAATTATTATTATAATTTTGAAATTAAGGGGCTCTCAGGTAAAGATATGGGAATTAGGAATAACAGTTCTTTACTAGGAAAATTAAAATAGAAATGCAGTATTACACAGAACAATCCCAAACCCTGCCAGAGTCAGAATCCAAGCTGACACCCGTCAGGCAGTCAGGGTGTTGGCAGCAGTCCCATTCCATGGTGGCTGCATCCTCCTGCAGGGGCAGATGTGGTTCAGCTGGAGCAGTGCTCCTGGAGAAGGTGCAGTTTCCTCTGAAGCTCCAGGGATGATGTGCAAAGGTCTGGTTTTCCTCTGGAATCCAGTGGAAAGAAGGTGCCTTGGTGTCCCAAATCTCAGTTTTGATCTGGGTAGGAAAGGCTTGGCTCCTGCCCTGGCTGGAGCATCTCCCAGTGGGATGATGGAATTTTATCAGCCATGCCCTGGGACTCAATGGCCATGAACAGGAGATATCTCCTGGAGGGAGGATGGGCTGTGGGAAGATAAAGATGATTGCCCAGCTGGTTTAAAGATGGCCCATGAGCAGAGAATATGTGCCAGGAGATCAGGGTCACTGCCCCACCCAGTTCAACAGGTGGGGACAGAATTCACATTTCTGGCCACATCAACCCCACACAGAGACACCACAGGATCACAGAATAGTTTGGGTTGGAGGGACCTTAAATCCCCCCCAGTGCCAGCCCTGCCATGGCAGGGACACCTCCCACTGTCCCAGCTGCTCCAGCCCAGTGTCCAACCTACCCTTGGGATCCAGGGGCAGCCACAGCTGCTCTGGGCAGCAGGGGGCCAGAGCCACTAGAGCCCAGAGTGTCTCTGGCAGCCCAGGAGCTCGGTGGGCAGTGCAGGCTGTGCTGAGCTCGTGCCTGGGGCACTGTCCCCGTGTGTCCTGGCAGGGCCGTCGCCGCGCTGCCCAAGCACAGGAGCGGCTTCTGGCAGGACGTGGCCATGGCCGTGGGGTCCCGCTCGGCCCAGGAGTGCCAGGAGAGGCACCTGCAGGAGCAGCAGGGGAAAGGCTCCAAACAGCAGCCCAGGAAAACCACCTCAGGAAAAGCTGAGCAGAAAGGTACCAGCATCTTGTTTGTGGGACTGGTGTGGTTGGTAAATAATTGGGGTTCAGACACTGAGGGGCTGGAGCATGTCCAGGGAAGGGAACAGAGGCTGGGCAGGGGCTGGAGAATTGCTGAAGAGCTGGGAATGAGCTGGGGAATTCCTGAGGAGCTGGGAAGGGGCTGGAGAATTGCTGAGGGAGCTGGGCAGGGGCTGGAGAATCCCTGAGGGAGCTGGGCAGGGGCTGGAGAATTGCTGAGGGAGCTGGGCAGGGGCTGGAGAATCCCTGAGGGAGCTGGGCAGGGGCTGGAGAATCCCTGAGGGAGCTGGGCAGGGGCTGGAGAATTGCTGAGGAGCTGGGCAGGGGCTGGAGAATTGCTGAGGAGCTGGGCAGGGGCTGGAGAATTGCTGAGGAGCTGGGCAGGGGCTGGAGAATTGCTGAGGAGCTGGGCAGGGGCTGGAGAATTGCTGAGGAGCTGGGCAGGGGCTCAGCTGGAGCAAAGGAGGCTCAGGGCCCTTGTGGCTCTGCACAACTCCCTGCCAGGAGGGCACAGCCGGGGGGGTCGGGCTCTGCTCCAGGAACAGGGACAGGAGGAGAGGGAACGGCCTCAGGCTGGGCCAGGGCAGGCTCAGGGTGGATTTTAGGAGGAATTTCCCCATGGAAAGGGAGCTCAGGGGTTGGAGGTGCCCAGGGAGGTTTGCAGTGCCCATCCCTGGAGGGATTTATAGCTCTGTGCATGAGGCATTTGGGGACATGGGGCAGTGGTGGCCTGGGCACTGCTGGGGCTGGGAGAGCTTTTCCAGCCTCACCAGTTGTGGTTCCATGGGATAAATCCACAAGAGCACGTCTGGGTGTGACAGGGAGCCAGGTCACCTGCTGGTGTGCAGGCTGGGGGATGTCATCAGTGACTGAGGTGATGAGGAAGACTCTTTGTAGAGTTTTCCAGTTGTTGGCATGAGGACAAGACTTTCAGTGGCCTTTGACCCCTCAGAGCAAAGAGCTCCTGACACGCTGAGAGGCTCCTGGGGGCCCAGCAGGTCCTTGCAGAGCTCTGTCCAGATGGGATTTGGGTCCTTGGATGCCTGAGGGCAGCGTGGAGTCAGCACAGCCCAGTCCCACTCTCTGGTGTTTGCCATGGATACAAGGCTGAGCTGAGCATTCCCTGAGCATTCCCTGAGCCTGGCTTCAGTGGAAGTGTCTCAGGGCAGAGCCTTGGTTTGAGCCTTGGTGCCTCCTGACCCAGGGACTCTCCTGGGGGTTTGCTCCCTGCAAGGCACACACGAGCACAGTTGTGTCACAGTGACCTGGTGTGTGACTCTGCAGAGGCTCTGGGAGCCTCTGCTGTGCCCCTGCCCTGGAGATGGAGTGGGGAATCTGCTTTGGAGAGCAAAAACTGGGTGAGAACTCAAAGGGATCCTAAAGCAGCTGTGAGAGATTCCAGCAGAGGAGGGACTGGGCTGTGGCACTGACTGCAGGCAGTGAGTTTTCACCCATAGCTGCTGTCTCAGACCATTCCTGTTTGGATCCTGCAGGTAAGGAGGCAGTGATCACTGCCAAGGTGGGCACCCTCAAACGGAAGCAGCAGATGAGGGAGTTCCTGGAGCAGCTGCCCAAGGACAACCACGAGGATGCCTTCACTGCCACGCCCTTCCAGAGCAGGAGGGTCCAGGTAAAGCTGGGCCAGCAGCACCTGCAGCACTGCTCTCCTGGCTGTGCCAGGGGGCTCCTGTTCCACCAGTGAGCTCCTGGGGGTCTGGGGGAAGGGGCTTCACTGCTGCAGCAGCCCTGGGCTAGTGGCAGTGAGGGGGTTGGGCAGGGTGGGAGGAGCCTCTGAGTGCTGACAGCCCCCCTGAGTAATTCCCTTCTGAGCTGTCCTGGCAGCCTGGAGCTTGGGATTGTAACCAGAAGTGACTTTTCTGGTGTGACAGCACCAAAACCCCTCAGCCAAGTGCTGGCAGGGTGTGGGGGGCAGCCAGGCTGTGGCCAGCTCTGTGCCAGGGCTGGGCAGTGCCTCAGCAGGGCAGGCAGGCAGGAGCTGACGGTGCTCGGGGGCCCTGCAGCTGCCAGCCCTGCGGAGGAGCTGTGACGAGGACACCAACGCCTTCAGCCTGGCCGAGCTGCCGCTCACCCCCTCCTCGGGGCTCCTCCCCTCGGTGAAAACGCCGCAGTGCCAGCACATCAGCCCGGGAATGCTGGTCCCCATCAACAGGTAGGAGCTGCTCCAGCAGCCTCGTGAGCCTTGCATTGCCCCAGGGTCCCTTTTTGTCCCTGAGAGCCGTGCCTCTTGGGGCTGACAGCAGCTCACTTCAGCCACTCCTGCTGGGGCAGAGCTCTTCCCCAGAAGAGGAAAAGGAGCTTGAATGTTCCATGTGCTGGAGCTGCTCAGCTCTGTGGGGCAGTGCAGCCAATGCCAGCAGCTCCTGCTCCCTGCCCTGGGACCGGGCCTGGCTTGGGCTTCAGCCTCAGCACAGCCTTCAGTCCTGCTCTGCTCAAGGAACTGGAGCCAGTGGGGCTTTGTCTGACGGGCTTGGGCTGGCCCTGGGAAGGGGATGAGGCTTTGTGTGATCCCTGCCCTGGGATCTGCAGCCCCTGATCCAGCCCTGCCCCTTCCCTGTGGGTCCCTGGCAGCACCCCAGGGTCCCTGGCAGCACCCCAGGGCCCATGGCAGCACCCCAGGGCTCCGTGCAGCACCCCAGGCTCCATGCAGCACCCCAGGGCTCCATGTAGCACCCCAGGGTCCGTGCAGCACCCCAGGCTCCATGGCAGCACCCCAGGGTCCATGCAGCACCCCAGGCTCCATGCAGCACCCCAGGGCTCCGTGCAGCACCCCAGGGCTCCGTGCAGCACCCCCAGGGCTCCATGGCAGCACCCCAGGCTCCATGCAGCACCCCAGGGCTCCATGGCAGCACCCCCAGGCTCCATGGCAGCACCCCAGGCTCCATGGCAGCACCCCAGGCTCCGTGCAGCACCCCAAGGGCTCCATGCAGCACCCCAGGGCTCCATGGCAGCACCCCAAGGGCTCCATGGCAGCACCCCAGGGCCCATGCAGCACCCCAGGGCTCCATGCAGCACCCCAGGCTCCATGGCAGCACCCCAGGCTCCATGGCAGCACCCCAGGCTCCATGCAGCACCCCAGGGCCCATGCAGCACCCCAAGGGCTCCATGGCAGCACCCCAGGCTCCATGGCAGCACCCCAGGGCTCCATGGCAGCACCCCAGGCTCCATGCAGCACCCCAGGGCCCATGCAGCACCCCAGGGCTCCATGCAGCACCCCAGGCTCCATGCAGCACCCCAGGGCCCATGCAGCACCCCAGGCTCCATGCAGCACCCCAGGGCCCGTGCAGCACCCCAGGCTCCGTGCAGCACCCCAGGGCCCGTGCAGCACCCCAGGGTCCCTGGCAGCACCCCAGGGCCCGTGCAGCACCCCTGCCCTGCCCTGCCCTGCTGCCCTCTCCCTCCCCAGGAAGGACTGCGACCGGCACGTGTTCCGCATGCAGAAGACGCGGGGCAGCCGAGGCGCCTGGGACAAGGTCACCAAGAAATCGGTACTGCTGCTTTCCTGGGCACTGCCCACCCCCCGAGCACGTCCTGGCATCCCAGCCCCTGCTGGGGCACTGCCTGCAGCATGGGAGCCTCTCTGGCTTTGGGATCTGCTGCTGAGGGCAGGAGTTCTCTCTGTTGTCAGGATTAACTCCATTGCTCTGGGATTCCATGATCTTTGGGATTCCATGATCTTGTTAAATCCTCCTGAACACTGGAAAAAGGAGCAGTAACCATAGAGCCATAAAATATCCTGAGGTACCCATGAGGGCCCCACAAGGATCACCCAGTCCAGCTCCTAAAGTGCCCATAAGTCACCTTGTATCCCAGCTCCTGAATTTAGGAATGGATTGTTCACTCTCCCAGGCTCTGCAGCTCCTTTGGCTTTTCCATGAAAGCCTGGGATCCCAGGAGCAGCTTGTGCCTGTGGTTCAGGGAAAGCAGTTGTGGGAATGGGGGACGTGGGGACCCTGAGCTGGTGCCAGCCCTGGCTGAGCCTCTTTCCCCCCTCCCTCCCCCCCCAGGCCGCGGCCGCGCTGGGCACGCCGGCTTCCTGCAGAGCCAGGAGTGAGTATTGCCAGCTCCTCCCTCCAGCTCCTCCCTCCAGCTCCTTCCCTGCCTGCTCCTGCAGCAGGGGCTGTGTCCAGCAGCCCTCTGCTCTCTGCACCCCCTGGCACCCCTCTGATCCCTGTTTGCATTGCAGGAGTGTCCCCAGCCCAGGTGCTGGGGAAGCTCTTCACAGCTGAGACTGCAGACTCGTCCAGTGAGGAGCAGGAGGATTTCTACTTTTCCATCTGATGGACTTTGTGGGTGTTGTTCAGCACTTCCTGTTCTGCTGCCCCTCTGGGGTGAATGCTGGGATGATGGGTTCAGTTGGGAAAAGCTGCCCTGCTGCGGTTTGATGTGGTTTAACCCCCTCCCTGCCAGCAATGCTTGGCTTTTCCATGTGCACAAAGTGGCACTTCCATGTCCAGCCCCTCCTCTCTGTCTCCTTTCTCCTGCGAAGCAGGAATGTACATAGCTACCACTGACTGCCAAGTTCTGATTCATTTTAGCTAAAATATCTTCTGGGCTGTCTGTAATAAATGCAGGTACAGTCCAGAAGGAACTGAAATTGCTTTTTAATTTACTCTAGAGAGCTTGAATTGTTACATTTCCCTTATGTAATAAACAAGGACAACCTTTTTATTTTTTTTACTCAATGATTACTCAGAGCTGTTGGGGTGGCAGAATCCAGGAGCTGTCCAGCTTGGAATGGTGCCTGCAAGGCTTCATCCTCTTGGTTTGGAATCCCAGAAGGGTTGGGGTGGGAAGGAACCTTAAATTCCACCCATCCCACCCTGCCATGGCAGGGACACCTCCCACTGTCCCAGTGTCCAGCCTGGCCTTGGGACCCAGGGGCAGCCACAGCTGCTCTGGCAATTCCAGCCCAGCCAGGAATTCCCAATTCCCAACATCCCACCCATCCCTGCCCTCTGGCAGTGTCCCATTCCTGTGTCCTGTCCCTCCATCCCTTGTCCCCAGCCCCTCTCCAGCTCTCCTGGATCCCTTCAGGCCCTGGCAGGGGCTCTGAGCTCTCCTGGATCCTTCTCCTCTCCAGGGAACATTCCCAGCCTGGCTCCAGAGGGTTCCAGCCCTGGAGCAGCTCTGGGGATTCCTCTGGACTCTCTGCAGGTGGGGTCTCACCTGAGCAGGGCAGGTGAGGGTGGCTGCCCCCAGCTGCCCAGGACAGCTCCTGTTCCAGGATAGATCTCTCCCTGTCCCAGCCCCTGTTCCAGGATTGATTTCTCCCTGTTCCAGGATTGATCTCTCTCTGTCCTAGCTCCTGTTCCAGGATCTCTCCCTGTCCCAGCCCCTGTTCCAGGATCTCTCCTGTCCCAGCCCCTGTTCCAGGATTGATCTCTCCCTGTCCCAGCTCCTGTTCCAGGATTGATTTCTCCCTGTTCCAGGATCTCTCCTGTCCCAGCCCCTGTTCCAGGATCTCTCCTGTCCCAGCCCCTGTTCCAGGATTGATCTCTCCTGTCCCAGCTCCTGTTCCAGGATTGATTTCTCCCTGTTCCAGGATCTCTCCCAGTCCCAGCTCCTGTTCCAGGATCTCTCCCTGTCCCAGCCCCGTTCCAGGATCTCTCCCTGTCCCAGCCCCTGTTCCAGGATTGATCTCTCCCTGTCCCAGCTCCTGTTCCAGGATTGATTTCTCCCTGTTCCAGGATCTCTCCTGTCCCAGCCCCTGTTCCAGGATCTCTCCCTGTCCCAGCCCCGTTCCAGGATCTCTCTCTGTCCCAGCCCCTGTTCCAGGATCTCTCCCTGTCCCAGCTCCTGTTCCAGGATTGATTTCTCACTGTTCCAGGATCTCTCCCTGTCCCAGCCCCTGTTCCAGGATCTCTCCTGTCCCAGCCCCGTTCCAGGATCTCTCTGTCCCAGCCCCTGTTCCAGGATCTCTCCCTGTCCCAGCCCCTGTTCCAGGATCTCTCTCTGTCCCAGCCCCTGTTCCAGGACTGATTTCTCCCTGTTCCAGGATCTCTCTCTGTCCCAGCCCCTGTTCCAGGATTGATTTCTCCCTGTTCCAGGATCTCTCCCTGTCCCAGCTCCTGTTCCAGGATCTCTCCCTGTCCCAGCTCCTGTTCCAGGATCTCTCCCTGTCCCAGCTCCTGTTCCAGGATTGATCTCTCCCTGTTCCAGGATCTCTCCTGTCCCAGCTCCTGTTCCAGGATCTCTCTCTGTCCCAGCTCCTGTTCCAGGATCTCTCTGTCCCAGCCCCTGTTCCAGGATTGATCTCTCCCTGTCCCAGCTCCTGTTCCAGGATTGATTTCTCCCTGTTCCAGGATCTCTCCTGTCCCAGCTCCTGTTCCAGGATCTCTCCTGTCCCAGCCCCTGTTCCAGGATCTCTCCTCTCCCAGCTCCTGTTCCAGGATTGATTTCTCCCTGTTCCAGGATCTCTCCCTGTCCCAGCCCCGTTCCAGGATCTCTCCCTGTCCCAGCTCCTGTTCCAGGATTGATTTCTCCCTGTTCCAGGATCTCTCCCTGTCCCAGCCCCGTTCCAGGATCTCTCCCTGTCCCAGCCTCTCCCCGGGCCCTGTGCTGCCGGCGGGGCGCGCAGGCCGATGCCGATGCGGATCCTTTTCCAGCTGGGGGCAGCAGAGGCGGGGGAACGCTGCGGCACCGGAGCCGGGCAGAGGCAGCGGGAGAGGCACCGAGGAGCGGGGAAGGTGCCCCAGACGCGGCCGTGCCCTTTGGCACCTGCAAACACGGGGAGCTCAGCGCTGCCATCAGCCTCCCACCACTGCCCAAAGCTCTGCCGCAGTTCTCGAGCCAGTATTGTGCTTTTCCAGGAGCTGGGGATGGTCTCCCCGGCCCGGGGAGCCGGCGGGCACACGGGGCCGAGGTGTGACATGGTTATATGTACATATGTTTATTTCTATAATTTACATCCAATCCCGGCCGGGTAAAGTGCAGTGCAGGCCCCGCAGTGCCGAGCTCAGCCCTTGCCCTTGGCGGGCACGGCCTGAGGCAGCAGCTGGAGGTCGAAGTGGTGCCGCAGGAACCGCTGGAGCTCCTCGGCCTGGGGCCGGCTGAGCCGCGCCCCCGCCGCCAGCGACGGCAGCGAGCTGCAAGAGAGGGGCGGGAGAGCCTGGAGCAGAACCGGGATAGGGGAGCACCGGGATAGGGGAGCACTGGGACAGGGCAGCACCGGGATAGGGGAGCACCGGGATAGGGGAGCACTGGGACGGGGCAGCACCGGGATAGGGGAGCACCGAGATAGGGGAGCACTGGGACAGGGCAGAACCGGGATAGGGCAGCACCGGGACGGGGCAGCACCGGGATAGGGGAGCACCGGGATAGGGGAGCACCGGGACGGGCAGAACCGGGATAGGGGAGCACTGGGATGGGGCAGAACCGGGATAGGGCAGAACCGGGACAGGGGAGCACCGGGACGGGGCAGAACCGGATAGGGGCAGAACCAGGATAGGGGAGCACCGGGACGGGGCAGAACCGGATGGGGCAGCACCGGATAGGGCAGCACCGGGATAGGGCAGAACCGGGATAGGTGCAGAACCAGGATAGGGAGCACCGGGATAGGGAGCACCGGGATAGGGGGAGCACTGGGACGGGGCAGAACCGGACAGGGGAGCACTGGGACGGGGCAGAACCGGGATAGGGGAGCACCGGGATAGGGGAGCACTGGGACGGGGCAGAACCGGGATAGGGGAGCACTGGGATAGGGGAGCACCGGGTGGGGCAGCACCGGGTGGGGCAGAACCGGGATAGGGGAGCACTGGGACGGGGCAGCACCGGGATAGGGGAGCACCGGGATAGGGGAGCACTGGGACGGGGCAGCACCGGGGACGGGGCAGCACCGGGAGCTGCTGCGGCCACCTCTGCACAGGTGCCCGAGGGCTGGCAGCACAGCTGAGCAGTGAAAACAGGGAATGCCAGAGGGAAAGAGAGGGAGGAGCAGCCGGAAGAAGGGTGGAAACAGAGCCCGTGTCAGTGCCCTGGGATGCTCAGCAGGAGAGACTGGAATGTGCAAAGAGCTGAGATGGGACAGGAAAGACTCCTACAGAGAGTAGGAAAGGCTCTCCCTGAGCAGATATCCCAGCAGGAAAGTGCAGGAAGGAATTCCCTGAGCAGTGATCCCAGCAGGAAAAGTGCAGGAAGGAATTCCCTGAGCAGATATCCCAGCAGGAAAGTGCAGGAAGAATTCCCTGGTTCCAGGGTAGGAGAAGGAGCAGAAGGCCGGGCCCTGGCAGCCCCTGGAGCCCTGGCAGCCCCTGGAGCCCCGGCAGGTGTGCAGGTGTTACCTGTTGGCCACAGCTGTGATGGAGCTGAAGCAGTGGCACAGGCTGAGGGCGGCGCTGTAGCTGAGGCTGGGGATGCTCAGGTAGAAGTTGAGCAGCTCCCGCCGGCGCCCCTGCGGCTCCGTGGGCACCTGGATGGCAGCGCCCTGCCTGTGCTCCAGCACAGCCAGCTCCCTCAGCAGAGCTGCACTCTCCTGCTGGCAGGAGCTGAACAGGATCCTTATCCCAGCCTGCACCAAGGCTGAGAGCACCCCATCGTAGCACTGAGTCCTCTGGAAAAGGCGGGAGGTTTCTCCTGAGGAGGGGAGCACAGGAAGCAGGAGCCCGTTACTGTCTGCTGGAACCAGTGCAGTGCAGAGTTTGGATGGAAACAAATGTCTGTGCATGGATCAAACTGTGCTTGTTCCAGACATGGAATCCCAGACTGCTTTGGGTTGGGAGGGACCTTAAATCCCATGTCATCCCATGCCATCCCATCATCCCATCCCATCCATCCCATCCCATCCCATTATCCCATCCCATCTCCACTTCCCACTGTCCCCATGTCCAGCCTGGCCTTGGGCACTGCCAGGGATCCAGGGGCAGCCACAGCTGCTCTGGCAATTCCAGCCCAGCCAGGAATTCCCAATTCCCAATCTCCCACCCACCCCTGCCCTCTGGCAGTGGAACCATTCCCTGTGCCCAGTCAGACACCCTGGCAGCAGCACCTGGCCTGACCCTGTCAGTCTCCACGATGACACAGACCCTCTGGAAGGTGCCCTGCAGGCGCTGCAGCCTCAGGCTGAGCTTGCTCCTGCTGCCGGGGCTCTGCAGCTCGGACTGCAGCAGCCTGTCCACGGCCAGGCGGTTGCTGACGATGTAATCGCTGCTGCCCAGGGAGCAAACCTGCACCCGGAGCCCGTGCACAGCCCGCAGGCTGGAGATCACCTCCGGGCCCGAGCTGATCTCCCGGCTGTCGGCCAGGATGCACAGGGAGGGGCTGTGATCCTCGGGAACCCGGGAAATCCCGGCCAGGGAGGGGCTGTGATCCTCGGGAACCCGGGAAATCCCGGCCAGGGAGGGGCTGTGATCCTCGGGAACCCGGGAAATCCCGGCCAGGGAGGGGCTGCGATCCTCGGGAACCCGGGAAATCCCAGCTAAGGAGGGGCTGTGATCCTCGGGAACCCGGGAAATCCCAGCTAAGGAAGGGCTGTGATCCTCGGGAACCCGGGAAATCCCGGCCAGGGAGGGGCTGCGATCCTCGGGAACCCGGGAAATCCCGGCCAGGGAGGGGCTGTGATCCTCGGGAACCCGGGAAATCCCGGCCAGGGAGGGGCTGCGATCCTCGGGAACCCGGGAAATCCCGGCCAAGGAAGGGCTGTGATCCTCAGGAACTCGGGAAATCCCAGCTAAGGAGGGGCTGTGATCCTCGGGAACCCGGGAAATCCCAGGCCAAGGAAGGGCTGCGATCCTCGGGAACCCGGGAAATCCCAGCTAAGGAAGGGCTGTGATCCTCAGGAACCCGGGAAATCCCAGCCAGGGAACAGCTCTGCTCTCCAGGAACTCGGGAAATCTCGGCCAGGGAACAGCTCTGCTCTCCAGGAACCCGGGAAATCTCGGCCAGGGAACAGCTCTGCTCTCCAGGAACTCGGGAAGTCCCAGCTGGGGCTGAGGAAGGCTTTGGGGCAGCAGGACACGCCGAGCCTGAGCTGCTGCCGTGGGTCTTCTTCAAAGAGCTGCACACCTGTGAGTGTTGAAAATCACAGATCATGGGGGATTTAGATCAAGTCAATGAAAGGCTTTTTTTGCAGTATCAGCACTTTCAGGTTGACACTTTAATCCCTCCATCAGTCTCCCCACTGAGCTGAGCTGATTACCCAGAGTTTGGATGACAAAAGCAGCAGCTTTCACTTACAAATTCAACAAAACCTGGACCCTGTAAAGGACAGAGATCAGGAACCACCTCACGGAGGTGCTGAAAGCACAGAATGCAATGAACCAGGATTTTCTAACTGCAAACCTGTGGCACTGCTGTCCCACACTGATCCACCATCCTCCATCACTGCCAGACCCAAGGGAGAATCTAATCCCAGTTTTCATTTGTTCACTCCTGAAATACTCCAGGTTGCCCTGGAGTACAAAGCTGCTAGCAGCAAAGGGAAGGGAGATGGTTCCTGCGAGTGTCCAAGGCCAGCCTGGTCTCTGGAAGGTGTCAGCCCATGGCAGGGCTGCAGTGGGATGGGCTTTAGGGCCCTTCCAACCCAAAGCCAGTCCCTGGTTCCCCGATTCCCTGGTTCCCTGGTTCCCCGATTCCCTGCCTCCTGCTGCTGGCAGCCCCAGAACAGCCCTGCCCCGCAGTTCTGTCCCACAAGGAGGGTCCCTGCTTTCCCCAGCACTGACCTCAGCAGCAGCCGGCAGGGCCGTGCTCCTGCAGCCAGAGCCGGCCGAGGGCAGGGCCGTGCTCCTGCAGCCAGAGCCGGCTGAGGGCAGGGCCGTGCTCCGGCAGCCAGAGCCGGCCGCGGGCAGGGCCGCGCTCCTGCAGCCAGAGCCGGCTGAGGGCAGGGCCGTGCTCCTGCAGCCAGAGCCGGCTGAGGGCAGGGCCGTGCTCCTGCAGCCAGAGCCGGCTGAGGGCAGGGCCGTGCTCCTGCAGCCAGAGCCGGCTGAGGGCAGGGCCGCGCTCCTGCAGCCAGAGCCGGCCGCGGGCAGGGCCGTGCTCCTGCAGCCAGAGCCGGCTGAGGGCAGGGCCGCGCTCCTGCAGCCAGAGCCGGCCGCGGGCAGGGCCGCGCTCCTGCAGCCAGAGCCGGCCGCGGGCAGGGCCGCGCTCCTGCAGCCAGAGCCGGCCGAGGGCAGGGCCGCGCTCCTGCAGCCAGAGCCGGCTGAGGGCAGGGCCGCGCTCCGGCCTGGGGGCTCCTGGGGCAGCTCCGGCCCCCGGCCGAGCCCGGCAGCCCGTGTGTGTCCCGAGCGGCTGCGGCTGCCCCAGCCCCGCTGCCGGGCGGTGCAGGGGGGGCCCTGGGGAGCTGCCCCCTGCCCTGCCCTGCTGCCAGCGGCTCCTCCTCGCTGGAGTCGCTCAGGACGATAATTCGGGAGCGTTTCCTGCCGGGGCCCGGGGCAGGGCCGCTCCCCGCCTGCTGCAGCCTCCGCCCGCGCCGGGTCAGGTACCGGCCCCCGCCGCCCCCGGGGAGCGGAGCGAAGCTCGCACACGGCTCCTCCTCACTGCAGCCGCCCGGGGCCTCCTCCTCCTCATCCCCCACGCAGAAACTGTCCTCAGCATAAGCTGAGTCCTGCTCGGGAATCTGGGGGGAAAAGAGACCCGGGAAGTTTTGGAGAAATGCAAAGGTTTTGCTGCTCCTTGGCTTCCCCAGCCCTCCCCACACACAAACACTGGGGTGAGGGGCTTGGATCCCACCCAGAGCCCCCCTGCCATGGCAGGGACCCCTCCCACTGCCCCAGTGCCAGCCTGGCCTTGGGCACTGCCAGGATCCAGGGGCAGCCACAGCTGCTCTGGCAATTCCAGCCCAGCCAGGAATTCCCAATTCCCAACATCCCATCCATCCCTGCCCTCTGGCAGTGTCCCATTCCTGTGTCCTGTCCCTCCATCCCTTGTCCCCAGCCCCTCTCCAGCTCTCCTGGATCCCTCCAGGCCCTGCCAGGGGCTCTGAGATTTCCCCAGATCCTTCCCTTCTCCAGGCTGAAGTTTTGTGCTGGAAATTGCAATTTACCAAAAAAAGGCAGCAACTGCTGCTCAAGGCAGGCCAAGAACCTCCCAGTGGTCCCCCCAGGGAGCTCCCCAGAGACAGGAGAGTGTTTCTTCCCACCTGGGAGAAAATGGCCGAGGGGCTGAAGTCCCGCGGGACCGTCCTGTGCCTGCTGCCCCGGGCAGGGCTGAGCACCGAGCTCAGATACACTGCCCTCATCTCAGAGTCTGCAAGCAACAGGGGAAGAACTCAGCATTAACACACAGAGGAGTTTTAATTCATAGCTGTTACACTGGGTTTTCCATACTTCTTTATAGTTTCTTAAAAATCTGTATTTCCCAAAGCAAGAATCTGCAATTCTCCAGCCATGTCTGGAAGCTCCAAAGCCCAGGCTGAAGGCTTCAAGATTATAGAGGGCAGGGATGGATGGGAGGTGGGGAATTGGGAATTCCTGGCTGGGCTGGAATTGCCAGAGCAGCTGTGGCTGCCCTGGATCCCTGGCAGTGCCCAAGGCCAGGCTGGCACTGGGACAGTGGGAGGTGTCCCTGCCCATCCAGGGGGGCTCTGGGGGGGATTTAAAGTCCTTTAAACCCAAACCAGTCTGGGATTGCAAGTGTACCCAGCCTGTGTCATGAAAGCTGCCATTCAATCCCAGAATATCCTGAGCTGGAGGGACCCCCAGGGATCATCCCAGCCCCTGTCCCTGCACAATCCACCCTGGGTGTCTCTGGTGTCCAAACTGGAGCTCTGGGGCTGTGCCCATTCCTGGGGAGTCTGGGCAGTGCCAGCACCTCTGGGGGAGGGAAGAACCTTCCCCAAAATCCAGCCTGAGCCTCCCTGGCCCAGCTCCAGCCCTTCCTCAGGATGCAGGAGGGTTTCCAGCAGGCAGAGCCTGGATGCTGTGGCAGGAGCAGCTCCTGAGCTGGGGCGAGGAGGTCACTGCCCCAGGGATCCCCTGGCCCTGGGCTGCTCTGGGATTCTCTGGGATGCTCTGGGATGCTCTGGGATCCCCCACTCACCATTGAGGGCCTGTGTGGGCTCCCCCTCATCATCCAGGAACTGGGCCAGGGAGGAGCTCAGCTCCTCCTCGGTGTCGCTCTCGTCCGATGAGATCCCCTCGGCATCCAGCTGGGACAGCTCAGCCTCCTCCTGCAGGAACTGCCTGCCTGCACCCTGAGAGCAGAGCAAAGTAGCTGAACTCCTGCAGGAACTGCCTGCCTGCACCCTGAGAGCAAAGAGAGCTGAACAACTCCTGCAGGAACTGCCTGCCTGCAGCCTGAGAGCAAAGAGAGCTGAACAACTCCTGCAGGAACTGCCTGCCTGCACCCTGAGAGCAAAGAGAGCTGAACTGCAGGAACTGCCTGCCTGCAGCCTGAGAACAAGAGAGCTGAACTCCTGCAGGAACTGCCTGCCTGCACCCTGGGAGCAAAGAGAGCTGAACAACTCCTGCAGGAACTGCCTGCCTGCAGCCCTGAGAGCAAAGAGAGCTGAACAATTCCTGCAGGAACTGCCTGCCTGCAGCCTGAGAGCAAAGAGAGCTGAACTCCTGCAGGAACTGCCTGCCTGCAGCCTGGGGAGCAAAGAGAGCTGAACTGCAGGAACTGCCTGCCTGCACCCTGGGGAGCAGAGCAAAGAGAGCCTGAACTCCTGCAGGAACTGCCTGCCTGCACCCTGAGAGCAAAGAGAGCTGAACAACTCCTGCAGGAACTGCCTGCCTGCACCCTGGGAGCAAAGAGAGCTGAACTCCTGCAGGAACTGCCTGCCTGCAGCCTGGGAGCAGAGAGAGCTGAACTCCTGCAGGAACTGCCTGCCTGCACCCTGAGAGCAAAGAGAGCTGAACAACTCCTGCAGGAACTGCCTGCCTGCAGCCTGCGAACAAAGAGAGCTGAACTCCTGCAGGAACTGCCTGCCTGCAGCCTGAGAGCAAAGAGAGCTGAACAACTCCTGCAGGAACTGCCTGCCTGCACCCTGAGAGCAAGAGAACTGAACTCCTGCAGGAACTGCCTGCCTGCAGCCTGAGAGCAAAGAGAGCTGAACAGCTCCTGCAGGAACTGCCTGCCTGCACCCTGGGGAGCAAAGAGAGCTGAACTCCTGCAGGAACTGCCTGCCTGCACCCTGGGAGCAAAGAGAGCTGAACTCCTGCAGGAACTGCCTGCCTGCACCCTGAGAGCAAAGAGAGCTGAACTCCTGCAGGAACTGCCTGCCTGCACCCTGAGAGCAAAGAGAGCTGAACTGCAGGAACTGCCTGCCTGCAGCCTGGGAGCAAAGAGAGCTGAACAACTCCTGCAGGAACTGCCTGCCTGCACCCTGGGAGCAAAGAGAGCTGAACAACTCCTGCAGGAACTGCCTGCCTGCACCCTGAGAGCAGAACAACTCCTGCAGGAACTGCCTGCCTGCACCCTGAGAGCAAAGAGAGCAGAACTGCAGGAACTGCCTGCCTGCAGCCTGGGAGCAGAGAGAGCTGAACTCCTGCAGGAACTGCCTGCCTGCAGCCTGGCAGAGTGAGAGCTGAACTGCAGGAACTGCCTGCCTGCACCCTGGGAGCAAAGAGAGCTGAACTGCAGGAACTGCCTGCCTGCACCCTGGGAGCAAAGAGAGCTGAACTGCAGGAACTGCCTGCCTGCAGCCTGAGAGCAAAGAGAGCTGAACAACTCCTGCAGGAACTGCCTGCCTGCAGCCTGGCAGCAGGGCAGTGAGAGCTGGCCCTAATTACCCAACTCTAATTAACCCTGACACCTCTGCCCAGCCCTGCCCAGTGCAAACCCAGCCAGGAGTGCTCAGGAGATTCTGAGCTTCAGTGCCTCTGGTGCTGCCTCCTCCCCTGCCTGCATCCCTGCTGAAGGGACAAACACACATTTAACATCTGGGGCTGAGGGACCACTGCTGCCTTACATGTCAGGGGTGAGCCTTTAGTGGGGAACATTCATATGAGCAAGCAGCCCAGTACTGATGATGATAATAATAATAACATTATAATATTATTATTAATATTTTTCATTGCAGTAATAATAAGAAATTACATTTGCTTAAAATTATTCTTATTCTTATTCTTATTCTTATTCTATATGCAATCCCAGAATACCCTGATCTGGAAGGGATTGACAGGGAATGGAATGGAGAATGGAATGGAACGGAATGGAATGGAGAATGGAATGGAGAATGGAATGGAGAATGGAATGGAATGGAATGGAATGGAATGGAATGGAATGGAATGGAATGGAATGGAATGGAATGGAATGGAATGGAATGGAATGGAATAGAATAGACATAGTGATGTGGTATAAGGTGATATAAGGTGATGATATGATATAATATAATGTAATATAAACAATATAATTTTGTTATAATTTTTACCATAATTTGATATACTATTTTGCTATTATTATTACTGTTGTTTTCCTCTGACAGGACCCTGATCTCACAGGGCTGGGGCTGTCCCTGGATTTCTCTCCCAGCTGCTCTGTGTCCCTGCTGTCCCCCAGCCCTGCACGGCTGCAGATCTCTCTCCAGCTCCAGGGTTTGCCAGGAGCTGCTGTGGGACAGAGCCCAGCCCCCATTCCAGCTGCAATTCCAGCTGCTGCAGAGCCCAGCCCCATTCCAGCTGCAGTCCAGCTGCTGCAGAGCCCAGCCCCATTCCAGCTGCAGTCCAGCTGCTGCAGAGCCCAGCCCCATTCCAGCTGCAGTCCAGCTGCTGCAGAGCCCAGCCCCATTCCAGCTGCAGTCCAGCTGCTGCAGAGCCCAGCCCCATTCCAGCTGCAGCTGCTGCAGAGCCCAGCCCCCATTCCAGCTGCTGCAGAGCCCAGCCCCATTCCAGCTGCAGTCCAGCTGCTGCAGAGCCCAGCCCCCATTCCAGCTGCAATTCCAGCTGCTGCAGAGCCCAGCCCCATTCCAGCTGCAGTCCAGCTGCTGCAGAGCCCAGCCCCATTCCAGCTGCAGTCCAGCTGCTGCAGAGCCCAGCCCCATTCCAGCTGCAGTCCAGCTGCTGCAGAGCCCAGCCCCTATTCCAGCTGCAGTCCAGCTGCTGCAGAGCCCAGCCCCCATTCCAGCTGCAGTCCAGCTGCTGCAGAGCCCAGCCCCATTCCAGCTGCAGTCCAGCTGCTGCAGAGCCCAGCCCCTATTCCAGCTGCAGTCCAGCTGCTGCAGAGCCCAGCCCCATTCCAGCTGCAGCTCCAGCTGCTGCAGAGCCCAGCCCCATTCCAGCTGCAGTCCAGCTGCTGCAGAGCCCAGCCCCCATTCCAGCTGCAATTCCAGCTGCTGCAGAGCCCAGCCCCCATTCCAGCTGCAATTCCAGCTGCTGCAGAGCCCAGCCCCCATTCCAGCTGCAGTCCAGCTGCTGCAGAGCCCAGCCCAGCAGTGCCACCCACCTTGGCTGTGCCCGGGTCCCTGGGCCGCCGTCGCTTGGCCCCTCCTGGCCCGGGCCTGGCCCTGGAGCTGCTCCTGCCCCCCTGGAAATCCCCACTGTCCTCACTGGATGAGTCTGACTGCAAAGGGAGCACACAGAGTGAGCAGGGACAGCACAGAACCCCACCAGCCCCTGAACCCCAGCCTGGAGGGGTGGGAAGGGACCTAAAGCTCCTCCAGTGCCTCCCCTGCCTTGGGGTTTTGCTTTGGCATTTTTCACACTGTTTGCTGCTTGGTGTGCAACTCTGGAACTTCATGTTGGGTGTCAGTGAGTTCTGTTCACAGGGGGGTTGGAGAAAACAATCCCTTCCCAGCTGGAGAATCAAGGACACCCAGCACCCAAAAATCAGAAGGGAAAGGGAAAAAGGGAAAGGGAAAAGGGAAAAGGGAAAGGCCAAGCCAGGGGCTGAGACTCCATAGCCTGGGGCTGTGGTTGGACAATTGACCCCAGGATGAACCAAAACTTATAAAAGTGTAAAACTCATGACCAGGATCCATCTGGGATTTGATTTGGGTGCAGCCCTGGCCGGGCTCTTGCACTGCCCAAGGTGAATCCTTTCAATAAAAACTGATTTTGTTCCTTTTGCTCTGCCTGGTCTCTGGTCCAGCTCAGCCTTTCCAGGCATCAACACCTTTGCCATGGGCAGGGACACCTGCCACTAACAGGACACAAAAATGGGATTTGGAAGAAAAATCAGGTCAAATGTGCCACGAATTTGCTTTTTCTAGTTCAAAGCTTTGTGGCAGGCAGGTTATTTCACCCTGTTGTTTCAGTGCCAAACAACAGCCCCGAAGTGCTCAAGCCCCAGCCCTGGCAGAGCCCAAGGCTGGACACTGGGAGGTGTCCCTGCCAGGGCAGGGGGCACTGGGTGGGATTTAAGCCCCCTCCAAGCCAAGCAGGGCGGGCTCCTGTGCTGTGGAGCCCTGGGGAGGGGCTGCAGGGGCAGGAGCAGTCTCCCTGTGCTGACCAGGCTCGGGGGGCGCCGGCGCTTCCTGCCCGGCCGGGCTGGGGGCTCCAGGCTCTCGTCCATCCCCTGGGGGCAGAACCACATCAGTGCTCAGTGCTCCTGCTCTGCTGCTCACACTCTCACTTTGCTTCTCTTGCCTCATTTTTTTCTCTAACACTCACATCAGGAGACTTCAAAACATTCTTTTTTATCCTGTTTTTTCTCTGGAAAACGATCTCTTCCTCGCTGTCACTGCTGGGTCCTGCAGCAAACAGAATAAACAACATTCACCAGAGCTGCAGAGCTCCCAGCACAATTCTGTTAGGGCTGAGCAATCAAACCCTGCCTCTCTCAGAATAGCACCTCCAAAGGAGATTATTTATTGATGTACAGGGCAAATATTGTTCTCTTCAGCCTTGTTAATCAGAAGAGATCATCTCCAGCTGGGATGGACAATAAATCCTGCTTCCCTGGAGAGCCCTGGGGGAAGTGATTACCCCAGGCAGCACAGAGGCAAAGAAGGGAAGAGAAGCAGGAAACCAAGAGAAGAAGCTGTTAAAAGTTGAGCAGGAGGCAGAGCTGTGGCAGCACTTGGTGACACAAATCCCTGTGGCAGCAGTGAGTGCAAACATCAGTGCCAGAGAGGCCACGGAGCTGCTGCAGGGCTGGAGCCAGGCTGGAGAGCTGGGGGCTCACCTGGAGAGGGGAAGGGTCCAGGAGAGCCCAGAGCCCTCCCAGGGCCTGGGAGAGGGGCTGGGGACAAGGCAGGGAGGGACAGACACAGGGAACGTCCCCCCAGTGACCCAATTCCAGCATCACAGCCATTACTCCTCTTGCCTTCAACCTTCCCAGCTCAGCCACAACACCAAAGGCAGGATCCCAGAGACACTGGATTCTATTTCCTGACCATCCCAGCAGGTTCCCTACCTGCAGCAGGACACCCCTGGGCTGTGGTGTCTTCCAGGCCTTTTGTCCCTCCTGAAGGGGAATTCCATGGCTGATCTCCCAAAGTTCTGCCCCCAAGGGCTTGCTCTGACTTCACCTCCAGGAGGCACCTCTGCAATTTGCTCCCTGGTGTTGGAGAAGGCTTTCATAGGAATTCTTTTGACAGCTTTGGTGTTCACACCCTTCCTGCTTGTTGGGGTCAGAAGTGCTGAAGGCAAAGGTTCAGGGGGGTCCCTTCCCATTCTGCTGCCCCCTGAACTGAGGGCAGGCCCTGCAGCAGGAGCTCCCCTGGTGCCTCCCCTGCCCTGCAGTGCCAGGGGTGTGGACATGGCCCTTCTCTCCAGCCTCCCCCAGTCCCATCCTGGCGAGGTTTCCAGCCTGGAGCCATCACCCAGGGACATTTCTGCATGCTCAGTGGGTTCAGCCCCTGGGGCACTGCCCAGGGTCCCGTTCAGGAGGGGGTGAGACAGCACCCTGCTCTCCTCAGAGCTTTCATCCCCACTGGCCTCGATGGAGAAGCCCAGGTCGAAGGTGACAGAGAACAGCTCCTGGGAGCAGTCATAGGGATCCTGCCCTGCCAGGGAATCTCTGCAGGGCTGCCTGGGGCTCTCACAGGGCTGTTCCCTGCAGGGCAGCTCGGGGCTCTCACAGGGCTGTTCCCTGCAGGGCTCCCTGGGGCTCCCCCAGGGCTGTTCCCTGCAGGGCAGCTCGGGGCTCCCCCAGGGCCATCCCCTGCCTGCCTCTCTCCCTGCCCCAGCTGCAGGCTCGCTGCTCCTGGGGCTGCCCTCACCAGCCTCATCCTCAAACAAACGGAGACTCTGCTCCTCAGCAGGAACCTCGAGGTTGTCTCCCGAGTCCCTGGGAACGAAAGGCTCCTTTGAAGGGCTGTTTGGCAGGGGGTGGCTCAGGCTGGGAGCCTGCTTTGGGGCTTCAGGGAACTCCTGGCTGTCAAACAGGCCATCAAGGCTGTCACTCCAGAGCTGCTCCTCCCCAGCAGCAGCAGCCTTGGCAGATGGCTCACTTCTGGACAAGCAGGGACTCCCTGAGGCACAGAATTCCCTGGGAGCTGTCCCTTTGGGGCTTGCCAGGGGCAGCACTGAAGGATCAGCCTTTGGGGACGAGGGGGGCACGCTGTCCTGCCGTGCCTCTGGAGTGAGCATCGGGGAGAACTTCTGGGGAAGGAGATCTTGTTCCTTCATCTCCCATCAGGCTCTCCAAAGCCTGCAGCTCATCCCCGGAGGGAGGGCACCGGGACAGAAGCCTCTGCACCCGGGAAAACGCCTCTTGCAGCCCCGGGGGCTCCCGGGGCGGTGCCAGGAGTGCGAGGGAATCCCTGCAGGGCTCGGGGAGATAGAACAGCCCCGAGGCCACGGGGGATGTCTCATAGCCCGAGTCCCCGGGGGTCCTGCCCCAGGACTGCCCTGCAGGGCTGCTTGCCTGTGCCGCTGGGCTGGCAGGGCTGTCACACAGGTCAATACAGGCATTCAAGTCAAACGTCACCTCCAGCCCCTCGTCCCTGTCACTGGCCAGGTCACAGTGCCCCGGCCTCGCTGCTGGGGCAGGGGCTGGGGGGTCCTGGGGCACCCCCGGCCCCTCCTCCCGGGGCCCGGCCGCTCTCCGGGGAGCCTTGGCTTTGGTCACCCGGAAGGTGCTGCAGAACTCGCTCTCGTTATCACCCGGATCAGGCGGGAATGGCCTTGCCCTGGGTCTCCCCAGCTCTCTCCGGGAGCAGCCGGCTCTCTGCTGGCCGCGGGGGTTGGAGGTGCAGAGCTGCCTCCTGCTGCCGGGAACATCCACATCTTCCATCCGGAGGTGAGGCTGGAGCTCCTGCCCGTAGCTGCAGTCTCCCTGGGGACACAGGCACTGTTACCACAGCCACGGCTCAACAAGGACAAAGGTTTTGCTCTCCTGAGAAATTCCCACAGACTCTGAATTAACTTTTCATGGGTAACTATAAATCAGCTGTTCAAAAGGCAAGCTCACTGTTAAACACACACTTGGGAGAAGCACACTGGACCTGCACAGGTGGGATCTGAACAGAACAATTATTTTTTGGCAGTTCAGGCAGATGAATCCCTGGACTCCTTAATCCCTGAAGTTACACGAGGTACCTTTACAGAGGGTGAGAGAAATGACTTTTGCAATCAGACTGGCCTGTCTGAAGGCATTTCAGGAAGCAGGATCCAAAGCCACCCCCAGGAATTCAATGACTGATCCCTACCAGGGCTGGGGATCCTCTCTGGCTGCAGAAGGCAAAGCAAACTGCACTGTTAACACAGATTTTGTCATTAATCACCATCATCATTTCAACACCAGTTTCACACAGATGCTGATGCTTAAACCATCCATCAGACACCCAAAGAAACTGCAAGTCTGGATTTTTAAACTAAAGATCTCCAGGAGATCCCCAGGCTACAGCAGCTGCCTTAGGGGAAGGTTAACAGAAACAGAGAAAAAGAATTGTCACAAGGGGGTTAAAGGATGGTTTTGATCTGGCAGGTTCAATAATTCCTTTTCCTCAAGCCTGCTCAGAACAGACTCCAGACATGGAACTCTGTCTGAAACCCAAGAGGAACAACAGCTGGTTCCAAGCCAGTGCCCAGGTGTCACCTGAGCAGAGGGAGCACTGGGTGACAACAGGGCTGATAAGGGTCTGCTTGGGCTTATCTCAGAACAGCTGCCCGGCACAAGGGCTCCATTCAGGCATTTCAGCATTACACAAACAGGACAGAAATTAAATGGATTAAGGATTAATCAGCTGCCAAACCCCTGAACAGAGGGAAACAGGAGGAGGAGCTGCCCTGCCCACCCCACACAGTTCTGAGAGTGCAGCCTGAGCAGGCTTGGCCCAATATTGACCTGCAACCCAAAATTAACTGAAATACAACCCCAAAACCTACAAACCAATCAAACTACAACCCCCAAACCTAAAACTAACCAAGCTTCAAACCCACAAACTCAAAACCAATCAAATTACAATCCCCAAAGCTCACAAACCCCAAACCCATCAAACCAAAAACCTCAAACCTACAAACCCCAAACCCATCAAACTACAAACCTCAAACCTACAAACCCCAAACCCATCAAACTACAAACCTCAAACCTACAAACCCCAAACCCATCGAACTAAAAACCTCAAACATAAAAACCACAAACCCATCAAACTAAAAACCTCAAACATAAAAACCCCAAACCCATCAAACTACAAACCTCAAACCTACAAACCCCAAACCCATCAAACTACAAAACTCCAAAACTTACAAACCCCAAACTCATCAAACTACAAACCCCAAACCCATCAAACCCCAAACCCATCAAACTACAAACTCCAAAACCTACAAACCCCAAACCCATCAAACTACAAACCTCAAACCTACAAACCCAACACTCAAACCACAACTCCCAAACCCTCCAAACTCCAACTCCCAAACCCAATCAAAATACAACCCCAAGACCTACAAACCACAGTACAAACCCCATGACCTAAAAACCAAAAATTAACCACAGTACAAGCCCAAAACCTACAAACCTCAAACTCATCAAACCCCAAAACCTACACACCCAAACCCAATCCAACTCCAACCTCCAAAACTTACAAACCCAAAACTCAAACTACAAGCCCCAAAACCTCCCAACTCCAACTATAACCCCCAAATCCAATCAAAATACAACCCCCAAAATAATCAAAGTATAGCCCCCAAAACCTACAAACCCAAAACAAAACTACAACCCCTAAAACCTCCAAACCCAAACCAAATCAAACTACAACTCCCAAAATCCACAAACCCAAACCCAATCACAATACAAGCTCCAAAGCCTCCAAACCCAAAACTCAAACTAAACCCCCAAAACCAGACAAAATACAACCCCCACAACCTACAAACCCAAACCCCTCAAATACAACCCCTAAAACCTCCAAACCAAATCAAACTACAACTCCCAAAATCTACAAACCCAATCACAGTACAACCTCCAAAGCCTCCAAACCCAAAACTCAAACTAAACCCCCAAAACCAGACAAAATACAACCCCCAAAACCTACAAACCCAAAACAAAGCTACAACCCTAAAACCTCCAAACCCCAAACCAAATCAAACTACAACTCCCAAAAATCTACAAACCCAAAACCCAATCACAATACAAGCTCCAAAAGCCTCCAAACCCAAAACTCACACTAAACCCCCAAACCAGAGAGAATACAACCCCCAAAACCTACAAACCCAAACCCCTCAAATACAACCCCCAAAACCTACAAACCCAAAACAAAGCTAAACCCCTAAAACCTCCAAACCCAAACCAAATCAAACTACAATTCCCAAAATCTACAAACCCAAACTCACATTACAACCTCCAAAACCTCCAAACCCAAAACTCAAACTGAACCCCCAAAACCAAAATACAACCCCAAAACCTACAAACCCAAAACAAAACTACAACCCTAAAACCTCCAAACCCCAAACCAAATCAAACTACAGTTCCCAAAATCTACAAACCCTAACTCACATTACAACCTCCAAAACCTCCAAACCCCAAAACTCAAACTAAACCCCAAAACCTCCAAATCCAAAACTCAAACTAAACCCCCAAAACCTCCAAACCCAAGACTACAAACCCCACAACCCCCAAAACTCCAAACCCCTCAAACTACAACCCTAAAACCTCCAAAACCCAGACAAAATACTAACCCCAAAACCTCCAAACCCAAAACTCAAACCAAACCCCCAAAACCAGACAAAATACAACCCCCAAAACCTCCAAACCCAAAACTTAAACCAGACCCCCAAAACCTCCAAACCCCAAACTCAAACCAAACCCCCAAAACCAGACAAAATACAGCCCCCAAACCTCCAAACCCCAAACCCCTCAAACACACCCCCAAAACCCCCAAGGCCCACACAGCCAGGTTTCCCAGCTCTGCTGTGGCTGCCCCGGCAGTGCCAGCCTGGAGCAGCCTGGGGCACTGGGGTGTCCCTGCAGGGCAGGCTGGGATGGGGGGCATTTCAGCTCCCTTTAACCCACCCCAGGCTGGGATGTGGGATTCTGCCCCGAGGAGATTTCCCAGGCATGTCCCAGGTCCCTGCACAGGGAGCCTGGCAGTGCTGCTGGGGCAGGAACAGCCCAGCAGCCAAATTTAGCATCTAGGCCAGAGCTCAGTGACCTGCTTGGGCTCTGGGCTTGTGTAACTGCTCCACTTTCCAGGATCAGCACCCAGCACAATCCCACTGCACACACTTTCTCCTGAGCACAGTGTCCCAGCAGGCAGGTCGTGCTCAGGCACTGCAAGGGCACATTTGGAATTAGCACAGTTTGGCCTGAACCTGCACAACTTGTGGAACCTTAAATTACCTGCTCAGCTCCCCTCTGCCCCAGAGGGTTCCAGGGTGTACCAGCTCCTCAGAAAATAGGTCAGGAGCAGGAGAACAGCATCACTCTGAGATTATTGAACTCAATCAATGACCCTGCCTGCAGTCACTGATTCATTTAAAAAGCAAAATATATTTTAGCATAGAAAATAGGAACAGAAAAGTAAACAGCATATTAAAATTTTCATTTTCAGTATGGAAATATACCCATTCTGCTAATGGGTAATTACATGTTAGTGGGTAATTCTGTGTAATTATACCCATTCTGTTTGCCAGTTTTTAAATTTAAGGCATCAAGCACCAAAATTGAAATTACACCCTCTCCCCCCAGAAGCTGCTCTGGATGCACATTTTCTAACAAGATTCATCTGCCTGATTAAAACCTGGTGATGTTGCTATCTGAAAATTGAAGACAAATCTGTGGACAGCTACAATGTGGATTTTTAACAATTAGAACTCCTTTAACTGGAAGCCTGAGTTAACCAGGCAGGATTCCCCTTTGGGGTGCTCTGGCTGAGCAGATGCTGCTCCCCAAACCTCCCATTCCCCCCTCTCCTCCAGGGCTGTGAAGCTCCTTTCCCACCCAAACCTTTCTGTGATCCCAGGAATTTTGTCTGATCATATTTTCCATGTTTTACCCAAACTGCTGCTTTGCTGCAGCACCAGTGATCAGTGCCCAAATCTCTCCCAGTTCTGCTGCTGAGTTCCCTGCTCCTCTCCCTGAGCTCACAATAACCATTTACTCATTACCAGAGATCAGTGCCCAAATCTCTCCTAGTTCTGGTGCTCTGTGAGTTCCCTGCTCCCCACCCTGAGCTCACAATAACCATTTACTCATTACCAGTGATCATTGCCCAAATCTCTCCCAGTTCTGGTGCCCTGTGAGTGCCCTGCTCCCCTCCCTGAGCTCACAATAACCATTTACTCATTACCAGAGATCAGTGCCCAAATCTCTCCCAGTTCTGGTGCCCTGTGAGTGCCCTGCTCCCCTCCCTGAGCTCACAATTCATTACCAGTGATCACTCCCCAAATCTCTCCCCAGTTCTGGTGCTCTGTGAGTGCCCTGCTCCCCTCCCTGAGCTCACAATTCATTACCAGTGATCAGTGCCCAAATCTCTCCCAATTCTGGTGCTCTGAGTGCCCTGCTCCTCTCCCTGAGCTCACAATAACCATTTACTCATTACCAGAGATCATTCCCCAAATCTCTCCCAATTCTGGTGCCCTGTGAGTGCCCTGCTCCTCTCCCTGAGCTCACAATTCATTACCAGTGATCAGTGCCCAAATCTCTCCCAGTTCTGGTGCCCTGTGAGTGCCCTGCTCCTCTCCCTGAGCTCACAATAACCATTTACTCATCAACCCTTCCAGGAATTGCTGAATGAGCAGAAGAATCAATCCCTGTTCCAGAACACACTTCAGGAGAAGAAGCACTGTCAAAAACTTGTTTTTGGAGGTTTAAGTGTGTTACAGGAGCTGATCTTTAAAAATTCATTTAATTGAGTCATGGAAGAAGCCTGAAGGACACAGAAATCCCAATGTCCTTCTACCAAACTGAGATAATTCTCTACCTCAATGGCATCACATTATTCATGGATCTGCTCATTCTCTTGGGTTTTGCTTTCTGCCACCCAATAAAAACAGCCAAAGTCCCTAAAAAGAAAGATGATGACAAAATCCAGGGTATGTGCCCTGGCAAATATGGGAACAGGATCAATGAAGAGGCTGAAGAGGTGAGTGTTCAAGAACATCAGGAAATAAATCAGCTGTGGCTGCCCTGGATCCCTGGCAGTGCCCAGGCCAGGCTGGCACTGGGACAGGGGGAGGTGTCCCTGCCATGGCAGGGGTGGGATTTAGGGTCCCCCAACCCAAACCCCTCCAGCATCCCATAATAACAATCCCATTAGCTGAGAAGAGGCCCTGCCCCTGCTGGACACCCCTCTCTCTGTGCACTGGCAGAGCTGAGGAGTGGTTGGGGGGGAAGGACCTGCAGGACACCCAGCCCCACTCCCCACCCTGGGACCTCTGTCCTCAGGGGAGCACAGCCCCAGTGCCAGGCTCAACCACCCAGCCCTGCTCCCAGGCAATGCTTGCACTCCAAACACTTGGCAACAAGGTCAGAAGAAGCAATTCAAAGGAACTGCTTTAACTGGAGAGCTGAGATTTTGGCATCTCCCCCTCCAAAACCAGCCCAAACCCTTCCACCTTCTCTGGAACCAGGAGTTCTGACACATCTCAGAAGAGGATTTTAATCAGAGAGAATTTACTGGCGGTGAGGGTCTAAAAAACCCCAGATAAAATCATCTCATTGTCCTTGAAAATTTTTAACTTTGCATTCAGGATCTCCTGAGAAAAAGGGTCCAGCTGGCTGAAAACACCAAATTTCCTGGGCAACCTGGACAAATACCACCCTCACAGAAAGGATCACTCTGCCCAGCCCCAGTTCCAAACAGCACAGTGTGATTTGTAAAAAGTGCTTCAAAGAGATTGAATTATTTTGCAGGACAACTTGATTTGTTCCCACCTTGCACCAAGAATCCCCTGGGAGTAAATCCCCATCTGCCCCACAGGTGTTGCTGTAGCAATAAAGTCCCCAGAGCATTAAAGGCTTTGCTGGATCTGCCTTTTCCAGGGGTCACTTTTGGGGCTTCTTTGGCTTTTTTTATTTTCTTTTGACTGGGCCAACTTCTTCTCAAAGATTTTAAGAAATATAATTTTTGGCTAACCATTTTTACTTTATCTATTAAAAAAAAAAAGGCTTTAAATTGACTTTTAAAGCTATCATACAAAATACAAATTTCTTGCACCACTGAATGAGTGCAAGGCAAAAAAAAAAGCCACACATGAGTGATTTCTTCTCTAACAAAAAACATCCAAAAAACACACAAATGCTGGCTTGCATTAAGTCATGACAAATGAAATTCTGCCCAAGAAATAATTAAGCAGAAATTTCCAGATCATTTGCTTATTCACAGTAAAATAAGGATTTGCCTGATTTTCTGTTCTATCCCCCAGTAAGAGAATCCTCGATAAAGCCGTGGTGTGAGGTTCCCTGTGGGTATTTTGGGAAAGAGCTTTGCCCTGTGCTGGTGTTAAACCCCTGCTCATTACCCAAGGTCAGCCAGATCAGCTGGGGGTGATCAGCCCTGGAATATTTATAGCAGAACCTGGGGCACACCCACGCAAACCCTTCCAGCAGAGAGCAGGGAATGGCTGGAAAGGAGCCAAAATCCCACCCAGAGCCACCCCTGGATGGGCAGGGACACCCCCAGTGTCCAGCCTGGCTTTGGGACCCAGGGGCAGCCACAGCTGCTCTGGGAACTCCAGCCCAGCCAGGAATTCCCAATTCCCAACATCCCACCCATCCCTGCCCTCTGGCAGTGTCCCATTCCCTGTGTCCTGTCCCTCCATCCCTGTCCCCAGTCCCTCTCCAGCTCTCCTGGATCCCTCCAGGCCCTGCCAGGGCTCTGAGCTCTCCTGGATTCTCCCCTTCTCCCAGTGAGCACTCCCAGCTCTCCCAGGCCCGGGCAGGTGCCCCTCTCAGGTGTCCCCAGCTGCCACACAGGGCCATCAAATCCTCCTGCCCAGGTGGAACCTGGCAGATCCCACCCCAGGGACCCAGGGGCAGCCACAGCTGCTCTGGCAATTCCAGCCAGGAATTCCTTCCCCACAGCCCATCTAAATCTCCCCTTTTCCAGTTTGAACCATTCCCTGTGTCCTGTCCCTCCATCCCTTGTCCCCAGCCCCTCTCCAGCTCTCCCAGGGCCCTTCTCCTCTCCAGGGGAACGTTCTGGATCCCAGTGGGAGCTCCCCTGCCCTGGGAACCCCCAGGGAGGCAGGGCTGCCTCCAGGGAATGTCAGTGGAACTCTCAGCTCAGGGGCAGAGCTCACTGATCACATCAGCACAAAGCTGCATCTCCCCTTTCTCTGGAAGTTCTGGTGTCCCTGCACTGGCAGAGCTGGCTCAGGGTAGAAAGAGCCCAGGAACCTCTGAAGTTTAACCCCTGGTGCCAGGATTTGCTTCTCCCTGGGCTTTCCCACGGTGAGTGCTGGGCCTTGGCTCACCCCTGTGCTCCTGGGGACACCCGGGGAGGGTCCCTCCCCCAAATGGGGAAGCTCCACAGCTGCACCTCTGACTGGAACTCCCACACTGGGCCAGAGGGGAGCTCAGGGGGCACCTTCCCATCCCTGCCACCCTCCTGTCCCTGCCACACTCTGCCCTGTGCCCTGGCCCAGCTGGCACAGGGATCCCAGAGCAGTCAGGAATGCCTCTCTGTGGGATGGGGAAGCTTTGCTGGGCTGGCCAGGTCTGCTCCAGCCTCCCTCTCTCCCTGGGATCAGGAGCACAACTACAAGGTCTCCTGTTATTCAGGGAACTCTGGCAGCTTAGCAACAGCTTCTGATGACCTAAAAACCTTCCACGTGCTGAAAGGCAACATTTGGGGAGCTCAGCTGGAGGGAAAAGTGACGTGGGGAACCACTGAAGCCTCCACCAGCCCTGCACCCACCTCCCTGTGCTCCCAGAGGGATTTCTGCACCCATCCCTGCCAGAAACCAAAATTCCCAAATCCACTCCCAACTCCCACCCGTGTTTGTTTGGCTTTGCTCCTCTTATCCCTTAATTCTTAGGAACAATTTGCTTTTCAGTTCAAAACCACAAAACACAAATCCCCTGTAACATGCCACGAGCTCCTGCAGGACTTTTCTGGGATGGTTTTGATGTACACACAGCACCAAACCCTTCCCAGTTCCCAGCTCTGGTCCCTCGTGGTGGCTTTGCCCCTTGGCACTATTTGGGATGGTGATTTACATCTGTCTCTCTGTTTATATGATATTTATCCATATAAAACATCAACACTGTCTGGATGCTTGTCCCTGGTTTCAGATTCTTTGGAGCATTGGAGCTCTTGTATTTAAAGTCATTCTGTCAGATTGATACTGGAACCCATTAAACTGATTTAAGGGTGGGTTTTTTTTTCCTATGTAGGGAAACACTTCAACAGTTTCTGTGGAAGAGATCAGGAATCACAGCATAGCAGTGGGAGACACTTTGAAACAAGATTAAATACACATAATTCATTTCACAATTATTGTTTTTCTTTTTAAATTCCATTTTTTAACTGTTCTAGCTGTGCCTCAGCCCCTGGGCAGGTTCCTCACCTGCTGGTGCCTCAGGAGCTCCATCATCTGCATGGCCCCGATGAAGAGGTGACAACGATCCGAGTGCTCCACCAGGGATGTGGGCAGGGGCTGGTTCTGCCACAGGCTCCACTCGCTCAGGGAGAGCTCCCGGGCCCCCCCCTCGGGCCTCTGCGGGGCAACCTGCCACGGAAAAGGGCATTTCAGCAAGGAATTGTGCAGCAAAACTCCCTGTCAGGCCCAGGAAATGCAGAAATGCAGAGAAGGATTTCAACATTAAACACAGCTTTGAGTCTGGTTTGAAATAAAAACATCAGGAGGAGCCTGGGCTGGGGAAGGTGCCCAGGGCAGGGGTGGAATGAGATGGGTTTAAGATCCCTTTAAACCCAAACCATCCTGGGACTGGGAACAGAGCACCCTGCATGGAATTCTTAAAAACAGCAGCAGAACTTAATGGATATTGAGACTTCTAATGTATTTTTAATTAATGACCCAACTTTTAATTTGCAGACCTAACTTTTCACTTACAGACCCAACCTCAAAACCATTTCAAACATCCAATTTCTAAATTCTTAACCCCCAAACCCACATGTAAATCTCTAAAATACATTTTTATAACAGACTTCCTTCAAATCCAGAGTTAACTCTGCTATTTCCAGCATGCTTCAGGTCTTGTGTCAAATAAACATTGCAGGGAACTCACTGGTGTTTCTTCCAGGTTCTCTAAGGTTTCAAACTGAACTCGAGGCAATACTGGCTCCTTTATCCCATCACTTTCCTTAATCCTGTACAGTCTGTCCCATATTTCAAACTCCTCAGGTGACAAGGACCAGCTCTCATGGGAGTTCATTTGTTTTTGGCCTGTGGGGGGAAAAACAACAACAGGAAAATGTTACCTGCTGTAGGACAAGGGATGCACAGAATAAAGAACTTGGGGTGGCACCAGGTACAAAAAAAACCCAAAAAAACCATCTCTGAGCCACAACCAAAACCAGAGGCAGAGAATCTGAAACCAGGGACAAGCATCCAGACAGTGTTAATGTTTTATATGGATAAATATCATTAATCAGCTGCTTTGGGGGGGATCATATAAATATAGACAGATATAAATCAATATCCCAAATAATGCCAAATCCCTTAAACAGCCCTGGGTGGGAAGTGATTCCAAAGAATCCCAGTTGAGAATGTGATTGTTTTCAGGCCAATGTGTGATGCTAGGAGAAAAATAATGAAGGTAATTTGCCAGTGCACACAGGATTTGGGGTGAATCTCTTTTGGGAATGAATGCCACAGAGGAGGAATCAGCCTGGAGCCCTCAGTTCCAGCTGCTCTGTGTCTGCACAGAGCAAACCCTGAGGCCAGACCCTGCTCATGGGTCAGAAATAACATGAAAATGTAAAATCAAACAAAACCCACAGTTATTGATGACTCAAAATTGATCAGAGTGAAAGGAGGGAGTGGATGAATTGTGGAGACCCACAAAGAATTAAGAAAATTAAGATATTTCATCTGGAGAAAAGCAAAAAGAAAAAAAGAGTTAGTGGTAGATTGGAATGAGATTCAGCTCCCAGGAACAACAACATTAACATGCTCCTCACTTTAGCAAACTCCTAAAAAAACTCCTAAACAAACAAAACCCAAAAATCAAAGAGAAAAAATAATCTTAAAATACAAGATATAATGTAAGAGGATCATGGAGTAAAGGATTTTTTTGGCTGCACTTTTTGAAGGAGAGCTCTGAAAAGTGAAGGACACACTTGGTTAATGAAGGGGCAGCACAAGATAAGGATCCTTCTGGGGCTGACAAACCAAAGTTATGGAAGAGGTTTTCAAGAGAAAGAGGGGTGTAAAATGAATAGAAATTGGATCAAATGAAGAAGAACAGAAATGTATATTTTTTCAGGTAATGAGTGCCAGGAGCAGAGGAAATGGCCTCAGGCTGTGCCCTCCCTGCTCGTTTCTTTTTTCTAGGCCAGACCAACAAATGCTCCAAAATGATTCTTTTCACTCCATGTTGTGCTCTGCTTGTTTTCCAGCAGCTGTGTCTGTTTAATCAGAAATAAGAAGTTCCCCAAGGCTTTGAGTTTATTCTTTCAAGAAGTTGCTGTTGGTCTTTTCAGAGAGCACTAACAAGGAGATGGAACATGGCAATTCCCAGGTATTTATAAAAAGTGGCTCTTGTTTCCTGTCTCAGGATTGTGTTCAGTTTCCTGAGCACATCAGCTAAAAAGCCTCCAAGAGAATTTTCCTAATTTTCCCCCAAGAGAATCTGCACAACTCATAAATACCCTACCCTTGATTTCTCCTCCTTCTCACATCAAAATCCTTCCTTTCCAAGCATTTCTACTTCACTGCCACTTACAAAGCCAGGATGCCAGAGCAGCTGTGGCTGCCCCACCCTGGCAGTGCCCAGGGCAACCTCCAGTCCCTCCAACCCAATCCAGCCTGAAGTTCTGGGATGAACATCTGCCTCCTCTGGCTGCACTGGAGCTTGTGGCCTTCGGTGAGTGAGTGCATGCAGAAAGATGAGCAAGGGATGTGAGGAAAAGCCCTGAGCTGCTGAGTGCCCCTGCAGAGCCCCAGCAGAGAGGGCTGCAAACACCAAAATGCTCTTACCAGGGCCAGAGAGAGCAGGGCTGTGCTGCAGGGAGCTGCACCTCCTCCCTCTGGAGAGCATCCTGGGCTCCTCCCGCTCGGGCAGTGATAAACATCTTGTGCACCTGGGGGTTGATGCCTTCTGGGACCATCCGAGGGCTGTGCTGGTAGAAACGAAGGGTTTTGTTCCCTGAAATGGCTTTGTTGATGCTCCTTTTGGTACACTGGCTCTGGTTGTAGGTCTGAAAGAGAAGGTGAATAGAGAAATCATCTGCTGATTGATTGTTCCTTCACAGCATTCGATCCAAATTAAAAGAACACCTCGGTGTCTGTGGGCTTGCTCGTTATTTTCTGTTCCCTCAGCAAGGTGTTGTTTGCTTTGGGGTTTTTAATGGACCAGAAGCAGGCACAGCACAGGAGGGTGAGAAAGGAGCCCAGCCCTTGCCTGGGGGAAGTGACAATCTGCCACTGATACAGGGATGATGTAAATTAGATTACATCAGAAACAGGGAAAGGAGCTCAAGCAAAAAAAAAAAAGTCTAAGATGATTTGTTGATGTCATGAGTGCTCTGAGTCCTTTTAATGACACTGCATTTCACTGTGCAGTGCAGAAAGCACTGGGGAAAGTGAGGAGAGGAACTGGGGCTCCCTCTGGAACCCAGGGAGGTTTGTGCTGTGCCCCAAAGCCTGGGAGACCCTGATGCTCAGAGACCATTCCAGGGGTGAGGAACTGCTCCCGGGAGGAAACTGGAGACCCTGGGAGACCCTGATGCTCAGAGACCATTCCAGGGGCGAGGAACTGCTCCCGGGAGGAAACTGGAGGAGGGCCATGCTCTGATCAGCCCTCGGGCATCCCAGGATGCCTAGAGCAGCACACCCTGACAAAATGTTATCAAATTAACAGCAGCACAGAGTTGGGACTTGGGTGGCTTTTCCCTCCCCTGGGCTGCCCTGGGCTGAGCAGCTCTAGGGGACACCCCAAACCCCAGGGGACACCCCAAACCCCATCCCAGCAGCCCCAGGGGACACCCCAAACCCCAGGGGACATCCCAAACCCCAGGGGACATCCCAAACCCCAGGGGACATCCCAAACCCCATCCCAGCAGCTCCAGGGTTCACCCCAAACTACAGGGGACACCCCAAACCCCATCCCAGCAGCTCCAGGGTTCACCCCAAACCACAGGGGACACCCCAAACCCCATCCCAGCAGCTCCAGGGGACACCCTAAACCCCAGGGGACACCTCAAACCCCAGGGGACACCCCAAACCCCATCCCAGCAGCCCCAGGGGACACACCCCTTCAAACCCCAGGGGACACCCCAAACTCCAGGGGACATCCCAAACCTCATCCCAGCAGCCCCAGGGGACACCCCAAACCCCAGGGGACATCCCAAACCCCAGGGGACACCCCAAACCCCAGGGGACACCCCAAACCCCATCCCAGCAGCCCCAGGGGACACCCCAAACCCCAGGGGACACCCCAAACCCCATCCCAAACCCCAGGGGACACCCCCAAACTCCATCCCAGCAGCCCCAGGGGACACCCCAAACCCCAGGGGACATCCCCAAACCCCAGGGGACATCCCAAACCCCAGGGGACACCCCCAAACCCCAGGGGACATCCCAAACTCCAGGGGACATCCCAAACCACAGGGGACACCCCAAACCACAGGGGACACCCCAAACCCCCATCCTTAGCAGCCCCAGGGGACACCCCAAACCCCAGGGGACATCCCAAACTCCAGGGGACATCCCAAACCACAGGGGACACTCCCAAACCACAGGGGACACCCCAAACTCCATCCCAGCAGCTCCAGGGGACATCCCCAGCTCCAGGGGACACCCCAAACCCCAGGGGACACCCTAAACCTCAGGGGACACCCCAAACCCCATCCCAGCAGCCCCAGGGGACACCCCAAACCCCAGGGACATCCCAAACTCCAGGGACATCCCAAACCACAGGGGACACCCCAAACCCCAGGGGACACCCCAAACCCCATCCCAGCAGCCCCAGGGGACATCCCCAGCTCCAGGGGACACCCCAAACCCCAGGGGACACCCCAAATCCCAGGGGACATCCCAAACCCCAGGGACATCCCCAAACCACAGGGGACACCCCAAACCACAGGGGACACCCCAAACTCCATCCCAGCAGCTCCAGGGGCCTGGGAACACGTGGGAGCCACAGAATAAACACTGAGCTCACAGAAAGGAAATTCCTGCTCACCCTGCACTCAGCCCTTTCTCCCAATAAAATATCTTCAAAAGCTTTGGGATTGACTTGAAGTGCTTTGATTAAAAACAACCCCAAAATTAAACAAAGCAAAAAAAAATAAAAATCCTGAAACAAAAGATTAAAAAAGCCACACAAAAAACCCCAAAATCCCCAAACAAATTCCCATAAATTAATACATGGACAGTTATTTAAGGAAGAGGAAAGAATCTCCACATTGTGTCTTTTTCCAGTTCTGCTAAATTTAAAAACCCAACAGCAACCCCAAAAAACACCCTCAAGAAAAACCAAACAAACCAACCAAGACAATATTGGTTTGCAATTAAACTTATCTCCTGACCTCAAAATTTAAAAAAAAATTACATATAGTGGCTGTTCTACCTGGGGGGAGGTTCTGCTTCAAAGATATCTGAGAAAATCTGGACAACACAGTAATCCAACTACTTAAGTGAAGCTCCAAGGAATTTAAGGGACTATTTTATATCCCATTACAGAGCAGAGCTTTCAATAGCCACCAGCCTCTGTAAGCAGCATGAGAATATATCTATGTACAACCTCCACTCAGGTTTATCATCTTTAACTCCCATCCCTTCAAAGGGGAAACTCATTTTTCCCTCAGGGAGGATTCTTTGCAGTCTCATTCAGAATTAAATCCTTGCCACCTACAAATCCCAGCCAGAGCTAGGGCATGGACTGGAGTAAGTGAAATAGCAGAGTCTGAAATTTTGGCTTTAGAGTTGATTTATACAGATCTTGGATTTATTGGTTTGCACAGCCTTTCACCAGTGATGCAGGAGCCTGTCCTGCCCAAATCCTGCCCTGCCCTGCCCCAATGCTGCCCAAATCCAGCCCAAACCCTGCCCCAGTGCTGCCCAAACCCTGCCCAAACCCTGCCCCAGTGCTGCCCAAACCCTGCCCCAATGCTGCCCAAATCCAGCAACCCTGCCCCAAGCTGCTGCCCAAACCTGCCCATGCCCCAACCCTGCCCCAATGCTGCCCTGCCCTGCCCCAATGCTGCCTGCCCTGCTCTGCCCCAATGCTGCCCAAATCCAGCCCAAACCCTGCCCCAATGCTGCCCAATGCTAAACCCTGCCCCAATGCTGCCCAAACCCTGCCCTGTGCTGCCCCAAATCCTGCCCAAATCCTGCCCAAAGCTGCCCTGCCCTGCCCCAGTGCCCAAACCCTGCCTGCCCTGCCCCAGTGCTGCCCAAATCCTGCCCCAATGCTGCCCAAATCCAGCCCAGTGCTACCCTGCCCCAATGCTGCCCTGCCCCAGTGCTGCCCCTGCCCAAATCCTGCCCAAATCCTCCCCAATGCTGCCCTGCCTGCCCCAGTGCTGCCCAAATCCTGCCCAATGCTGCCCTGCCCTGCCCCAGTGCTGCCCCAGTGCTGCCCCAGTGCTGCCCTGCCCCAGTGCTGCCCTGCCCCAGTGCTGCCCCTGCCCTGCCCAAACCCTGCTCTGCCCCAGTGCTGCCCCAGTGCTGCCCTGCCCCAGTGCTGCCCTGCCCTGCCCCAGTGCTGCCCAAATCCTGCCCCAATGCTGCCCTGCCCTGCCCCAGTGCTGCCCCAGTGCTGCCCCAGTGCTGCCCCAGTGCTGCCCCAGTGCCCCAGTGCTGCCCTGCCCTGCCCCAGTGCTGCCCTGCCCCAGTGCTGCCCTGCCCTGCCCCAGTGCTGCCCTGCCCTGCCCTGCCCCAGTGCTGCCCTGCCCTGCCCCAGTGCTGCCCTGCCCTGCCCTGCCCCAGTGCTGCCCTGCCCTGCCCCAGTGCTGCCCCAGTGCTGCCCTGCCCTGCCCCAGTGCTGCCCCAGTGCTGCCCTGCCCTGCCCCAGTGCTGCCCCAGTGCTGCCCTGCCCCAGTGCTGCCCTGCCCTGCCCCAGTGCTGCCCCAGTGCTGCCCTGCCCCAGTGCTGCCCCAGTGCTGCCCTGCCCCAGTGCTGCCCCAGTGCTGCCCTGCCCTGCCCCAGTGCTGCCCCAGGTGCTGCCCTGCCCCAGCGCTGCCCTGCCCTGCAGGGCTGTGGGATGCACTGGCCCAGCTGTGCTGGGATGCCCCAGCTGCCAGCAATGCCAGTGGCACACGGATGTGCTGAGGGACAGCCTGTGCTCAGAGATGATTAGTGATGCTGGGCCTGAGGCTGCCTGCAGGAGCCCAGCCAAGGGGATTTGCACCTAAGCTGATCCCCTCCCTCATCCTCACACGCAAGAGGCAGCAAAGCCAGCTCAGTGTCACCAGCCAGCAGGCACAGCCTGGGGCCAGTGCCACCAGCAGCACTGCCAGGGCCCCTCCCAGCCCCACAGCCTCCTCTGCAGCCCTGCCAACCCCTGGAACCTCTGAGATTCAGTCTGGGGACAAGGCAGGCTGGAGAGCTGGGGGTGCTCACCTGGAGAGAAAAAGGATCCAGGAGAGCTGAGGGCACCTGGAGGGATCCAGGGGCTGGGGACAAGGGATGGAGGGACAGGACACAGGGAATGGCTTCACTGCCAGAGGGCAGGGATGGGTGGGACATTGGGAATTGGAATTGCCAGAGCAGCTGTGGCTGCCCCTGGATCCCTGGCAGTGCCAAGGCCAGGCTGGACATGGGACAGTGGGAGGTGCCCCTGCCCATCCAGTGGCTCTGGAGGATCTCTCAGGTGCCATCCAACCCAAAGCACTGCAGGGCTCTGTGCTGGAGGTGCCTGGGACAGTGAATGAGGAGGCTGAGCAGAGACTCCCTGGGGCAGCAGCTGCAGCTTTGTCCCCAGGGACAGGGACAGGGACAGGGACAGGGACAGGGACAGCACCCAGGGAAGGGCTGGGGAGGTTTGGGTTGGATTTCAGGAAAGTTGAGGTTGGATTTCAGGAAAGGTTTGGGTTGGATTTCAGGAAAGGCTGAGGTTGGATTTCAGGAAAGGCTGAGGTTGGATTTCAGGAAAGTTGAGGTTGGATTTCAGGAAAGGCTGAGGTTGGATTTCAGGAAAGGCTGAGGTTGGATTTCAGGAAAGGCTGAGGTTGGAATTTAGGAAAGTTGAGGTTGGATTTCAGGAAAGTTGAGGTTGGGTTTCAGTGCTGGCACTGCCCAGGGCACAACCCCGAGGCTCCAGAGCTCCCGGGGCGCTGGGACAGCGCAGCCACGCCCAGGCTGGGATTGCTGGGGCTGGGATTCCCGAGGGTCCCCCCTGCCCCAATCACCCTCTCCTGGCACTCCCCCTCTCCTGGCCGTGTCTAAGAGTCCATCTGAAAGCCTCTCGTTTGTTCTGCCCAACGAGCCTCGCCTGAGGCCTAAGGAGACCCTCAAACTGCAGCTTAAGGCGCTGGCCAGGGATGGGAGGAACACCCAGGGATTGTTCCAGGTGGTGCCCATTGGACCAGGACTGGTCTCCCATGAGACTGGTTTACTCCACAAGGCTCCCACAGGTGTGGGAACAATGAGCTGGTCAGGGATGGAGTGCCCTGTGTTTGTTTCACCGACAGGGAGTTCACTTGGACTTTTGGGATCACTTCCCCAAGGGAACCCAAAGCGCACCTGAAACTCCTCACCTGTCTGGCCAGTTGCCTGATGCCTTGGAAAAACCTGTAAAAAACATCCTCAAACAAAGACCCCTGAGAGAGCAACAGACATCTCTTGGCTGGTTCCACGGGGATCATCTGCCCCCTCTCTCTCTCTCCTATTTCCTGTCCCTCAATCCCATTTGGTTGGCACTGAATCAAGTGCATTCCTGCAGAAGCAAACTGCTTTAGTGCCTGCTGTGCCTTTGTGCTCTGAGATCCCCACAAGAAGCAGGCCCTGCCCGTGCCCCCCCTGGTGCTCACCCTCTCCTCGCGGCCGCGGCTCAGGATCAGCACCACGCGGCCGCGGCGCCGCCGCCCGGTGCGGCCCATGCGCTGCAGCAGGCGCACGGGGCTGCGCTGCGCGTCCATGCACACGATCAGATCCACCTCGCCGATGTCCAGCCCCTCCTCGCCCACGCACGTGGACACCAGCGTGTTGTAGCCGCCCTCCCGGAAGCTCCGCACCACCTGCAGGGACAGCAGAGGGCACTGAGCAGCTGGGCCAGGACTGAGGTCTGTGTCCTAAAATGTCATCTGTACCCCAAACAGCTCATCTGTATCCCAAACAGCTCATCTGTACCCCAAAATAACTCATCTGTACCCCAAAACAGCTCATCTGTATCCCAAAATAACTCATCTGTACCCCAAAATAACTCATCTGTACCCCAAACTAACTCATCTGTACCCCAAAACAGCTCATCTGTACCCCAAACAGCTCATCTGTACCCCAAAATAACTCATCTGTACCCCAAACAGCTCATCTGTACCCCAAAATAACTCATCTGTATCCCAAACAGCTCATCTGTACCCCAAAATAACTCATCTGTACCCCAAAATAACTCATCTGTACCCCAAACAGCTCATCTGTACCCCAAACTAACTCATCTGTACCCCAAAATAACTCATCTGTACCCCAAACAGCTCATCTGTACCCCAAACTAACTCATCTGTACCCCAAATTAATTCATCTGTACCAAAACAACCCCTCTGTGTCACCTCCAAGCTAGCTCATCTGGTAGCCCCAAAGTCCTAACTCATCTGTGTCCCACAAAGGCCATGGCCCCTGCCCCTGTGTGTCACCTCCAGCTTCTCCCTTAGGTGAAGCTCATGCTGTACCCCAGTATCACCTCCAGCTGTCCCTGTGTCACTCAGCTGCTCCTGAGAGTGAAGCCCCATCTGTACCCCCAAAATAACTCATCTGTACCTCCAGCTGTCCCTGTGTCACCTCCAGCTGCTCCCTGGGGAGTGAAGCCCCTGCTGTCCAATGTCACCTCCAGGTGTCCCCTGTGTCACCTCCAGCTGTCCCCGTGTCACCTCCAGCTGCTCCCGGGGAGTGAAGCCCCTGCTGTCCCTGTGTCACCTCCAGCTGGCCCTATGTCACCTCCAGCTGCTCCCGGGGAGTGAAGCCCCTGCTGTCCAATGTGTCACCTCCAGGTGTCCCCTGTGTCACCTCCAGCTGCTCCCGGGGAGTGAAGCCCCTGCTGTCCAATGTGTCACCTCCAGGTGTCCCCTGTGTCACCTCCAGCTGCTCCCTTGGGGTGAAGCCCCTGCTGTCCCCTGTGTCACCTCCAGCTGTCCCTGTGTCACCTCCAGCTGCTCCCTTGGGGTGAAGCCCCTGCTGTCCCTGTCCCTGTCCCCGTGTCACCTCCAGCTGCTCCCTGGGGCTGAAGCCCCTGCTGTCCCTGTCCCCGTGTCACCTCCAGCTGCTCCTGGGGCTGAAGCCCCTGCTGTCCCTGTCCCTGTCCCCGTGTCACCTGCAGCTGCTCCCTGGGGACTGAAGCCCCTGCTGTCCCTGACCCTGTCCCTGTGTCACCTCCAGCTGCTCCCTGGTGAAGTCCCTGCTGTCCCTGTCCCCGTGTCACCTCCAGCTGCTCCCGGGGACTGAAGCCCCTGCCGCCCCGCCCCGAGGCGTGGCCCACGAAGCTCATGGCGCGCACGGCCGGCCGCAGCCGCCCCAGCAGCTCGGCGATCTCCTGCACGCTGTCCCGGAACGAGGAGAAGATCATCACCCTCGTGTCCTCAGCTGAGCTCCCGCTCTTCTCTTCACCTGCTGCATTCCAAAGTGACAGGTTTTAACAGGATTATCAGTAGAAAAGGATGGGGCACCCCCCAACAAGTTATACATGCACAGGTCCTGTCTCACTTAGTGGGAAAATGGGCAGAGCGTGCTCCAAGATCCACTCCTTGAAAAACTCCTCTTTGGATCAAAGCAGCCTCTAATTGTGGAGAATGGGAGAATGAGAATGACTTTATCTGAGGTGCTGTTACTAAAGTCACTCTGAACAGCTGGGCTTGGATGGGAAGTGTTTTGGAATGAGGTTCAGGATGCTGTTGTCTCTGTTTCTCCAGTTTAGGACCCTCAGGACAGCAGAACCATCATCCCACAATCCCAGAGTGGTTTGGGTCAAAGGGACCTCAAATCCCCCCCAGAGCCAGCCCCTGCCATGGCAGGGACACCTCCCACTGTCCCCATGTCCAGCCTGGCCTGGGCACTGCCAGGATCCAGGGGCAGCCACAGCTGCTCTGGCAATTCCAGCCCAGCCAGGAATTCCCAATTCCTGGGAATTCCAGGGATCCAGGGCCAGCCACAGCTTCCCTGGGCAATGAATGGAACAGAAAGGGCTGGTGCTGTTCCAGCTGATGACTTTGGGCATGAATTGCCTCCCTTTCCATCTCAAATGTAGGGATTTTAAAAGGAGGGAGGTTGGGAGGACAGAAAGAACTCTGAATGGAAAGGGAAAAAAAGGAGTGAATTGTATTAAATGCATTGGGACTTATCCTAAAGTTACAAACCCAGAAATGGGAAACAAAGCTGCCCACTAGAAAGCATCAGTCATTTCAAAGGTTTGCTGAGAACACTGCATCCAAGAGAGAAAAAAAACATAAAAAAAGAAAGAAGGGAAAGTCAGAAATTATCAAACTTCACAGAGCACAAAGATCCAAATAGGCAAGATAAAAAGTGAACAAGATGCAAAACAAATGTTATTATTACTCATGTAATCATTCCAAGGGCTGGAATCAGGAAGCTGAAACATCCCAAAACCAAAGAGATCTGAATGATGTCCTCATCAAGGTGAAAAAGAATGAGAGACTGGGCAATGTAACTGAAGGGTTTGAACTGCAAATTGATGCCTCAGAGCTGTTAATTCTTATCCTCAGGCTGGATACCAGAACTTTTATCCTTAAGGCTCTCAAATGTGTTCATGGAACTGCAGGAGGGGCTGGCAGCAAAACTGGGACAGGACCAGCAGCCCCAGGAATGAGCTCCCTATCCCTGATTTACTCAGCTCTTAGAGCAGGTCATATCAAATTAATAATGAGAATTTATAGGAAGTTTTATCTTATAGAAATCTTATGGTGAAGTTCTTCTAGAGGGGAAGGTGCACAAAGAATCAAAGCAATAAAGCAGCACAAAGAAGGAAATCAGTCAGGAGGAGATTCCTTGTTTCCACTCCCAGTTTTTCTCTGAGATGTTGGTACTCACCAGAACATCTCTGTTTCCAGGACTTGAAGTGTTCTACTATGATTTCCTCCAATTTCTTTAATTTTGGATGGCTGTAGATAAATTCCTTTTTCTTTCCCGATGCTAGAAAGGAAATAATGAAAGATGCAAACAAACCTGGAACAAGCAGGAAGGTTCAGTGAACTTCATTCCCTCCCACTGTAATTATTTGAGTCAGGCCCAAAACCTGATATTGGTTCTAAACAAAACAATAAACTCCTGACAGAAGAACATTTTTGAGAAAGTGCTGTTACTTTTGTTAGAGTTGCACTGGAAAAGACTTGCAGTGAAACAGTTGTATTTTAACTTTCATTTTAGAGCAAATTAAAAACTTCAACCATAGAGAACTTGGATTGAAAGTAGCTAAAACCACAGAGAGAAGAGAGAGAGGGAGGGGGAGACAATATTGGGAATTTAATCTGGAATAAAGAGCAGCAGCCTGTGCAGCACAACTTTTAAACAGGGATATTCTGTCCCAAAGGGGACTCCTGACCTGCTGTGCTGTTGCAAGCACCTCCACTGCCAGGAGCCACAGCAGGGTCTGAGAACATGTCCTGCAGCTGCAGGTAGAGCTTCATGAAGTCCTCGCTGCGCCCCAGCTCGTTCCTGGTGCGGGACTGGCCTTGGGAGAGAGTTAGGGACAGCTCAGGGTTCCCCTGCCTCTCCAGAGCTGCCACAGGGGAACAAATCTCCATCTGCAAGCCCTCCTTCTGCAGGGGGTTTGTGGGAAAGCAGCCCCAGAGGCAGGTGTGGGAGTCTGTGTTGGGACAGACGGTCCCCAGGCACAAAACTCAAGCTCTGTATGAGCTGAAAGTTCCTGTTCCATTTATTGTAAGAGTGAAAGTGCATAGAGTCCTACTGAGTGTTGCCAGCTGCAGCACAGAGCAGGACAAGGAGTGAGAGGGGGTTAGAGAAAGAGCAATGGGATAAGAGGGTGAGGGGGTGAGAGAAGAGGGAGAGAGGAAGAGCAAGAGAAAGAAGAGGTATTAGAGGTAAGAGAGAGAAGAGAGCAATTTCCCGTTTACAATACAATAAATTTTCTTCCATGATGAATATTCTAATTCCCACTAACCAATGTAATACAAGATACAAATTCTGTAGCATTTACATACAGCCTATAGGAATCCTTACATTACCATAGTGTGTTACACTTTAAAAACTGCTCTTTGGACCCTGGCAAGTCTTTCTGTGCCCTCTGGACTTGCTCTCTGGCCGAGGACATTGTTCTATCAGGAGGGGATTGCCTTCAGGGGCCATCCCATTGTTCCATGGTAATTCAGTAACTAAACTTGGCATCTCAAAAGTGGCTTTCATTTCAGCCTCGTTCATGGTTTCAGAGCACTCATATTTGTGAGGTTCCCTGTTTCATCCTCCCACAGGCAGGAGGTGCCAGGAGAGTGGAGCTGGCAGGAGATGGAGCTCACCTTTGGGCCCGTCCATGAGCCCCCACAGGAAGGTGAACAAGGAGCGCATCCCCACCTGCAGCAGCAGCTCGTAGCCGTGGTACAGGCTGATGCAAAGGGCAAAGTCCCCTTCTATGATGCCCTGGTGGATTCCCTGGGGGACAAAAGCAGACTCAGAGTGGATGAGGAAGTGGCTGAGGAGCAGGAATCCCACTGCAATTCCTGCCCTGAGCCAGTGGCACCTGAGGAGCAGAGCACAGCCCAAAGGGATGCCCAGGGAGCAGCCTGGCCATCAGCCAACCCTCCAAAAAACTCTCCAAAGCACCTCTGCTATCTCCCAAAATCAGCTCATCAGCCCTCAGACTAACAGCTGAGCCATCAGCATCTGGGAGAACCAGGATCTCTGGCACACCCAGGCCATGGAATTAAATCAGGAAAGTTGCTTTGCTTGCAGTGAAGGAGATTTCCCATTGCTCCTTTTGAGGCACACAGACTTTTTTTTGGCAATTTTCTTTAAGTTTATAAAATTTGACCATTCCAGGAGGATTTACCAAAAAACAAGAGCAGGAATATACCTTTGAGGGGAAAAGGAAAACTTGGCTGTCAGTGATTACAATGCAAGTTCTCAAAGCAATTTCATTTAAATTGAGTTCTTGATCTTTTCCTAAACTTTTCTAGAGTGGCATCTAGAAACGTGGAACAATTAGGAATATTTTGTAGATTTCATAAATGATCTCCATGCTGTGATTCTATGATATTTTATTCCATGGCTAAAAACAGAAATCTACTTAAAATGTCTCTGGAAATAATGTAACAATGGATTATTCCTATTTATTCCGTACTTTAGTAGCATGAAATAAATAAAGAACTTACTGCATGTTGTGCAGAGGGGTTCTTCCTGTACTGGTCCCTTGCCAGGATGAGCTGGTACTTGGTCAGGTTGGGAATATCCCTCCTGGATAAAACTCCCACCCTGATCAGGCGCCCAGCAAACGCTTCCAGCACCTGCAACCAAAACCCAGCACAGGTGAGGGGGGCTGAGTCCTTTGCAATGATTTTATTTGTATAGATCCTACACAACAGAACATGAGCAGCTCACTGGTTTTATTTGAGACAGAGGGTTTTTCAGTGAGCTGTGCTGAATTCTGAGTGCTTTGCTGCTCTGCCTCAGTGGAAGGTTCTCCATCATCTGGATGGTTTTAGGTTAATTCCCCAAATTCCTGCCAGAGCACTTGGACAAGGCTCTCAGGGTGGACTCCATGACCCTTGGGGGTCCCTTCCCACACCCTCCTGCCCCAGGATAAGCCTGGATCCATCCAGGAACCGAGGAGGGGAAGCTCCCCTGGGATGTGGGCTGAGCCAGCAGGGAGGGAGAGGAGTGGGCTGGACAGCCAGGCACAGGCCAGGGGCTGCAGCTCCTCTCTCTCACTGCTCACCCTCAGTGCATTTTGGTCCCAGGAACACCTGGGTGCACCTCTGGGAAGACTGAGCTGGGGCAAGGAGTGGCCAGCATGCCCAGAGTGTGTGTGTGATGGGGGCCAGGACAGGAGCAGGGAGAACAGCACAGGCACAGCAGCGTGTCCCCCCTCCTGCAGCCCCACCCCCACCCACTTGTGCCCACCCATCACATGCACCTGCTTTCCACCTCGCTGCAGCAAGGACAAGAACCTGCACTAATGCATCTTAATCCTGTTTTTCCTCTTTGTTTCCCCAGCCTTAGGTGGTCAGGATTTTTCCACAGACTTAAGTTTGGCCTGAGCACTAACTCTGCCATAATTGCAGTAATCAGATTTGTCCTACAAACACTGTTTACAACCTGTTGGCCCCCTTGGCCAAGGGCCCCAAAAACATCCCAGGGCACAAGAGCAGCCTTCTCCAAAGCTTTTCCAGACACTTTTCCATGGCTGCCTCCATGCACACAGTGCTGCCCAAGTCCTCCAGGCTCTCCAGCAGCAGCACAGCTGCCCTGCCCTAAGAGAGCTCTGGTGTAACAAGTGCTTAATCCCTTTAGTGTCCCTTCAGCCCACTGAAAAGCATCCAACTAAAGCAATAAAGCCAGGCCTAAGTCAGGCTTCCAGCACTGATCCCAGCAGGCCTGGAGCTGTGGGGAGCAAATGTCCTGACATAAAGAAAGCCACGTGCAGAACTGAGCCTGTGTTTATCCCTGAGGAGGAACATTCCACCTGAGAGTCCAGCACTCTGCTGTGCTGGGCTCCCAGATCCTGTCAGGGTGCACAGATATCTGAACAAGCACAAGCTGCAGGGGCAGCTCAGTTTAACTTGCTTGCTTTATTTTATAGTTCAGTTTATAATTTAGTTTATAGTATAATTTATTTATAGGTCTTCTACTATCTTCTTAGTCTGTGTGCAGAACCTGCATGGCTTTAAAATGAAAACAGAGTCACAGAATGGGATGGTTTGGGCTGGAAGGGACATTAAATCCCCCCCAGAGCCCCCCCTGCCATGGCAGGGACACCTCCCCCTGTCCCAGTGTCCAGCCTGGCTTGGGCACTGCAGGGATCCAGGGCAGCCACAGCTGCTCTGGCAATTCCAGCCTAGCCAGGAATTCCTTCCCAAAATCTAATCTGAATCTAATCTAAATTCCTAAGGAACAGAGAGGGAATAATGTCCATCACCAATGACAGCAGCATTCACCCCCAGAGAGTCCAAAATGCAAGGAGAAGTCTGGGAGGGCGAAGGGGAAGCTGTGGCAGCCCTGGCTGAGCTGGGGGAGCTGAGCTGGGGAATTTCCACCCTGCCCTGCCATCCACGGCCACAGGTCACTGCAGCCAGCAGGATAAGCAGCTTAGAGCAGATAAAGGGAAATCACAGACATGGAGCCAGGATTCTGAGAGCTTTGGGGCACTTTGGGCTGCTCCTCTTCCCTGGGAGCGTGGGAGGGGCTGGGCTGGAGCTCCCAGAGCAGCCCCTGGATCCCTGGCAGTGCCCAAGGCCAGGCTGGACACTGGGCTTGGAGCAGCCTGGGGCAGTGGGAGGTGGCACTGGATGGATTTGGGGTCTCTCCCAGCCCACACCACCCCCTGACCTCACCCATGGCCTCCCTGTCCCTGTCCCAGCCCAGCTGTGGGCTCAGGGCTCCCCTGCCCAGCTCTCCTGCATCCCCAGGGCAGCTGGCTCACAGCCTCAGCTCCCAGGGGAAGCAGGGCAGGACACTCCATCCCCAGGCATTCCTTCTAATTAAGGCTCATGGATTAATTAGGCCAAATAAACCATTAACACCTCTAACACCACCAACAAGCAAACTCCAGCTGGAGGCTGCAGCAGTGCCAGGAATTTCTGGAGGAAAGGGGGGAAGGAAAGAAGAAACCAAATGTTGTTTTCTTAAAAGACAGCCAAAACTCATCAAGGCACTGGGAAGGCTGAATGCACATGGAATTCATTTCCCATATTGTGAGAACAAGCTAAAAAATGCAGATTACTTTTAAGGGTTTAAAATTCAAAACTCAGTGTTTTATCACAGTTTGTTACTGTTCTGTTGTTCTTCAGTCCAGGCTGTACCTGAGGAGTCCCTTTAGAAGGACAGAGACAGAGATGTCAGTGCCAGCTTACAGGAACAGCTATGGACCCAATAAACCAAAAGCTGGCCATGAAGGAAGAACTCAGTGCTTTTTGTTTGAATGGATACCACGGGAATAGCTCACTACCCTCCCATCAAACCCCAACCACTGGACATGAGCACACTTGAAATGCTGAGGATGAAGCTTAAGCTATGTCTCAAGTAGTGGAAATGGAGTCAGGCTTTTCAAAAATGTTCCTCTTGAAAAGAAATTAATGTTTTCATGAAAAAGTAATGGCCATTAAATCTGATATTTCAGCGCTGGTTTGTGATTTCCTATACTTGTTGCAGAGTGGTTTTTTTCTAAAAGCAATTTCCATTACCTGTACTTTTGTGTTTCATCCCTTGACCTAGTTTCTAACATATAAGAAAATGATATTGTCCCTGTTTGCTCAATGTACACCCCTGTCTGATTTAATCACCTTCTGCAAAACAAACCCGGGGCTGTTATGAAAGACAGCAGGATCCAGTCACCTGGAGCTGCAGAACTAGCAGGGAACAGTAAACACAACCTACTTAGGAGAGCCTCAGCAGCAGGCACTGCTCACTGATTGCATTTATCTTGCCTCCATACCTTCTTTTTTAATTAAAAAGATAATACTTCTGGAAAAGTCCCCTCAGCCTTCCCAAAACACTCCAGTGTCGTGTTACCCAAACACAGCCACAGAATTAATTCCAGTTAATTGCTCAGGAGCACTGGTGGCTCTCTGCAGCTCAGTCAGTGCAGAGCTGACAGATCCACAGGCAGCAGGTAAAAGACAACTGGCAGAGTGATCCCAGCCTGAAGCTGCCAGGAACACAAAGGCTCCCTCTGTTCTGAGTATCTCCCTCAGAAACCACAAAGAGTTCTTGGAGCCCGTGATGAGCTTAGAACCTGTTCTTGGAGCTCTGACAGGAGCTGAGCACTTGTGTACAGGGCAAAGAGCTGCTCCTGTGCCAGCTGCACCTCACTGAAAACTGCTCCTAATCTGTTTTCTGCTGGCACAATACAAAACAAAGGCTCTAAACTAACGCCCTGACCTAATTATGTTAGTGCAGATTTGCAGGGGTTCTTTACCAAAGAAAAACACCCAGAAATAACATTTACAGTGGCTTTTCTTTCCCAGAGGAGAAGCAGAAAGCTGCAGCCAAGCAGGCAGGAGCTCCACAAAGGTGCATCCCCTCCCCAGGAGCTGCCAGGTGCTCCCCTGAGTGGGTTTGACAGAGCTGCACCTTCCTTCCCCTGCCCCCAAACCCCTGGCTGTGCTCAACAGAGAACCCAGGCTGGTTTGGGGGGAAGGACTAAACCCCATCCATCCCCCCTGCCATGGCAGGGACCCCTCCCACTGCCCCAGCTGCTCCAGCCTGGCCCTGGGCACTGCCAGGGATCCAACCCAGCGTGCTGGGGCTGAGCTGAGGGCAGGAATGAGCCAGGCAGTGCCAGGGAGGCACAGCACACACCCCACTGCTCCATCCTAAACCAGCAATGAGCCAGGAGGCACAGAACACACCCCACTGCTCCATCCTAAACCAGCAATGAGCCAGGCAGTGCCAGGGAGGCACAGCACACACCCCACTGCTCCATCCTAAACCAGCAATGAGCCAGGAGGCACAGAACACACCCCACTGCTCCATCCTAAACCAGCAATGAGCCAGGGAGGCACAGCACACACCCCACTGCTCCATCCTAAACCAGCAATGAGCCAGGGAGGCACAGCACACACCCACTGCTCCATCCTAAACCAGCAATGAGCCAGGGAGGCACAGCACACACCCCACTGCTCCATCCTAAACCAGCCATGAGCCCAGGGAGGCACAGCACACACCCCACTGCTCCATCCTAAACCAGCAATGAGCCAGGGAGGCACAGCACACACCCTACTGCTCCATCCTAAACCAGCCATGAGCCCAGGGAGGCACAGCACACACCCACTGCTCCATCCTAAACCAGCAATGAGCCAGGGAGGCACAGCACACACCCCACTGCTCCATCCTAAACCAGGCAGTGCCAGGGAGGCACAGCACACACCCACTGCTCCATCCTAAACCAGGCAGTGCCAGGGAGGCACAGCACACACCCACTGCTCCATCCTAAACCAGCAATGAGCCAGGGAGGCACAGCACACACCCCACTGCTCCATCCTAAACCAGCCATGAGCCCAGGGAGGCACAGCACACACCCACTGCTCCATCCCAAACCAGGCAGTGAGCCAGGGAGGCACAGCACACACCCCAGTGCTCCATCCTAAACCAGCAATGAGCCAGGGAGGCACAGCACACACCCACTGCTCCATCCTAAACCAGCAATGAGCCAGGCAGTGCCAGGGAGGCACAGCACACACCCCACTGCTCCATCCTAAACCAGCAATGAGCCAGGGAGGCACAGCACACACCCACTGCTCCATCCTAAACCAGCAATGAGCCAGGGAGGCACAGCACACACCCACTGCTCCATCCTAACCCAGGCAGTGCCAGGGAGGCACAGCACACACCCCACTGCTCCATCCTAAACCAGCAATGAGCCCAGGAAGGCACAGCACACACCCACTGCTCCATCCTAAACCAGGCAGTGCCAGGGAGGCACAGCACACACCCACTGCTCCATCCTAAACCAGCAATGAGCCCAGGGAGGCACAGCACACACCCACTGCTCCATCCTAAACCAGCAATGAGCCAGGCAGTGCCAGGGAGGCACAGCACACACCCCACTGCTCCATCCTAAACCAGCAATGAGCCAGGGAGGCACAGCACACACCCACTGCTCCATCCTAAACCAGCAATGAGCCAGGGAGGCACAGCACACACCCCACTGCTCCATCCTAACCCAGGAATGAGCCAGGAGGGCACAGCACACACCCACTGCTTCATCCTGGGGCATCCCCAAACCACAAAACCAGGAGCAGGGACAGCAGCAGCCCCAGGACAAAGGCAGAGCTGTGCTGTGCCCCAGGGACACTCCACATGCCCGAGCAGAGGGCAGAGGGAGGAGTGCAGGGAGAAGGAGCCTCTGCCCCAGGCCCTGCTGGGAGGGGCTCGGGGGGATCCCACCCCAAGGAGGCACAGCAGGGCAGGGGCCAGGCTGCCCCATCTCCTGCAGGGAGGTGTGAACTCAGCCAGAGCCTCTCCCTGCTCCAGGGAGGTCAGAGCAGGAGCCAGAGCAGTCCCTGCTTTGTTTCAGCACTGCTAGAAGTAACTGGATTTGGGTTTCATTATTATATTTATATTCATTATATTTATATTTATCATATTTATATTTATTATATTTATATTTATTACATTGTATATTGTTATTACATTTATTTTATCTATATTTAAATATATTTATATTACTATATTTTATTATTTATTGGATTTTGCCATTCTATATTGACATTTCCAAATTATTTTGATATAGTACAATTTGTAATCACTTTTAACTGCTTCTGATATAATATAATTTGTCAGTTTTGTGGCCAATACTCTGGCCCTGTGTAGTTAATAAATATATTATAGTTTAGGGTCTTGCAAAATATTGAAATAAAGACTATGTGCTGTGTATTAACTGTTACAGAAGGAGTTAATGCTTTTGTAACTAATTGACAATGGGAAGAACAATTCAGACAGTTTTGTGAAATAGATAAAAGTGATTTAATGTACTTGTAGGATATCCTACCTGAATGATAACATTGAAAAGAACCAGGACACCAAGAGAAAAATTTACTGTTGACTCTCCAGTTATCAAGAAATGTCAAATAAACATAATAGATCCTCAAGAAGAAATAAAACATATTGATTTTACCTACAGGATGGAATGACAAGTCAGAGGTTAAAACCAAGCAAAAGAATTCCCAGAACATGTAAACTCACAGAATGCACAATCAGAAATATGCATGTGACCCAATAAAAGGTGCATAAGAAAACTGCTTTAAGCTGAAGGTGCTTCTGGCAGTTTGCCAGGCACCAGAGTGGATACTGTCCCTTCTATTCCTCATTAAACTTTTCTAACTGTTGAGGAGTGAGCCTTGTTCCTCCCAGCACTGCAGCAGGCAGGTTTGGGCGAGGCCATGCAGCCCACGCTCCCAAAAGTGACTCCAGGAGCAGCTGGGGAGGCTCTGGAGCTCTGACTGCCACTGACTTTTGTTATTCTCTGCAAAACTTCAGACAAACGAAGAGAGCCAGGCAGGAACGTGCACTTTGTGCGAGGCTGCTGCGGTTTCCCCGCTGGCCAGTGAAGGAAGGAGAGCAGCAGGCACACCGGGTGGGTTTGATCTGTCACCCCCAACCCACAGCGACCAGGCAATGAGCCGGCCCTGTGCCGGTGTGAGTTTAACCCATTCACACCCTGCCCAGCCTTCCAGGCAGCTGAAACCCACTGCTCGGCCCTGGAAGCTGGGACCCATCCAAAACATCCAATACCTTGGATTTTATAACAGCTGAGTTTTCTCCTGCTACAGCATTTTACTTTTCCTACAGGTTATGAAACAAGACCTCCAGTTTTTACTCTTCAGCTTATTTCAGTACAATTTTAGTTTTTATTGAGAAAAAAGTGGCTTTTCTACATCAACCATTCGGTAAGTGACTGTGAGACAGAAAGGAGCATCCCACTAAGGATGGGTTTGGATTTGGAATTTTTAAGAATATCACTTTTTCTGTTCTGTTCAGAGACAGAACCTGCCAGGAAAGCACTGGGAACACAGCAGTACCAAAACTGTATTTTCTCAAGAGTGGCTGTATATTAGCCTGCAGTCAAACACAGAAATTAGCAAATATAGCTAAAAATTTTTAGTCAAATTTTTTTAGCTAAAAAAATTAATCTGGGGGAAAAAACCCAACAAATCCAACAAAAGAATCAGCTTTTTTCACCTGCAGTAATCATGAGCTCCTCTGTTATCCATCCAGACACAGCCCATCACATCTTCAGTACTCTACCAAATGCAGTAATTACCAAGCTCATCAGAAACCAAATACAAATTAATTACACACTGAGTAATTTGTACAGACAGATTTTTAAAACATGGATTTTAAAATCTTCCCAGCCTCTTTCTCATAGTCAATATTCTGTGGCATTTCTCACATAAAGAGAAATTCAGCTGTGATTTTAAACTCTTTTTCTGCTGGTCAGTTTTGCTTTGTCTTTTCTCTCATCTCCAGCAAAGATGCTTAACACTTCAAAATAATTTTATTTAAGCAATTAATTCTCATAATTAATGTCTAAGCAAAATAGTTGGGACTGTTTTCTATGAATTATTTCTGCAGGATGGGCAGAAAAAGAACATCCCCACGTTGCCTCAGACAGGAATGCCAGTTCCTGGAGGAAATCTCCAAGAGCCAGGATGCCCTCCCTTGGTACTGAGCTGCCAAAATTCAGCAGAAAATTCCTTTTCTCCAGCAGTGGAGTGGGTGAGGTGGGATTTACCTGGGGCAGGGATGGGTTCCCACTGTGCCTCCCCAGGGTTCAGCTCTGAGGGGAGTGCCAGGAAATTCCCTGTGCTGCTGTGGGGCAGCTGCCCATGAAATCAGATCAGCACCCACCCAGGCACTAAAACAAGCAGCAGCTCCAGGATTTGCCTCCCCAGTGAATTCCAGAGCCCAAACCCCTCTCAGTGACCTGGGCTTCACTGCCTGCATCCCAAAAACCCTCTCAGGACAATCCCCCTGCAGCTGCAGCTCTGTGAATTCCCCAAGGAGCAGATTGAACACCACAACACTCACATCCCCAACCTCCAGCTTTCCCTGGAAGCATCAGCAGGGAGATTCTTTCCCTATTATTGTCTTTTCTTATTTTTCTATTTTCCCATTATTCTAAACCCTGAAATGCCCCAAGATTCCCTTTCCTGCCTGCACAAAAAGAGCCACAACAGCCACTTCACATCAAATTTGAAATGAAAGACAAGGAGAGTCCACACAGACTCCTGACTCAAATCCAGATCCTGATTTAATTGTCATATCCACCCCACAGCAGGGCTGCTCATCTCCTTCACTCACACCAAGGCTTGTCTCAGCAACTGCAAAATCACACAGCTGAAAATTTCCAAAGCTGGACTTCAGTAGCAAAATATCCCAGAGTTTTTGCATTCCTAATATTTTGGAATGATAGATCCCCTAAATAAAATGAAATATCTATCTTTAAAGTGTGGTGTGAAAGCAGCAAAATAATAATAAATAACAATAAAACAGAACTAACAGGACATGAAGAGCAGCAGGGAAAACACCACAAAGAGAACAGCTGGGCGAGAGGGGAGGAGTGGGAAAACAGAACACAAACTTGGCTAAGTTCTGCACTGCTCAGTCCCTGCAGCACAGAGCTCCAGGAGCAGGCATCCATCCTGGACCCATCCATCCATCCTGGACCCATCCATCCCTGGCTCTATCCATCCCTTTCCTGGACCCATCCATCCCCAGCTCTATCCATCCCTTTCCTGCACCATCCCCAGCTCTATCCATCCATCCCTGGCTCTATCCATCCATCCTAGACCCATCCATCCCCAGCTCTATCCATCCCTGGCTCTATCCATCCCTGCCTCTATCCATCCATCCCCGGCTCTATCCACCCATCCCTGGACCCATCCACCCCTGGCTCTATCCATCCCTTTCCTGCCCCCTCCTTCCTGGGTATCCTGCCCAGTCCCTCCTCGATCCCTTAACTGGGAATCCCCCCTCCTCCCCGGGTGCCCTGCCCGGCTCTGGGGCGGCTCCTGCCCGGTCCCCTGTCCCCAGTCCCTTACCCGAGCATCCCCCCATCCCCGGTCCCCTCCCGGTCCCTTACCCGAGCATCCCCCTTATCCCCGGTCCCTCCCAGTCCCTTACCCGAGCATCCCCCCTCATCCCCGGTCCCCTGTCCCCAGTCCCTTACCCGAGCATCCCCCCATCCCCGGTCCCCTCTCGGTCCCTTACCCGAGCATCCCCCTCCTCCTCCCCGGTCCCTCTCGGTCCCTTACCCGAGCATCCCCCCATCCCCGGTCCCCTCTCGGTCCCTTACCCGAGCATCCCCCTCCTCCTCCCCGGTCCCTCTCGGTCCCTTACCCGAGCATCCCCCTCCTCCTCCCCGGTCCCCTCTCGGTCCCTTACCCGAGCATCCCCCCCATCCCCGGTCCCCTCCCAGTCCCTTACCCGAGCATCCCCCCATCCCCGGTCCCCTCCCGGTGCCTTACCCGAGCATCCCCCCCCTCATCCCCGGTCCCCTGTCCCCAGTCCCTTACCCGAGCATCCCCCTCATCCCCGGTCCCCTCCCGGTCCCTTACCCGAGCATCCCCGCCCTCCGCGGTGCCCTGCCCGGCGCTGGGCGGGTCCCGCCGTCCCCCCGCCCCGCTCCCGGTCCCTAGATAAGGCGGCGGCGGCGGCCGGCAGCGGAGCGGCGCAGCGCGATGGAGACGGGCGGGTGCCGCATGGGCGGCGCGGGGCCCGGCGGGCCGGCCGCGATCACGCTGGAGGAGCTGGACGCGCTGCCCGAGGAGAGCCCCGACTCGGCGTACCACAGCCACGGCAGCAGCCTGGAGGAGGAGGCGGCCGAGCGCATGGACGACGAGGAGCAGGAGCGGCTGCTGAGCTACTGGCAGAGCGTGGGCCGGGGGCACCAGGTGGATGTGCCCCGCGGTAAGGCGGGGGATGCGGGATGGGGATGCGGATGGGGGTAGGGATGGGCAGCGGGATGCGAGATGGGGATGCGGGACAGGGCAAGGAACGCACGGGCAGTGAGCACCCAGTACTGAGCACAGCACTGAGCACACGGGCACGGAGCACCCAGCACTGACACACGGGCACTGAGAGCACCCAGCACTGACACACGGGCACTGAGAGCACCCAGCACTGAGAGCACCGGGCACTGACACGGGCACTGAGAGCACCCAGCACTGAGAGCACACGGGCAGTGAACACACGGGCACTGACACACGGGCACTGAGAGCACCCAGCACTGAGCACCCGGGCACTGAGAGCACGGGCAGTGAGCACCAGCACTGAGAGCACCCAGCACTGACACACGGGCACTGAGAGCACCCAGCACTGAGCACACGGGCACGGAGCACCCAGCACTGAGCACCGGGCACTGGCACACGGCACTGAGAGCGCAGCACTGACACCGGGCACTGCCACACGGGCACTGAGCACCCAGCACTGAGCACCCGTGCACTGAGAGCACCAGCACTGACACACGGGCACCACACGGGCACTGAGAGCACCCAGCACTGAGAGCACCCGGCACTGAGAGCACACGGGCACTGAACACCCAGCACTGAACTCATGGGCACTGAGAGCACCCAGCACTGAGAGCACCCGGGCACTGAGAGCACCCAGCACTGACACACGGGCACTGAGAGCACCCAGCACTGACACACGGGCAGTAAGCACCCTGGCACTGAGAGCACCCTGGCACTGAGAGCACCCGGGCACTGAGAGCACCCAGCACAGTCCCGAGTGACTCCCAGCCCCCCAGTCTGCCTCTGCAGCAGCTCAAGCTCCCCCCGCGGCCACGCAAAGCTTTCCACGGCAGGCAAGCGGCTGCAGCAGCACTGGGCGATCTGTTCACACTAAAAACAGTCAGTGAGAGTTTGCAGTCCTAATTAAATATTAAACTGGCTACCTGTGAAAGCATCCTTGCTAAGAATATCCCCTATATCCCATATAAGGAAAGAGGAAGTGTTTAAAAACAGCACGGAGTAAACAAGTAAAGCATTGATTTGTTTCTGACAGCGAGGATCCCAGGCCTGTTTTAGTCAGAATTGGTTGTTTTTAATTTTAAGACTGAGGAATTGAAAGGCTGGTGAGTCAGAGAACTCCTACCAAGCAGCAGGGAGTCACTAGGAGCTCAGCTGGGTCCCAGACTTTAACTCTGCCCTGTCCTGCCCAGAGGAGCAGAGACCTGCAGCATCTCTGCCGTGCAGGTCAGACTCACTTCCCGGGCTGGGGAGAGCCCAGCCTTGCCCAGGCTGCACTGGACAGCCCAGAATTAAATTACTGCTCCTTAAAAACTCTTCCTATATGCCCACACAGCAAATTGAGTCCATCCTCCTTGTCCAAGCACACCTTGAAGTGTTAACTCTTAAGGACCTTGGCTCAGCAAAGCTTTACAAATGACAATTAACATGCCAAAAGAAGGGTCAGATGGATGTGAGCAGAGCTCCCTGCCCTGCTCTCAGTGCCCCGGGAGGGATTTCCGGGTGCCCAGTGCCATCCCAGAGTGTCAGTGCTGACTCCAGAGCCAGGGTTTGTGTGTGCATGCTGCAGCTGACAGCTCTGGGATCCCCAGGGCACTGGGCTTTATTTAACACTCCTGAGTGCAGTCAGTCCTTAACAGAGCTCCGTGCAGCACAAAACCAGAGCCCTTCCCACAGACTGATCTGATGTTCTGGTGCCTGACACTGTAATTCCTAAATTCCTCGAGGAGGGATACAAAGTCTAAGGAATATGTCAAAAGCAGGGTGCCCTCGTTTCAGTTACACAGTTATACAGTATTGTTATTATTACAGGTTTGCTCTGGGCACTCCCACACGTCACAAAAATCAAAATAGAATAATACAAGATTTTTCTTCAGGTCCTGTCCAGGGCTGAAGGAGGGGATTTTCCAAATAGAGGAATCCCCCTGTGACAGGAGCAGATCATGTTCCTGCCTCTCTGCTGCCTGGGACAGGGACAGGACCCTGGAGCTGTGCTGGGGGGCCAGGCTGGATTTTGGGAAAGGCTCTTCCCCAGGGGGTGGGATGAGCACTGGAACAGCTCCCCAGGGAATGGTGACATTCCCGGGGCTGCAGAGCTCCAGGGATGCCCAGGTGGGATTCTGGGGCTGGATGATGCCTGTGCAGCTCTGAAACCACGATTTGAGATAACACAGCTGTCCTGTCCCTGTGCTGCTGCCTGGCCCTGTGCAGGTGCAGCTCTCCAGACCAGCACAAAGCACAGACTCATAGAGTGAAGGATAAAATTCCCCAAAGGACTTTAATCAGTTGTAATCCCTGTCCTCTGCATTAATATGGAATGATAAAACCAGATCCCTCTCCCCATTAATTCATAAAGTAATCTAAAAATAGAGTTAACTTTTCTAGAGTCCTGAAAGCTTTCCTATTTCTTGACAATTCAGTGCTGAACTCTAATCTACTTTTATTTTCCCTCAGCCTCCACAGAGATCTATTTACATGCCAGTTATTAGTTACATTTTAAACATTTCGCAGTGACATATTGTAAAGAAAAAATGTTTACACTTAACTACAATGTAGCTTCCTCCCCTTTATTTCCCCTCCCCTTTGTTTAAGGATCTTTACTATTGCAAATAGTCTTAAGGCTAAAGCCCCGGACTGGATGCCAGAGATGGAGGCTTGATTCCCAGCTCAGCTACAGATTTACTCAGTGACCTCGGCCAAGTTAATTCTCCTGCATCTTAATTCTCCTCTCAAACATGGAGAACAGTCCCTTTCTTCCCCCATCATCCTGCCTCTTCCACTCTGTCCCTGAGGCACCTCAACCCCCCAAAAAGGGCTCTGGGAGCTGCAACTCCTCCTTTTCCTGCATGTCCAGCACACACATGGGGGCAGCAGGCAGGAACTGGCAGCCAGACTGTCAGACACTGCACATAAAATGGAGTTTCTAATCCTCTGAGCACACAGGTGCCTTCCTCACTTCAGCTTAGGGAGCCAAGGGACCAACTCCTGTGGAAGAGACTTTGCTAAGAGTGACCTTGTAGCCACAGGGATCAGCTCCTAAGCAGAATTTATCCATGACCTTCAGCTAGAATTGATGTCAGGGCAACCACAGCTATAGATACACCTTCAGATATTAAACATCCTTTGGAAATGAATTCCTACAGCACTATTTCCTTGAGCCTGCAAACAGGAGCAGCCAGCCTCATTTCCTTCACACCTGGATCCAGCAGCACAGAGCTGCTGGAATTGGGAATGTTCCTGCACAGGGCAGGAAATGGGGCACAGCCAACAGCTTTCCATGGACACTTGGGCAGCTGGAAATTCAGGGGAGGGAGAGGGAAACAAACCCACTCCTGACAGCACAGGGCAGAGCCCAGGTAAGCTGTGCTAGGCAAAGCCTTTCCCTGCCTGGAGAGGGGCAAACAGAGCAGTGACAGCCACGTCTCCCATCTGTTGCTTCTGTTGCAGACATGGCAGAGCCCATCCAGCAGCTGACCAGGAACAACAACCCCCAGGAGAGGCAGAGCATCCCCTTCACCCTGATCCAGCGCAAGGAGAAGGTACAGCTGCCACCCAGTGCCAGCCCAGTGCCACCCAGTGCCAGCTCAGAGCCACCCAGTGCCACTATCCCTGCTGCCAGCCCAGTGCCAGCCCAGTGCCAGCCAGAGCCACCATCCCTGCTGCCAGCCCAGTGCCACCCAGTGCCAGCCCAGTGCCACCCAGTGCCACTAGCCCTGCTGCCAGCCCAGTGCCACCCAGTACCACTATCTCTGCTGCCAGCCCAGTGCCAGCCCAGTGCCACCATCCCTGCTGCCAGCCCAGTGCCACCCAGTGCCAGCCCATACCTGCTGCCAGCCCAGTGCCAGCCCAGTGCCAGCCCAGTGCCACCATCCCTGCTGCCAGCCCAGTGCCAGCCCAGTGCCAGCCCAGTGCCAGCCCCTGCTGCCACCACCCCACTGCCACCCAGTGCCACCATCCTTGCTGCCACCATCCCTGCTGCCAGCCCAGTGCCACCATCCCTGCTGCCACCATCCCTGCTGCCAGCCCAGTGCCACCATCCCTGCTGCCACCACCCCAGTGCCACCCAGCTCCCAGGAATGGGGCTCCTCAGAAAGTTCCTGGCACCCTCTGGCAGTGCAAAACATGGTAACTGTGCCACTCCCTCTCATTGGGAACATCTCATCCTTGTACACAAGTAATTTTCTTTTTTGCAAGGTAGAAACTATCAGGAAAGGCAGAAAGGGAGAGCAATTACAGCCTTTGAAACATAATTAATTTAACTAAAACACCTCTCACTTTGCCATTTGAAATAAATGCCCATTTTCTTCACTTTAATTGGCACATTTGCCCCTTTACAGTCTGTTTATAAAACCTTAGCAAAGAGTACTTGGAAGAGATGAATATCTGAATTTCAAACCAAAAATGTACTTCTGTGTCATGGATCATCTAACAAAGCAGCAATTTATAAACCCATCCTAACCTCTAACAAAAAACTGAAATTAAAGTACAACAAATTGCTTCCAGCTCAGGAAATGTGCAAACAAATGTTTACCTTTAAATCAAAAACCACAAAAACTTTTACTGACCATCTATGAGGAATTTTTGGTCACATTTCTTTTAAATAGATTTAAATAATTCACATTTATAAATACCAACATTTGAGTGTGTTTCATCTAAATAGTTTGAGACTCCTGATTATGTTGAAACATAACATTAAAAAATGCTATCACTAATAACTGCAGCTAAAAAAATAAGGTTATTCAGTGTTAACTGGAACTAAATGTTTAATAGTACCAGTCCAAAAGATGACAGATCCTTATTTTAAAGGAGAACTACCTAGAATTTTGCTGAAGTCAGTTTTGATCCAAAATCAGCAGTGTATTCCTTGCTTTATGGGAGGAAGGATTAAAATCCATGTTTCTTTCAATATCATGTCACTGAGAGCTGGAAAGGAGATGCATGTACTTGTTTGGCTGATGTTTTTAGATGATTGAATTCAAAGCCCAGGTTCCTGTGTGTGTTTGCAGCTGGGAGACCTGCTCTATGAGAAAAGGCAGTATGGCAAAGCCAAGTGGGCTTGCATCAGGATGAAAGAGAAGCAGTACGAGCAGAGCATCTGCCTCGGCTTCATGAAGCTCATGAGGTACATCTGTGAGCAGAACTCCTCAGGTAAGGCACCCTCAACCCTGCAGCCTCACAAAATGCTACTGCTGCCCTCAAGCCTAATTAGAGAGGTGCTTTGAACAGCTTTTCCCAAATATACAGCCTAGAGGGATGTTTTTCCATGGTACAGCCTTTCCAGAAAAATCACAGAACCGTGGGCTGGTTTGGGTTGGAAGGAGCTGAAATCCCCCAGGGCCAGCCCTGCCGGGGCAGGGACCCTCCCACTGCCCCGTGCTCCAAGCTCTCTCTGTGGAAATCTGGCACTTGCTGCAGCATTTTCAGGTTTCATTGCACAGCAGCACTGAAATCACCTGGCACAGTGTGATACCAGAAGGGACCAGATTTCTGCCCCCTTCTCGCCCTGTATTTCTGCCTCCTTCCCTCTAGTTGAAGATATTCAATTGTCCCTGTCCCAATGGACACAGCAAATTTTCCAGAAAGATAATCCAGTTTTAACTCAAATCATGGCAAATCCACCATGTCTTTGAGAGCTTGTGCCTGCCTGTGAAATGTGCACCTGGTGTCCAATCAATTCCATCTGGTTTTCACTTCCAGACAGCAGCTCTCATATTTTTCACCCTCCAGTTGCTATCAAGTTTTGCCATGCCCAGTGCTCTGTGCTGTAATTGACTCAGCCCTTAAGTGTCTTTCCAAGAAACTACAAACATTGACCACAAAACCTTTTCCTTCCTCAGGTACCTTCCCCATCCTCCCCATTCTTTTAACACTTTAACACTGTTTAAAAGTAATTTAAGCTCCAGAACTGCAGGGATTTTATCAAACTGTACAGAAGCAAAGGAGCCACCTCTGCCTCCTGCAGTCCAAACACACAACAGTGCAAAAAAACACAGCAACATTTTTAACAACAGCAAACCCTCAATAAATTCACAGAGCAGTCCCTTCTCTTGCCTGCAGCTTTGTTCCCAAATATTGAAACCATGGCACAAGGTCAGTTTGAAGATAAACACAACTCTTCTAGGAGGGGGGAAAGACTTCAGGCAAACTCCCTGCCCTCATGAAAAGGAGAGAGCTCAGCAAATGTTGTTTTGGACACAAATGCACAAACATCTGCACACACACACAAACTACAAAGCACAGTGAAATCGTGGAATCACAGATGGTTTGGTGGGAAGGGACCTCACAGATCTCCCTGGGCAGGGACACCTGTCACTGTGCCAGGCTGCTCCCAGCCCCAGTGCCCAGCCTGGCCTGGGACACTTGCAGGGCACCAGAGCTGCTCAGGGCACCCACTGCCCCTCCCAGCCTGAGCCATCCCAACGAAACCCCTTCCTCAAGGCCGTGGTGCTCACTTGAAGCGCCCAGCAGTGTGCCCCCCCGCAGGGCTGTACCTGGGGATCACCGTGCCCATCGTGACCATCGTGCACACCAACGAGGCGCAGTCTGCCATGACCCCGGCCGTGACAGTGGCCTATTACCTGCCCGAGCTGCTGCAGGACCAGCCCCCGCACCCCTTCGACTCGGACATCATCATCGAGGAGTGGCCTGCCACCATTGTCTACAGCAGGTGAGAAATGCTTTCACTGCTCTGCTAAACACGGAAACTGCTGCTCTCCATCTCGGGACATTACCACTTTTAGACCTTGTAAAGTCTAAAAATCAAATGGTAGAGTTAGCAAATGAGTTAACAAGTTTCATTTTCAGGAGTTGTAAAAGCTGCCTGTTTTATGAATGGGATGGTGAGGAAATCATGGTTCCCGAGTTCTACCAGAGGAAGGGTGCTGGGCACTGCCCAGGCTCCCCAGGGAATGCCAGGGCTCCAGCAGTGTTTGGACACCAGGGATGCCCAGGATGGCATTGCTGGGGGGACATGACTGGACTCCATGTGGATCCCTTCCTGTAGGTTATGCTACACTTACGTCAATTGCTTGGTAAAATGATGCATCTGTAATTGTGTGATAAAACACCCTCAGGCTATTCTATGTAGCTGGGAACAAAGTGTCCAACATGGCACAGAAAACTTAAAGAAAAAAGTTGTTCAGGATTAATCACAGTCAGTACCATTGGTGTAACACAACCAAGTAATTCAGAAGGCATTTCTTGGCTTTGGAAAAACAATGGGTTTAACATGAATCACAGAATGAACTTTGAGACCATCGAGTGTGACCTCTGACCTAACAGCACCCTGTCACCCAGCCCACAGCACCGAGTGCCACATCCAGGCTTTCCTTACCCCAGGGACAGTGACTCAGCCAGCTCCCTGAGCAGTGCCCACCCACTCTGGCTGTGAGGAGCTTTTTCCTCGTGGCCAGTTCTGTGAGGAGCTTTTTCCTCGTGGCCAGTTCTGTGAGGAGCTTTTTCCTCGTGGCCAGTTCTGTGAGGAGCTTTTTCCTCATGTGCAGTTCTGTGAGGAGCTTTTTCCTCGTGGCCAGTTCTGTGAGGAGCTTTTCCTCGTGGCCAGTTCTGTGAGGAGCTTTTCCCTCGTGGCCAGTTCTGTGAGGAGCTTTTCCTCGTGGCCAGTTCTGTGAGGAGCTTTTTCCTCATGTGCAGTTCTGTGAGGAGCTTTTCCTCGTGTCCAGCCTAAACCTCCCCTGGTGCAGCTCAGAGCTGTTCCCACCCCAGCTGGCTGCAGCCTGTCAGGGAGCTGTGGCTGATCTGAACTGACCCCTGCAGGAGCTTCAGAGGCATCACCAACGAGGACTCCATCATGAGGGAGATCAACCTGCTGGCAGCCATCCTGGAGAGCCCCGAGCTGTGCCTGCGGGACACGTTCATCATCGCCGGCTACACCAACCCCGCGGCGGCCGAGCGCCACAACGAGGTGTGGTTCCTGCAGCGGCCCTGAGCTGCTGCTGCTGCAGCTGCTGTGCCCCGGGGCTCCTGCCACAGGTGAGCCCACCGGGCAGCCAGGGCCCTGCTGTGCCACAGGTGAGCCCACTGGGCAGCCAGTGCCCTGCTCTGCCCCAGGTGAGCCCACCAGGCAGCCAGTGCCCTGCTGTGCCACAGGAGCTCCTGCCCCAGGGCTCCTGCCACAGGTGAGCCCACCAGGCAGCCAGTGCCCTGCTGTGCCCCGGGGCTCCTGCCACAGGTGAGCCACTGGGCAGCCAGGGCCCTGCTGTGCCCCAGGAGCTCCTGCCACAGATGAGCCCACCAGGCAGCCAGTGCTCTGCTCTGCCCCAGGAGCTCCTGCCCCAGGTGAGCACACCAGGCAGCCAGTGTTCTGCTGTGCCCCAGGGCTCCTGCCCCAGGAGCTCTTGCCCCAGGTGAGCACACACCAGGCAGCCAGTGCCCTGCTGTGCCACAGGTGAACACACCAGGCAGCCAGTGCTCTGCTCTGCCCCAGGAGCTCCTGCCCCAGGTGAGCACACTGGGCAGCCAGTGCCCTGCTCTGCCCCAAGAGCTCCTGCCACAGGTGAGCCCACCAGGCAGCCAGTGCCCTGCTCTGCCCCAGGTGAGCACACCAGGCAGCCCAGTGCTCTGCTGTGCCCCAGGGCTCCTGCCCCAGGAGCTCTTGCCCAGGTGAGCACACCAGGCAGCCAGTGCTCTGCTGTGCCCCGGGCTCCTGCCCCAAGAGCTCCTGCCACAGGTGAGCCCACCAGGCAGCCAGTGCCCTGCTCTGCCCCAGGTGAGCCCACCAGGCAGCCAGTGCCCTGCTCTGCCCCAGGTGAGCACACCAGGCAGCCCAGTGCTCTGCTGTGCCCCAGGGCTCCTGCCCCAGGAGCTCCTGCCACAGGTGAGCACACCAGGCAGCCAGTGCCCTGCTCTGCCACAGGTGAGCACACCAGGCAGCCAGTGTTCTGCTGTGCCCCAGGTGAGCACACCAGGCAGCCAGTGCCCTGCCCTGCCACAGGTGAGCCCACCAGGCAGCCAGTGCCCTGCTCTGCCCCAGGTGAGCCCACCAGGCAGCCCAGTGCTCTCCCCTCCCAGGGCAGCCCTGGGCTCCCACCTGGGCTAGGAACAGCCAGCCCAGCTCAGCCCCTCACCCACCCACACACCCCTACAGCTGCCCTGACACCAATTTCTTGGAGGGTTTAGCACCTGCAGTGTTAGCTCACCTTATCTATTTTTGGAACAGGTAAGGGAGGCAGAGATCTCTTCCCTCACACACTTGTTGGCATCCCCAGCCTGCCTGGGCTCAGGATGGTCCCTGGGGACACCCTGGAGCCCTGGCCTGCTCTGGTGCTGCACAGAGACCCTGCTGGGGCTTGCAGGGTGACACCAAACCCACCTCACCCAGGCACAGAAAGAATGTCCAGGTCTCAGCTCCTGAGGAGAACGACCAGATTTAGCCCAGTGTGTTAGAGCAAGGAGGAAGAACAGCCAGTGCTGAGAGCTGTGGCACACAGATCCCCAGTGCTTACCTCAGAAAGCTCCCAACCAAAGCACCCAAATCTGGAGAGAGACCAAAAAAATCACCACAGTCCCAGTGCTCACCCCAGTGCTGACAGCAGAATTACAGGTTCCCTCATCTCAGTCCCCCAGGAATCCCATGACTGGCTCTGGCACTCCTAAGGAGACACTGGTTACTTTGAACTGCAGATTTCTGAGCAGTTTATTCTCCCAGCTTTGCAGCTGGAGCAAATTGTTCAGTACTCCTGGCACTGCTCTGCCAGTGCCACGCTGTTACTGGCACAGATGGCACCAATACCACAGAGAGCAGCCCAGCTGGGAGTGAGCCTGGGCAGAGTGCTCTGCTGAGAGCAGGGCCAGGCAGAGCTGCTGCTGCAGGCAGCACCCCAGGATGGGCAGCCACAGCCCCCCAGCCCTGCCAGCACCTGACCACCCTCACTGTGACAGCTTTTTCTTCCTAGTACCAATTTGCTGTTTGTTTTGCAATTCACCCCTGAGCTGCCAGCCTGGCTCTCTGCAGAGCCTGAGCTCCCCCTGCTCTGGGAGCAGCACTCCCCCTGCTCCACACAGCCCAAGAGCACCTACTGCACTTTAGAGTCAGGGCAGCAAATGATTTTGCTCTCCAAAATCCCTCCCTAATGTGTCCCCTTACTGACATGATGGTAGAGTTTACTCTTCATAGAAGTAAATGTCTTTTTATATAAAATTCACTGAATACATCACCAGCATTATTTATTGGTTCCAGGATTTAGGGTCCCAACAGAGCTTCTGTGCTCTTTCATTCCAACACACAGAGCAGCAAGGAAGCCAGTGGCTGCTAACTCACAGCAGGGTGAACAAACAGCTCCAAAATGGATTTGTGGAGGACTTCTGAAAGAACCTGAAGCCTCCTGGTCCCACAGGGCTCTGTGCTCAACCCAAAACCTCTCCCTGAGCAGCAGGATCAGAGTGCCCTGGCTGAAGAAGGACCAAGGTGCCCTCTGGTGCCTGCTGGGCATGGAGATTCCTTGGGAAGCAGCAAGGAGAGGGAGAATAGGAAACAGAAAAAAAAAGAGAGACATGAAAGCCTTAGTTTTAACAAAAACAAATAGTCTTTATGGAGAGGGGAAAAACACCCAAGCCAACTAAAATGCAATGCAGTGTCACAGCCTGAGAGAAGGAAAATTAAAAATGCCAGCCAGTATTAAACTAAAAGCTCTTAAATAAAGAAAAATGGTAAAAATATTTTTAAAACTGAGTTGAATAGAAGGCCCAGGGAGGCATTATACAAAAGGTTTTGTTCTCATATCCTCCCCCAGATTTTTATAAGAGCCAATAAAAGGAATTTTCATCTTTGACAAGATTTGATGGCAAATTAAAGAAGCTTCTGCCATCTGTTTGCTTTTGCCAGTTAGAGGAGTTCTGGTGATGCTTTGGCACACCAGATGTTGGCTTGCTCCTGGAAGCAGTGAAATCCTCTCACCACACAGCACCAGTTTGTAAATAATTTCCATTTTAAACTTCTCTGCAAAAGCATCTGCTGTGCCTGCTGTCCCTGCCCATAGGCAGCCCCTGCTGTGGCTCAGCTGCCCCTTGGGGATGTTCTAGAAAAGTCCCTGAACCATGAGCAGATCTGAGTGTGCTGATGTCCCACCTGCAGCCCAGCATTCCCTGCTGCTTCTGGCTAACTGTGAATTCCAAGATACTATTTATTTATTTTGACTTCTCTTAGATGGCTTCTGCTGCTGAGGAAAAAAAACAAAACCATAAACAAAAACAAACCTATTCCAGCTCCAGTTTGGAGATACACTTTATGGCTTGGTACCAGCAGCTGTCACTGGCCCTCAGGAGCACAGGGACCAACTGCTCCAGTGTTTGGCTGACACAAAACACAGTTTATTCACTTATGACTCCAGTGAATGCCAAGCAAACATCACTGTTACTCAGATCTGACAACACCATGTCAGGCATGATTGCCTAGAACAGGTATTTGGTTATCCATCCATGGCTCTGCTTTGGGGGCCACTCAAGAATTTTCAGTTTTAATGTGAAGTTATCAGCTTTCCACTCATGAAGGGAGATAATAAAAAATCAGCATTCACACCAATTTTTGGAAGATTAAATGATGTAGCCTTAACAGATAAGTGGTATCCTGCATACTGTGTATTTTCCAAACCAGAGTTAGTGCCTAAAAAGTTGATTCCAGCTATTGTGATACTCAGGGCCTTGCTTATTGTATGTAAAGATCTCCACTTTAAAGAGTTGCTCTGGCATTGTGCTGTGCTGTGCTGTCTGACAGTGTTGTCTTGTTTACTGTTTGTCACAATTAAAGAGAATGGTTTTATTGTGCACAGGACACCTGGCTCTCACTCTTACAGCACACACAGCTGCTTTTGCTCTCCTGCCTTGGGATGCTGCTGGCATTGCACAAAACCATTGAAGCCCAAGTTTGAAACGGTCACCTCAAGCCCCAGGAGCTGAGGCCTCCAGAAATGAGGCCTGGCCTCACCCCTGCAGCCCTGGGTGCCACTGGAAGTTGTGCTCTCCAGCAAAGCAGCAGCAATTGAAATGCAAATGCAGACCAGAGGAAGGAAACAGAAAGCACTGCACCACAGGGCAAGGCTGGTGCAGCCAAACCACCCCAAAACAAACCCCTGCACTCAACAGGGCTTCAGAGCACCTGCAGTGATGCAAAACTACTTCAGAGTTTCTCTGTATCGGTGGAAGTTCCTCATTTAAACACTCTCAGGTCACTGGGCTGAAAACAGCTGATGCACTCACAGCTCTGCCTTCCAGTACTCTTCACAAAGCTGCACCAAAATCAACCAGCTTGAACCAAAACTGTGCTCTGAGGCCAACAGTCTGATACATAACTTAATCCTAACGTTTTATGCCTCTAAACAAAAAAAGAGCAGAAATCCTAAACTCTTCAGAGTGGTATTTTATGAAACATCATTTTCCTACAAGTACCTTACTGGGAAGGCACAGATCACTAAGTTACAGCTGACTGACAAAACAGCTCTGGCCCCTAAAAATCTCATTTACATTTGGGCATTAAAGACTGGTAAAAAGAAAAAGATATCATCATAATAATAACAGAAATAGGGCAATAATTAAATTAATAGGGTAAATAAGCCAATTTAAAAAAACCTCCAGGACAACTAGTTACACTAAGATGACTTCAAGCTCTGAAAATATTCTAAACCAGAGAAAATGTTTCAGTCCACACACAGATTCCTTCAGGCTTTCTCAACATCTTAATACTGCTGAGCTCAGCCAAATGCAGAAATCTCAGTTTAGGTCTGCTGAATTTTGCAAAGACTCTTGAAAGAGGGTGAGGAAAATTCAGTTTTAAGTTTTCCACCCGAGCTTTCCATGTCACTGCAAGGTAAAAGGTGTCATTGGTGCAAAGTGAAACTGCAGCTGCTGGAGTTGAAACCATGTTGCTTAATTTACCCCATGATCAAAGTTAATTACATAGGAAAGTGTTGTCTTTATAAACCCTGCAAGTCTAGACAGAGATGATAAAACATTTACTGTCACTGGCCACTGACCAAAAAGGAAATGCAGCCACTCACCTTGATGTAAATGTTCTGAATTTCTACCAGCTCTTCCCCAAGTGGAACTACAATCTTTTCCACCTGTCTCTCGTGAGAATAAGGCTGGATTTCTGGAGAATCCTCAGCACACATCTCTATCTGGGCAATCAGCAAGTTGGAGATAACTTGTTGCACAGCCTGGTAGAGAAGCCACAAAAACAAAGTAACTATTTCCATATTTTAGCAGGGGTTACACAAAACTGGAAGGAAAAGGCACCCACTACCTATGATGAAAAATGAAAGGAAGGTCAGGAAATAGAATCCTAGACTGGCTGGGGCTGGCAGGGAACTTTAAATCCCATTTCATTCCCAGCCCTGCCATGGCAGGGACACCTCCCACTGTCCCAGTGCTCCAGCCTGGCCTGGGCACTGCCAGGATCCAGGGGCAGCCACAGCTGTGCCAGGCCTGCCCACCCTCACAAATGAATAACATACCCTTTATAGCATGAGAAACACTAAATCTCATCAAGTAATGGATTGTAAAAAGATTCAGTCTCGATGTGGAATTCCTCAGGACCCTGCAGAGGCTTCAGGCAAAGGAACAGAGCTTGCACTTGATGATTTAAATCACAAAAGGAGCTTTGGCTCACCTTGGTGTCACTGCCTGGGGTGGCACTCAGGGCCAGGACCCGGAATTGATTTGTGTATTTGCTCAGTTCCCTCACAACCTAAGAACAGGAAAGCTTCATTAATACCCTTAAAGGAGATTATTTGCCTGTACAAACTACATCAATGAAAATACCCACTAAGTAGGAAAGGCTTAACAAAACACTCTAAAAATACTGAATCACAGAATGGTTTAGGTTGGAAGGGACCTTAAATCCCACCCAGAGCCACCCCTGCCATGGCAGGGACACCTCCCACTGTCCCAGGCTGCTCCAGGCCCAGTGTCCAACCTGGCCTGGGACACTTCCAAGGATGGGGCATCCTGGAAATGCACCAAGAACAACCTGGGAAAATTGTAAAATTATTTCTCACTTGATTTAACAAAAGTATTGACAGCCCACTAACTCAGGTGAGCTGCCAAAAAGTGAGTCTACAGAAAAACTAAAAAATGGAATTCATGGATGGTTAATCCTATGTAATCTGAACTCCACAAATATCCAGTAGATTTGTCCAGCATATCAAAGTAACTTCTTAGGTCACTTATTGCTCTCAGGTGACTGCATGCAACAAACTCTTGGCTGATGAACACAAACCCCAAATATAAAAAGAGATCTTGAACTGACTGGTCTCTGCTAAAGAACTTTATAAAAATACTGGTTTTCAACATTGCCCAGCCAAATATATTTTTAAACTAAAATTACAATTTCAGGCAGGCAGTGAAAAAATACCTTACAGGTATTACTAATAAACAAGGCAATGACAACACACAGGAGTGCTGGGTCTCTTCCAAACAAAGGTAAGGACCTCAAGGACAATCTCCCCACATTGCAGTGATGCTTTATGGAGATCCTGTCAGCAGTTCTGGGGAAGGTTTTGGTAACTGGCAGAGAAGAGTGGGGTGGCTCCAGCCCTACCTGGCAGTAGGCATGGTTGCCAAGGGCTTTGTGGGCTTCATCAATAACCAGACACTTGATGTCCAGAGCAGGACAGGTCCCACGAGAGAGGTCATTGACCATGATCTGAGGTGTGAGGAAAAACACCCTCCTGCTGTTCCAGAGCTGCCGGCGGTCCAGAGCCTGGGTTCCTCCTGGGGGTCAGAGAGACACCAGGGAAATGTTCTGCTGAGAACAAGTACAGCCCATGACCTGAGAGCAAGAGCTGGCAGACACACAAAATTATGGAATGGTTTGGGTTGGAAATGACCTTAAATCTCATCCAGTGCCATGGCAGGGACACGTCCCACTGTCCCAAGCTGCTCCAGCCCCAGTGTCCAACCTGGCCTTGGGATCCAGGGGCAGCCACAGCAAATCTGGGCACCTGTGCCAGGGCTGCCCACCCTCACTGAATACAACGACTAGGAAGAGCTTTTTGCACTAAAAAATTAAATCCAGAACCATGGAAATCAAGGCTGGGAAGCCCAAGATGCCTCGTAGCTGCCCAATGCCATAAACATCGTTTAAAACACCGGTGGGAGAGGCCTGGGGTTATGGGGTCAGTTATTAAGGATGCTGAATAAACTGCATAAGGAGGAATAAACTGCAGCTCAGGGGGCTGCAAAAACTTCATAAAAACGGGAAAGGAAAGCGACAAAGTGGGGAGGAACAGCTATGAAAAGGATTAAAAGAGCCATTATTCTTTGGCTGAAGCATCGCGCAGAGCGCTCTGTGTGTGCAGAGACGCTGTGACCCACAGGGCTGCACCCCAGCGCTTCACCCTTTATACAGGCGAGCTGGGGTTTAACTACTGCCAGAGCAGCAGCCAGCCCTTCAAACACCTCTCACGTTTTATTGTTTTTCCCTTGTGCTGTGGCTTTTTTCCGAACACCTCGCCGCGCGGTGCAGCCGTACCTGTCATCTCCGCCATGTCCCGGGACGGGATGCCCATGACGCGGCCGCACGCCTCCATCTGCTGAGCCACCAGCGGCTTGGTGGGGGCGAGGAACAGCACCTTCCCCGAGGGGAACCAGCGGTAGAAGTTGTACATGACCACGGCGGCCACGAAAGTCTTGCCCAGCCCCGTGGGCAGGCACACCAGGGTGTTGGCCAGCAGCGCGGCGCCGGCCATGCGCTCCTGGTAGGGGCGCACGGGCAGGTTGGTGGGGTAGATCCAGATGGCGCCCGCCGCCTCGCTGAAGCCCCGCACCGGGCAGGGGTCGGCGGCGGCCGCGGCTGCCAGCAGCAGCTCGTCATCGCTGTCGCTGCCCGCGTTCCCGAGCTCGGCTCGGCCGCCGGGCGCCCGCCACACCTGGAGCAGAGTTTGCTGCCGGCCGCCGCTCATCCTGCCCCGCGCGCCGCCATCTTAGCCCAGCCTCAGAGCCGCCGCTTGAACCCGCCGCCGGGAGACGGGACCGCCTACCGGGCCCTGCCCTCCTCCTCCTCCTCCGGCCGTGCCCGGCCCTCCCCTTTCCCCGGCCGTGCCCCGCTGCTCCTCTCGCCCGCCGAGCCCGAGCCCGAGCCCGCCGCTGCTCCCGCTCAGGGCGGGCCCCCGGGCGGCGCCATTTTGTCCCTCCCTCAGCGCCCCTCCCCGCAATCCCCCTGCAGCTCGGCCGAGGCTGAAGGAGAGGATTCCAAGGCGGCTCCCCGACTCTCCCTTCTCTCCCGGCGTTCTCCCGACCCTCCCCTTCCCCCGGCGCTCTCCCGCCCCTCGCCCTGCCGGGCGGATCCCAGCCCTCCCCGGAGGAGGAGCGGGAGGCGGGTGGGAAGATGGCGGCGGCCGCGGGCCCGGCGCAGCCTTGGAGCGCCGAGGAGCTGCGGAGCGAGGCGCTGGCCAAGAAGGAGATCATCAAATTCCTGCAGGAGCACGCGGCGCAGGCGGTACAAAGCCAGCAGTTTGCGCTTTGGGGGAGGTTGGGTTCGGTTTCTGTTCTCCCCTCAACCTCTCCCGCGCGTGTCCCGCAGTTCCTGGCGGAGCACAAGCTGCTGGGGCAGGTGAAGAACGTGGCGAAGACGGCGAACAAGGAGCAGCTGATCGCGGCTTACACGCAGCTCTTCCACACGCAGGTGAGGCCCTGGGGCGGCGGAGATGGGGCCGGGCCAGCAGGTGCGGGATGGATGTGGATGGATATGGGATGGATGGATGTGGGTGGGGCAGACTGTGGGGATGGATTCAGGGATGGATTCAGGATGGGGGCAGGCTGTGGGATGGATCTGGGTGATATGGATGCATGGGGTGGGGCAGGCTGTGGGGATGGATTCAGGGATGGATTCAGGGATGGGGCAGGCTGTGGGGATGGATATGGATGGCAGGGATGGATGTGGGATGGGGCAGGCTGTGGGGATGGATATGGGGATGGATGTGGGATGGGGCAGGCTGTGGGGATGGATATGGGATGGATATGGGATGGATTTAGGGATGGGGCAGGCTGTGGGGATGGATATGGGGTAGGACAGGCTGTGGGGATGGATTCAGGGATGGATTCAGGGATGGATTCAGGGATGGGGCAGGCTGTGGGGATGGCTTTGGCCCTCACCCTTCCCCTGGCAGCGTTTCAAGGGCACGGATGGCACTGAGAAGGTGGCAGAGAAGGCCAGGCCAGCCAAGGCAGAGGAGGCCAAGGGGAAGGCAGTGAAGGCTGAGGAGGCTGTGGAGGAGGTTGGTGTGATCCCTCACTCACGAGTTTCACTGGAAAATCAAATTACCTGGGTCACTTGTCTCGGGGTGGGGCTTGGGGGATCTCAGGAAAGGCTCTTCCCTCCCCCAGAGGTGCTGGCACTGCCCAGGCTCCCCAGGGAATGGTGACATTCCTGAGCCAGAGCTCCAGGGGGTTGGACACCAGGGACACCCCTGTGGGATTGTTGGGGTCTGGGCAGGGACAGGGGCTGGGCTGGGTGATCCCTGAGGGTCCCTTCCAGCCCAGGAGATTCTGTGATTATGGTTACAGCAAGATACCTGGTGCTACCCCACCTTAACCTTCAGCTGCATTTCCCCATTCCCCCAGTGACATGAACACATCGTTCACTAGCAGTGTCTTCTTTGACCTTCAACTCAGTGGCTGTTCAGTCTCGGATATCTGAGACTGTTTAACTCACCAGTCACAACTCTTTTTATAACCCAGGGGCCACCAAAGTACACAAAATCCATTTTGAAGAAGGGTGATAAAACCAACTTCCCCAAGAAAGGAGACACTGTGCACTGCTGGTACACGGGGAAGCTGCAGGATGGGACAGTCTTTGACACCAATATTCAGTCAGGTGAGGTTCTGGGTGCATCAGTGTGCAGATAAACTCCTGGGGCTGCTTGCAGTGCTCTGCAGGGAGTGACCTGGGCTGCTGCAGCAGCTGTGGGCTCCCCTGGAAGGAGCATTGCTGACAAACAGCCTCATCATGGTGGTGCTGAGCTGCTGGAGCCTGATCCCAGATCTGATTTCCCACGAGGTAGCAAGGGCAGTATTTTAGGACTGGCTGGTGTCAGGTGACACCATCCTGGCAGCCCTGGCTCCTGCCATTGCAGGCCTGGGGAATGTGGAATGCAGGGACTCAGTCCCCTGGGGAGGTTCTGCCTGCAGAACTCTGGCACCAGCAGTGTCCTGAATTTCTTGGAGTAAACACATCTTGGGGCCCTTCTGTGGTAAATCTTTAAATATGGAGGCCTGGAATGAGAGGAATTTGAATGCTCTGGTGTGCAGTATTCCCTGCTGGTGTTTTTTGTGACAGATCAGAGAGTTTAGGGGTAGGAAATGGTGCAATACTGGAAAGACTTTCCCAGCAATATTCCAGAGTCACTGGAACTGGAATTCCTCATACTTGTGTGTTCCCTATGACTTTTCTTGGTTCCTTAATATGCCCATGACTTGTACAGTCAGCTTGAGTAATTCAGGGATGAGTCTTTGGGGTTTAAAAGATGCTTTGGTGCAGCTTGAACATTTAATGATGATTTTAGTGCTCAGTGTTAGTATTTTCCCTGAAAAATCTGATGTTGAGCTAAAAATATTAGAAGAGCAGCTAGTATTATATATTATATAAATATTATGTATTTATATGGAGCATGAGTGTAATGGCAGTTTTCTACAGAAGTGTGGAGCCTGCTGGTGTGATTTTGAGGCAATTGAACATAAAACTTTTTTGCAGGTTCAAAGAAGAAAAAAGCAGCCAAGCCCTTGAGTTTCAAAGTGGGTGTAGGAAAAGTGATCCGAGGTGTAAGTAAAGCATTCAGGCTCCCTCAGCCCCTGGGCAGCTTCACTCTGTGTTATGCCTGGGGTGCAGGTTTGGGCTCTGTTCTGGTGGGGGCAGATTGCAAGGGATTGCTCTGGGGGGGTGGAACACTGATCCTCAGAGAGATGGAGCACAGGCTCTGGTCCTGGGAGCTGCCAGCATCAGGGTCTGACACTGCTGGGATCCCAGGGATCCATCCATCATCCATCCATCATCCATCATCCATCATCCATCCATCATCCATCATCCATCCATCATCCATCCATCCATCATCCATCCATCATCCATCCATCCATCATCCATCATCCATCCATCATCCATCCATCCATCATCCATCCATCATCCATCCATCCATCATCCATCATCCATCCATCCATCCATCATCCATCATCCATCCATCATCCATCATCCATCCATCATCCATCCATCCATCATCCATCATCCATCCATCATCCATCATCCATCCATCATCCATCATCCATCCATCATCCATCCATCCATCATCCATCCATCATCCATCCATCCATCATCCATCATCCATCCATCCACCATCCATCATCCATCCATCCATCCATCCATCCATCCATCCATCCATCCATCCATCATCCATCCATCCATCATCCATCATCCATCCATCATCCATCATCCATCATCCATCCATCATCCATCCATCCATCATCCATCCATCCATCCATCATCCATCCATCCATCATCCATCCATCCATCCATCCATCCATCCATCCATCATCCATCCATCCATCCATCCATCCATCCATCCATCCATCCATCCATCATCCATCATCCATCCATCATCCATCCATCATCCATCCATCCATCATCCATCCATCCATCATCCATCATCCATCCATCCATCCATCATCCATCATCCATCCATCCATCATCCATCATCCATCCATCCATCCATCATCCATCATCCATCATCCATCATCCATCCATCCATCCATCATCCATCCATCCATCATCATCCATCCATCCATCCATCCATCATCCATCCATCATCCATCCATCATCCATCCATCCATCATCCATCCATCCATCCATCCATCCATCATCCATCCATCATCCATCCATCATCCATCCATCCATCATCCATCCATCCATCCATCCATCCATCCATCCATCATCCATCATCCATCCATCCATCCATCATCCATTCATCCCTGGGCTTTACCCTGTGCCAGGCCTGGCCACCCTTTCCATGGGAAATTCCTGCTGGTTCCACCCTGAGCCTGCCCTGGCCCAGCCTGAGGCCGTTCCCTCTCCTCCTGTCCCTGTTCCTGGAGCAGAGCCCGACCCCCCCGGCTGTGCCCTCCTGGCAGGGAGTTGTGCAGAGCCACAAGGGGTGGGATCAGGAACTCCCCGTGCCGTGCCCGGGGCTGCCTGGCTGTTGTGGCAGCCCCAGGAGGGCTGGGGCGGGCGTGGCTGCTGCAGCTGCTCTCTGCCCCTGCAGTGGGACGAGGCCCTGCTGACCATGAGCAAAGGAGAGAAGGCCCAGCTGGAGATCGAGCCCGAGTGGGCCTATGGCAAGAAGGGGCAGCCTGATGCCAAGTATCCTTCCATGACCCCTGGCTCCTTTGGGAACTGGGAATGCTGGGGAGGGATGGGAGTGCAATGGGGCTTCACCTGTTACCCACAGCAGGCTCAGGACATTCCCACTCAGGAGTTCCTGGGGCTGCAATTGCCCTTTTCTTTTGGAGAAAATGTCATGCAGGGGGAACCTGCTGCTCTCACCTGCAGTTTTATTCCAGCTGCTTCCAAATGCTTCTGGCTGATGGGGACCCTCAGCAGTGTAGGGAAAGACCAGCAGGGACGGTTACACTGGGCTCTGGGATACAGCTGAAGGGGTGGAGGAGTCATCCTGCAGCGTTTTATGCAGCCCTGTTTCTTTTTCCAACCCTTCTGGAGGGGAGGGGATTGTTCTGCAGTTCTGGAATGCTGTGATCTGCAGGGCTGCCTGGGCACTCCTGTGCAGGGACACTGGGACAGTGCCACCTCCCCAGGCACTGCCCCGTGTCAGACAAGGCTGGGGCAGCTCAGGGTGTGAGCAGCAGGGCGTGGCTGATGAAGGTGTGGGGCTGCCTCCCCCAGCTCCTGCTGGATCCGGGCTGTCCCCGGGGCCAGGGACATCCCAGGGAGCAGCTGTGGGGTCAGGGACATCCCTGGGAGCAGCTGTGGGGTCAGGGACATCCCAGGGAGCAGCTGTGGGGCCAGGGACATCCCAGGGAACAGCTGTGGGGTCAGGGACATGCCTGGGAGCAGCTGTGGGGTCAGGGACATCGCTGGGAGCAGCTGTGGGGCCAGGGACATGCCTGGGAGCAGCTTTGGGGTCAGAGCCATCCTGGCTCTTGCTGGATCCGGGCTGTCCCCGGGGTCAGGGAGGGGTCACTGCAGGGCCCGTTTCCTTTCAGTTTCCTTAACACTTGCCAACAGGATCCCACCGAATGCAAAACTCTTCTTTGAAGTGGAGCTGGTGGATATTGAGTGAAGAGTTCCCTGTGCTGCTGGGAACCCATTTCTGGCAGAGCTTCCTGCTGGCGCTGCCGAACTCCCGGCTCCGGTTCGGGCGGTGCCTTTGGGGATGAGTGCTGCGCGTTGTCCCGCCCCGCTGCTGTAGTGACAGCCCCACTAAAGCCGAGTTTGTACCTGCCCTGCCTCCTTGTGTCTGTGCTGCCCCTGCTCCGCTGCAGGGCCCCACCCAGCCGGGCTCCTTCCCTGCTGCAGAGCCCAGCATTCCCCCTCCAGTGCTCTGACAGCAGCTGTGCTTGCAGAGATCCCGGTGTTCCAGGTGTCCCTGTGCCACGGCTCCTCCTGTGAACACCACACAGCTCAGCTCAGGCATTCTGCTCTCCCTCCTGGCTCGAATGAGGCAGCCCAAGAAAGCTCAGAGCACTACTGAATTCCTCCTTTTATTACAAAAATGGGAATGATCACTTTGATCAAAATGAAAAAAGTTTTGCTCACACCGTGTACATGAAAAACTCTAAATACAAAACTCATCCCAAACACAGTTTGTGCTTTTAAAAAAGAATGAAGGTGGTTTAATGCCTGCCCCTCCCACACTGCAGAACCGTGTGGCAGCTCTGCCAAGGCCCCCAGTCCCAACTCAGCCCGGGCCTGGAACAGCCTTGGCTCCAGCTCTGGGGCAAAACCAACCCAAACCCCCACAGCTTCACCTCTCAATCATGGAATCATGAGACCAACGAGAATTCTTCTGATACTCCATAAATTAGTGCAGGGAATTAAAAAATTCATTTATGGTAAATGAGAATTGTACAGAGACCATTTATCAGTTACCAGCACACGAATCTTGCTTCACACAGACCCTGTGAGCAGCAGCTCGGTTCACATGCAGAGGACCAAAAGCAGGTGGCACAACAGTTCCTTCACAGCCCAAAATTAGAAAAATATAATTTTTTTTATTCCATCTTTGTTGAAACTGCAGCACAGTGAACTCCACTCCCTGGAGGATCAGGTTGTGTGGTAATACTGTCCATAATTCCAGGCGTTCTGGTAGTTGTACTGGAACCAAACACAGCAGCAGCATCAGCCAGGCTGTCCCTGGGCAGCCCAGCCCAGCCCCCAGAGCTCCCCCAGCCCCTCGGAGCCCCCCAGGAATGCAGAACATTCCCTCTGGAGAGCAGGGAAGGCAGGCAGGGCTGGAGGTACCGTGCTGCCACAGGACAGATCCTCATCAGAGTCACAGAACCAAAATATCCCGAGCTGGGAGGGACCCTCGGGGATCATCCAGCTCCTGTCCCTGCCCAGCTCCCCCCCCAATCCCACCCTGGGAGCCCCGGTGTCCAAACTCTCCTGGAGCTCTGCAGCCTCGGGAGTGTCACCACTCCCTGGGGGCTGTTCCAGTGCTTGTCCCACCCTCCAGGGGAGGAACCTTTCTTTCCCTGATCTCCAGCTGAGCCTGCCTGGCCCAGCTTCAAGGCTGCCATTCCTGCAGTGCTGTGTGTGAAGCTCAGGGCATTTTTCCTGGCCTAGCACTGGCCAGTCTGTGCTGGATGAGCTCCTCCCAGTGCCTGGCTTTGGGACAGAATTCCCAACTGGCTGCAGGCAATCCCAAAGCAGGGCTACCCAGGGAGTGCCCCAGTTGTAACACTGCTCTCCCAGCTCTGGGGGCTCTGCACAGTCTAAACAACACTTCATAAAACCACTTCAAAACTTCCATGGATATAAACACATGGATGTGGCAGCAGGGACGTGGGTCAGTGGTGGCCTTGGCAGTGCTGGCAGAACAGCTGGACTGGATGGTCTCAGAGGGTTTTTCAACAATTTATTCCAAACTAAAATGCCTTGGGGGAAGAGCCCCAGAGGACAAGCTGATGCTGTTGGTGCTGTGCACCAGCAGCACCCACTCCAAGGCACAGGAGGCACTGCACAGGAAAGGGACAGCCCAAGGCCAGTCTGGGCTCCACACACACAGCCCTGCTGCCCTGCTGTGTGACAGCACAGCCACAAACTGCAACACTGAGCAGGGTGGAGCAGCCCAGGAGGGGCCGAGTGCCCTGCAGCCCTACCTGGTACCAGGCGTTGTAGTTGTAGGCGGCCTGGCTGACCTGCATGTCCCCGTCCATCAGCTGCGCCGCCGCCAGCCCCGCCTCCTCCGTCAGCAGCTTCTTCTCGTCCGGCTCCTCCGAGCTGGGCACAAACAGCAGCGTCCAGCAGGGGCAGCGAGGGGACATGGGACAGCAGGGGGCAGTGAGGGGACATGGGACAGCAATGGTACAGCAGGGGCAGTGAGGGGACATGGGGACAGCAATGGTGCAGCAGGGGAAGTGATGGGGAACAGCAGTGGGGTGTGCTGGGACATGGGGACACAGCCTGGTACAGCACTGGGGAGTGCTGGGGACATGGGACACAGCAATGGTACAGCACTGGGGAGTGCTGGGACATGGGACACAGCAATGGTACAGCAGGGGGGAGTGATGGGGACATGGAACACAGCCTGGTACAGGCACCTGGGAGTGCTGGGACATGGAACACAGGCTGGTGCAGCACTGGGGAGTGCTGGGACATGGGGACACAGCAATGGTGCAGGCACCTGGGGAGTGCTGGGACATGGGGACACAGCAATGGTGCAGGCACCTGGGAATGCTGGGGACATGGGAACACAGCCTGGTGCAGGCCCCTGGGGGATGCTGGGGACATGGCACACAGGCTGGTGCATGCCCCTGGGGGATGCTGGGGACATGGCACACAGCCTGGTGCAGGCCCCTGGGGGATGCTGGGCATGTGGGGAGTGCTGCATCACCTTCAGCTGTGTGCAGCTGGGTGCCCTGGCCCAGCGGGCTGAGGGAACTGGGCTTAGGGAAGGACAGTTTGTGTAGTGCTTCAGAACAGGCTGGGTTTAAAGCTGCTGCCCAAACTGAGACAGCAAAGGCACGTTCCTGCTTAGAGACTGAGTTATTTTACCAGCACTGTTTGCCTCAACTCAACAACTCAAAATCTTATTTTCCAAAAATGTTTCCATCCCTGGAAGTGTCCCAGGCCGGGGTGGATGGAGCTTTGTGCAGCCTATGGAAGGTCCCTGTGCATGGCAGGTTTTTGGGCTTTAAGGTCCCTTCCAAGGCAAACAATTCTGTGAACATTGAAGGCAGCACAGCTCTATTTAGCCCACACTTCAAAGGACTAAACTGAAGTGACTGTATCTCACAAACACCCCCAGTGCCAGACCAAGGACCCCCAGGGAGCTGCCCAGCCCCGGCCGTACCCGTTCTCCGCCCGCCGCTTCAGCGTCTCCTGCTCCTTCAGCAGCGCCTGGTGCTCGTCGTAGGCATCCAGGAGCCTGCCAGGGAGACAGCACAGCCAGTCAGCCCTGGGAACCTGAGCCCTGCTACTGCCAGGGGAACAGCACAGCAAACTGCAGGGTAATGCATTTTAGTGAGTGGCCCACCACGAACAGGGGAAAGCCAGCTCGGCTCTGTTCACAACAGCTCCAGCTCCCACCCTGCTGCACTTCCCTCACAACCTGCTGCAGGTTTTATCGGGCTCCTTTATAAAGCACTTTGCTAGAAGTGATTTGATTCAGCTGCTCCTTCAGAGCCTGCTGGTGATGCCACCCCCAGCAGCACAGAGATGTGGGAATCAATATTTAAACACTGGAAATTACTCCAGTCCCAAAGCTGCACCTACAGCCTTTGCCCAACCAGCAGGGAAGAACAATGTTAATGTGTTAATGCAGCACAGGAGAGTCCTGGCTACAATTCCCACAAATACTGAAATACCCCCTCATCTGCAGCATCCCACAAAACCTGCAGCTTCTGGCAGTGTGCTCTGGGTGAAGAGAGTTCCTCGTACTCATTCTGTGCTCTGGGATTATTTGGGAACTGCAAAATTCCTTCTGTTTGATTTGCCTCAAATCCCAAACTTGTACTGACTGGCTGCCATGCAGAGGCAGCAGAATTTAAGGACAGCTATTGTTAAAAACATACAAAGCAGAAAAACTGACTTGTCATTAATCCTTCCAGGTTTTTAGCTGCAAAATGTAAATAAAAACAATAGACAATTAAGAGGAAAAACTTATTGTAGCACTGAATTTAAAACTTGTATTTCTGGTGCATTCTCCCACCTAAGTGCACAGCTGTTACAGTGCTGAACACTGGAAAATCCAAGCAGTGCAGATTTGGAAAGAAGCAGCAGCTCCCAGGGAACAGACCCTCACCTGTGTCCCACTCCCTTGGGGAGCACCTGCCTCCACAGGGCAAGGGGAAACCACAGGAAACCTGGCAGGCAGCAAAGCTCTGCTCAGTCAGCTGCTGGGCACTCAGATAGAAAGGGGCAATTATCTGCAGAGATTCCTGTTTACAAATCTGCTCCTGTTTAACAGCAGCACGTTGGTTTAGAAAAGCAGCTGCTCCTTACAAAGGGCTGATGGCACAAAGGGAACAATCTTGCAGAAGCCCCTGACCCCATCCTTTTCCCAGCACTCTCCCAGTGACCCCAGTTTGGCCACTGCCCACAGGACATCTTACTTGTTCACATCAGACCCAAAATCTTCCAGGAATTCCACTTTTCTCTGGGAGAAGGTGATCCTCATTTTGATGGACAAGGCCCCATGGACAGCCTTGTCAAAGCAGCTCAGGATGTTCTCCTCGTTCTGCTTGAGGTCACCACTGTACTCCATCTCCAGCAGGTTCAGGTACAGTTTGGTGTTTTCCTGTGCAAAACAGGCATTAGGAGGTGCCCACCTGCCCCTCACAGCAGTTTAACTCTGACTGTTACACACAATTCACCCCACAAACACACACAATGACAGGCAATAAAGGGATTTTCCTTCCCCCCAGGTTGGTTTGTTGCACAAACAGACCAGCAGTGACCAACACCACAAACCCAGGTGCTGCACTTTGCTGGCAGCATCTGAGTGCCAGATATTCCTGTGCTGACACCAAACCACCAAGTACTGCCCACACCTACACCACTGAACACACCGAGAACATTTGGGACTCTAAAATTAAAATAAAGGTGCAAAGCACACTGTGCTTTCTGGTGGGAAAACGTGCAAACTTCCAGATTCCCAACTGGCAACATCAGTTTAGAGGGACTGTTGTCTCCATGCAGTAATGGGACATTACATCCAGTTACAACTCCTGTCATCACTGTTGCCATGTTTTACAAAATGCTTCAGAAAGAGAGAAAGACACCAGGGTGGTTTGAGTTTTGAGTAAGACAGCTGAGAGGGAACACATACTTTGTCCAGTTCTATGGCTTCTGACAGCACTTTTCTTGCCTTTGGCAGGTTTTTCTGCACTTTGAAGAGGTGCCTGGCGAGTTTGATGGCATAGAAGGAGGCTTCACTGATGGACTTGGCATTCCTGACAGCATCTTCCAGCAGCTGCTCCGCCTCCTCCATGTTGCCGTGCCGGCGCTCCAGGCTCACCCTGCGCAGGCGGACCATGGCCAGCCCCAGGATGCACTCCTCAAACGTCTTCAGGATCCTTCTGGCTTCATCTATGTTGCCTGCAACAGCAGGGAGATGCTTTAGGAGGGGGCAGGTGGCAGAGGTGCCCCAGCAGAGCCCCCCCAGAGGCAGGGCTGCCCTTACCCTGCTGCTCCTCGAAGGCTGCCCACAGCATGTGCACCATGGGCTTCTTGGGCAGGTGGATGGTGCAGGCCCTGCTGTACACGTGCCTCACGCCCTCGATGCTGTGGTTCTCCATGTATTTGGCATACTAGGGTTGGAAACAGAGCAGAGACCAGCCAGGTTAAAGCCTGTATTTGTCTCCAAGAACATGCCAGAACGATAAAATTCTTTTGTTTAAACCCATTCAGCACCTTTATGGAACCACTAGACTAGTTTCTGTAAGGAAGGACGTAGAGAGGCAACGCAGTTGGCAAATGCAGCAGTCAAATCTGGTTGCAAGCAGACCATCTCCTAATGCAACAGATATAGTTATAGATGAACAACGTTCCACAGGGTACAAGGGTTAGTCACCAGGTCAAGGTGTGCACCAGCAGAGCCTGAGCTGCCTCCCTTACCTTGATCCAGAAGTCCTCATAGAGGGCACATGAAATGACACATCTCTCAAAGAGGACCACGACTCGCTCGTGAGTGCCATTCTCTATCTCAAACTCTAAGTACTCTTTCCAGTTTTTCAGCTGAATTTTCTCCAGAGGTTTTACATGAAAGTAAGGCCTCTTGATCTGCAAGAGTCACAGGATGCAACTGGTGATTACAAACACACCACCAAGGGGGTCAAACAATCAACAGCCACACAACCAGAACTCAATTCCTGCCATTTCAGTGATCAGTGACACCTCCTCATCTATTCCATCCAGGTATGGATCAAGGGATTTACTGCAGTGACATCCCAGGCTAGAAACCTCCTTTCCTAGAGAGCTTTGGGGTGCAGGTGTTTAGAGGTGCTGGGGGAGGACCCAGGGCAGCCCAGTGTCAGTGACATTATGGACACACTGGACATTGTCCACATCCACCCACACAAGTGAAGTGCTCACTGTGGGACACCCAGCCCACAAATTCAACTCAGAACTTGGATGAGAATCATGACAAGGAAAGACAGAGCACTGAACTGGACTTCCTATCAAATATTTACATCAGTCTGGTTATAGCAAAACCACGAATTTAGCACCATCATGTTGTTAGTGATGGTACAAGACGGGTGGGACAGAGCTCAGCACAGAAAATTAAACACTGCTCTGTTTTAAATTGAAATTGTTTTGTTTGGCATCCTGCCAGAGATCCTTTGCTTTTGCTCACCACCTTTATTGCATTTGATTGTCTCTCCTGTGCTGCAATTTCCTCTCAGATCCAAACCCATACGAATGGATGAAGAACTTACAGTAATTAAGGAGAATCCAATTCTTCAAAGCCACCTGAAATTTAAAGTCAATCCCTCCCTTCATGCTCCTCACTGATCCCTGGTGTGGAATCCAATATTTTGTGGCCCTTTTTCCCAGCTCACAGTCCCATTCCTGCTGCAAACAGCTGTGGGTGGGGTCTGTGCCCCCATGTCCCTGCTGTCCTTCACAGACAGGCTGAACCCTGCATGCCCAGCTCCTCCCAGCCCTTGGTGCTGCAGAGCTGACACTGCTGGGAACAAGAGCACCCTGTGGCCAAGGGGACACTCAGCTCCCCACACCTTTCCTGCACAGTGCCCACAGTCCCACAGATCTGCAGTTTAGGGCTGCCCAAGGCAGGAGTGTGGGACACTCTGGCTGCTCTGCTCCCTCCTGCCACGGGTCACTGGCACAGAGCTCACTGACAGGACTCCCCACTCTGCTGGGAGCTCCTGGGCTGTGCAGGCACCTGGCCCGGCCCCACCCAGAGCAGTGAATCACCCACCACCTCTGACATCACCCAACCCACCAAAGAGTCTCTGAAAATCTCTCCCAGCTGGCTAACACAATGGACTCTTTAGAATAAGAAGTAAATTTAAAACAAGGACCATGTTTGCCAGGAAAATATAAAGACTGAGAATGAAAACCTCCTATTGTTTTTCCAAATGGAATCCAACTTAACTCTACATCAAAAGCTGTATATTTGCAGTGATCAAATTATTAATTTAATTAATTGCTTTTAATACATTACACATAGGAGGTCCAAAACAGAAGTTACCTGATGAAATGGGTAATGTTAAAATACAAAAGCACAGGAATTCTGTTCTCCTCTGAGCACAGGCTTACCTCTCCAAGGGACTCCCCTCCATCCCCTCATGCACCACCCCAGGCCAGGAGCAGCACTAACTGTCAGGACTCACTGGCTTAGCAAACTTTACAGCACCTTGCCTCTCTCCAAACACTGCTCTGAGAAACAGCAGAGAAGTGAAATTGTTCCAAGTTTGAGTCTCTGTCCAAACCCCCCAAGAGGCTAGGTTAGGGCTGTTCCACAACTCCCAGTGCCAGCCCTGTCCCCAGGACTGTGCCCACAAACCCCACTCACCGCTTCCTCAAACGTCCACCTCTTACTGACTTCATGCTCGTTGTGGTTAAATATCTCCTGGTGGATCTCAATGATTCTGTGCCTCATGTTCTCTATCTCAGTGATTAGCTGCAACAGAAGGTTGGAAAGTGTAACACAGGCAGACATGGTGTGTTTGTAATGCTTCCTGTGCAGTGAGGTGCATGGACTCTCCCTGAGCAGCCAGGGAAGGGCTGGGACCCTGCCTGATGCAGCCCTGGCCCTTAGGCACACACAGCTCAACTGCTTTTTATCCTGTGCTAAAGCTGATTGGAGATTAAGGATGGATTTGGCTCCAAGTCAGCCCTAGTTTCACTGTGCCTGTTTTCACCATCAGCAATTCCTTTGGACAGCTCCAGGCTTTGCTAGGCCTGTAACAGTCTGAACCTGCCCAGGCCACTGCTGATGGGGAGCTTTCTTAGAACACAGATCCCAGTCTGCTGACTTGGAATAATTACTGCTTGTTCCTAAGCTTGTGTACATCCCTTCTTTCATTTTCTAAGTCATTTCTTTAACACCTCTGCCAGCATGGAAAGGGCTGTCCTGTTACCACATGAGCCACGGGCACTGATGTGCAGGAGCTCTGGGCACAGCTCAGGTGGCTGCAGTGGAAGCCCAGCCCTAAGGAAGGAGAGGGGTGCCCATCCTGTGCAGGTGCCTTGGTGAGGTCGGTGATGTGCTCAGAGCTCTCTGGGCACAGCCCAGCCCCAGTCCCAGCCCAGCCCCAGTCCCAGCCCAGCCCCGCCCCCGGTGTCACTCCCGCCCCTGGCAGTACCTTGGCGGGGTCGGTGATGCGCTCAGAGCTCCCAGTCCCAGCCCAGCCCCGCCCCCGGGTGTCACTCCCGCCCCCCTGCCCGGCAGTACCTTGGCGGGGTCGGTGATGTCCTCGGTGCCGCAGGGCAGCTCCTCCCCCTCCTCGCCGCTGTGGCCGCTGGCGGCCGCCAGCTCCCGGCGCAGCTGCACAAACTGCTCCGTGGTCAGGAAGTCTCGGGGCAGGTTGTTCTGGATGTGCTCCTTGAACCTACAACAGCCACAGAGAGGCACTCAGAGGGGCTGTTTCACGCTGCACTGCTGCCCAACAGGGCACAACTGTAAGTCCCAGGGGTTCTGCTTTGCCCCATCGCTCCTGAGCGCTGCCAGCTCACACCCAGAACTGCCAGCACCCACCACCTCACAAGTGCCACGTGCCAAAGGGCAGCACGGCAGGCTGGCAGAACCCCTGCCATGGGAGAAGAGATGGCAAAGGACAAAATCAGGTATAAAGGAAATACTTCATTACCCACACCAAGAGATCTGTGGAAGTTATGGGGAAGACTGTATGCAATTGAACTGAGGCTGCTGCTCAAGTGTCCCTACCATGCAGAATTCCACCATCTAAAACTTAAGCAGGATTCCTATTTACTCAGTTAAATTGGTGCTTCATCACACATGGGCATTGTATTAAAGTCCAAAACTGCTCATCCTGATTTCTCAAAGTCATCCTCTCTTCTTCCCCCCACTTCAAAGGCCTGTCCTTATTCCACAACAAAACCTCTTTATTTACCTAAACCCAAACTCCTCAAATGTGCATCAGTACTTTAAAACAATCAGTCCAACTGCCTGAGTATATAAGTAAATAACTACAGAACACAGTTCCAAGTTCTTGTGCTGAGTACTTCCCTCTCCCATGGCATTGCCTGCCCGTTTACCTCTGGAAGTGGTGGCTGTAGAGCTGTGTTGGGATTCCCAGGATGCGGTCATAGATGGATGTCACTTCCCTTAGGTTTCCCTGGTCATTTTCCCAGTTTATATACATTTCCCAGAGTCTGTCAGAACGGAAATCTGTCCCAGCAGCCAGCACTGCATGTTCATAGGCCCTGGAACAGGAAATTGTTTTACACTGGTTTCTGGATGCCAGGACAGAACAAGGAAGGAAAGTCCTGGCTCTTATTAAAGGTTATGAGCACCTTCATTTATTCAAAGTTAGACTCATATTAATTATTTACATTCTTCAAAGTGTTTTCCAGATGTCTGCAGCAAGGTGTCTAAAGACTGTGAAAGCTCATACTCATTTATTTCCTCCAGCACTTCCACAATGGAACAAATAAAGGCAACAGCAAAAGTCACTGGCAGGAACACAAGATTTTAGGAAAATACACCTTCACCACTTTTGTCTTGTACAGGCTCCAAACCCAGCAGTGTAGCACCCAAAAGCTGTGCAGCAATTCTGCAGCTTGATTCAGATTCAATTCCAGTTCCATTAAGCCTTCTGATCAAACTCCAGTCCAGCCCTTTAACCAGGTCCACTGCCAGCCACAGTGAGCAGACACATCCAAGGAATTAAATTCCAAGATTTCAAATGCTGCACTGAGTATTTCTTAACATCCAGTCTGAAGCTCTCAAGCCACAACTTTTGCCCTTTGTACCAACTGTGCTGTCGCCTCCTTCTTATAGAATTTGGCTCCATCATCTCTTAGTTTAAAAATCCTTCAAGTGACACCAGGTTGTTAAGAATTTGCCCTTTGTCCTAAAACCACAATAACCTGGTCCCAGTGGTGTGTACGGATACCAGGCTGCTCCCAACTCACCCCCGGATGGTACTGTTAGTTTCAGGATCAGCAGGGTCCAAGGTCTCCTTTAGGAAGTTTATATAATGTATCCAAAGATCAACACTAAGAGGAATTGCCTGAAGCCCTCGGCGATAGACCTATGAAGAGAACATGAACTGTACTTCAAATCCTTAATGGGGTCCTAAGAGAGAGGCAACACTGTGTTATCCGCTGAACCTTAGAAATACTAATTACTGGAATTTTGTTTAAATAATCTACCATTACCATTCGGGTGGAGGTTGGATAGAACATGGCAATGTTCTGATCTCCACGTGCAGAGTCTTGATCTTCAAAGCGCAGCGGTCCCTGCATTCTGACCAGGTTGTGTGGGCAGGCTTTGGGGTACAGACCATAGGGCACAGACCCATTAGAGCATCATTGACAGCGTCTGACCAAAAATGCAATAAGATGGAGCAATTGTGACCAGCAAACCAACTATATTGTTTTGAAAATGAGTAATAAATGGAAGTGACAGAAAAGCCCTGCCCTACTTGTTAAGCTGCAGTGTAATACAGAGGCTTGCACTGCAAAGCTTGACAAACTGTAGAGGTTTAACGCACCTGCCAACAAAGAGAGAGAACATTAGCTCCAAATGCCACAGCTGTGACACGTGCATACACGTCCCTCGAGCCCTGGCCGTGCAGGGCAGGCACTGGCAGCCCAATGACTCGCAGTGGGACAGTCATTGTGGCTTTGGGACTGGTGGCAGTGCTGGCCCCGGGCCCTACGTACCTCGTCTGACTGCTTGATGTTGTCGTGGCGCTTCTCCAGGTCTGCGTACTTCTTCCAGTACCCATAGCAGTAGGGGTAGTGTGAGAAAAACCTGTCAAAGGCTTTCCTGGCTGCTGGCAAGTGGTTCTGTGGGAAACAGAGCCAGCACAGTCAGTGCTTCCCCCAGGAACAACTTCAGGTTATTCTAAATACAACCATTAACACTGTTAGAAATGCCTGGTGTTACTTTGGCATTGACAACCCGGGCTACTGGAAGGTGTCCCTGCACATGGCAGGGGGTGGAAATGGATGAGCTTTTCAAGGTCACCTCCAACCCAAACCACCCTGGCATTTTATGATTAAATGACAACAGTGGCAAGGACAGCTGCCTTAAATCAGCATCTGTGACAGCCCGCTGTCCATTCTACATTTGCCACTGGAATTCCATGACTTTGGTGCTCTTTGTGAACTGATTTCAGAGAGGCTGAGGAGAAAGGGGCAGGTACTGACCTCCTGCTCCACGTACTGCAGCAGATAAACCCATCCTGTGAAATCCTGCGGATTGTCCTCTACTACTTTCCAAAACTTGTCAAAGTCCGGAGGGAAGTCAGCCTCGACATCCGTGGTCTGCAGGCTCTCAATGTTTGGGATCTCGCTCTCCTGCGTGGTGTCCTCGTGCAGCTCGGGGGAGCTGTCTGGGGACTGCTCCATCTCGGTGACGCTCATGATCTCGGTGCTGAAGTCCATGTGCTGCTCCTCGGGCGCGCTCTCGGCGCCGGGCGCGGCGCCCTCGCTGCCCACAGTGGGCTGCTCCTCCTCCGTGCTCTCCGCGTTCTCCATGGCGCCGTGTGCCACTGGGTCCTGCGGGACACAGCTCTCAGCGCTCGGGCCACGCTGCCTCTCGGCCAGTGCCCCAGGCAGCCCTGCCCTTCACACCTCAGCCCTGGCTACCTCTGCCTCGCCAGCAGCCTTGAGCAACAACAGGAAATATCAACAGCGTGGCAGAGCCTCATATCTGCACATGCAGATCATTGTGGGTTTCCAAAAAACCAGCACAGGGAGCTACCAAGGTACAGAAGTGAATCATTACAGTTTTCCTGTAGGAGTCCAGCAGAGGATTATTCTAAATAAAGAATTATGTTCAAATTCCATAGAACATATCAGATCCAAGTTACTCCAGCAGTACCAAGGCCACCATGGACCCATGTCCACAAATTCATTCAATTTTCCTGCTTCATACAAGTCAGTAAATTATTTGTGAGATAAACAGGTGTTAGAAGGTGCCCTCAACACCAGGCTAAAGCAAAGAATTACTGCCAGCACCAACTCAGTCCCCATTAGTGATGTCCAAAAACACCCAGCAGCACCTGAGGGCCACAGAGATGCTCTGGCTGCCCTGACCTGCAGCCCCTCACTCCCACCCACAGCCAGTACCAGGCGCTTCCTCCTGGCCCTTGGGACAGACTCCTGCTTCCTCCTGGCCCTTGGGACAGACTCCTGCTTCCTCCCACCCTTCCTTTGATGTCCCTGCCAAGAGCCACAGCCTGGCCCTGCCCTGCTGTGCCAGTGCCAGGCCAGCCTGACCTGGCTGGGTGCCACTCAGCCTCGGCTGATCCCAGCCTTCCCTCCTGGAGCTGGGGCACTGAGCTGAGCCTTCTCCATATCCCTGAGAGCTCAGGGATCCCAGGGAATGTCTCCTGCAGGACACAACAGCTGCCAGCTGTGAGTCCAGCTGGGATGAAGACAGTGTTGGACTGTCATCCTCACACCTTACTGCCACTCCTGGCTCCTCCCGTTCTCCTCGGAGCAGGTGGCAAATGCATTTGGGATTTAAAAAACAGAGCAGAAGTCCCCAGCCCAGAACTCTCCAGAGTTCCTTCCCACTGAAAGCCTGAAGAGACAGCACCCAGATCACTGCTTGCACTCCAACAAGGACATGGATGAGACACCACTACATACTGGGGTGAAGTTCTTGCCAGAAAGGAAAAATCTCTCTCCCTTATCTTCAGCAGCCTCAACTCCTGAGATAACAGTTCATGTTTTCCCAGGAGCTCACCAAGCCAAGGAACTTTGGCACAATGTTCAAGAGTCCACGTGGCCTACCCTGCAAGTTTTCTAATAACTGCTTTTTAAAGTATTTTTGTTCTCCATCATTAGGCAGCCACGGGCTTGGAGCAACCCGGGGTAGTGAACTGTGTCCCTGCTCATGGCAAGGGTGGAACTGGATGGGCTTTGAAGTGTCTTCCAACCCAAACCATTCCGACCGTGATTTTGAGAGAAAACATCATTTGTAACATTAAGTTGTACATTAAGTATCAAAGAGTATCACTGTGCCTTTGCCAGTGCAATAGGCAGAGATCTGGATCACTCCAAGGCTGCTGCACTTCACAGGAGGTCCCAAAATCGAGGGGTAAAGGAGGGAGTGACACAAACTGCAGTCCCAGCACTAGAAAAAAATAGTTCAAAGCCTATTTACAGCTCTAAAATTTGATGTAACAGTGACAGAGGTAATTAGTGTTGGGATGAGAAGAAATGGCTCCAAGTTGCACCAGGAGAGGTTCATGTTGGATATTGGGGATATTCCTTCCTGGAAAGGTTTGTCCAGCCCTGGCACAGCTGCCCAGGGCAGGCTGCAGTCCCCATGCCTGCAGGGATTTAAATCCCTGTGGATGTGGCACTTGGGGACAGGGGCAGTGTGGCCTTGGCTGCGAGGGAGATAGCTGGAGTTAATGATCAGCCTTAAGGATTCCATGGATTCTGTCATAGTCACAAATGCAGTAACTCACGACCTAAACTTATCCTGATGTTTAGCAGATGTTTTCTCCCTCTAGCTGATTCAGAAGATATATTCCATCCTAAAAAAGCCAGCCCTCCAAATGCAGCCGTCCTCAGATTAGGAGGGAAAAAAGAATGAGAGAGAAACCGTACACAAGGTCTGAGCTGCACGAGGCTTCAAACTGAAACCAAGTCTGCCTGACAGCTCCTCCAGCCAAACCCCCTCAATCTGACCCCTGGCACATCCCAAAATCTGACAGCAGTCCATGGTTTAAACCAGCCAGTGCAACAGGCCATGTCCAGGCCACAAAAGCTCAGGGGTGGGCACGGGGCTGGGGCACACCAGAGAAACTTAATTCCGGGGTTTTCACCTTAATTCCGGGGTTTCACTGCAATTCCAAAGGGTTTGACAGCACGCAGGCCAAACAAATGAATCAGAGTATCAGTCAGCTACACACACGCTGCTATTAAATCATTGATGCCAACATGTATTATTCAGCCTGTTACCAGCGAAAGACTGCTGTACACAAAACTGCCGCTCATCGAGGTGCACGAACTAATGGAAAACAAACAGGGAAAGCGCGGAGGGGCAGGAATGCCGAGCCTTATCTGCGCTCTGCCCACAGCGCTCCACTCACTGCCCTGCTAAGGAAGGGAAGGCGCTGCTGGCACCACCCGGGCAGGGCCGGCTGGGCGAGATTAGCTTTGAATCACGGAATCAGTTGCTGGAAAAGCGCTTCAAGGCCAATCGAGCCCCAGCTGTGGCCGATCCCCAGCTCCGAGCGCCACGTCCAGGCCTTCCCGGACGCCGCCAGGGATGGGCGCTCCGAGCCTCGCAGGGCAGCCGCTGCCAGGGCCGGAGCGCCCTTTCCACGGGGAATCCCCGCCGATACTCAGCTGAGGCCGCCGGGCACGGGCCGAGCGCTCCCTCTCGCCCAGGCCTCCCGGGCCCGGCCCGAGCGATAACGTCACCAACCGCGAGGCGCCGAGCGGCTCCCGCGGGCCCGTTACTCGCCCCGCGGCCGTTCAACGCAGCAAATGGGGACACAAGGATCCACCGGGATACCGGGGTACACCGGGATGCACCCCCACGGCAGAGCTCACCGCTAGGCCACAGCCGAGGCCTGGCAGCGGCCGCGGGAGGCGGCGGGGCCGACACGGCGCTCGGAGCGCCCCGCGCGCGGCCCAGCGCGGCCCGGCCCGGCCCCCGCTCGCCTCGGCCTCCCGCTCCGGCTGTCCCTCGGCCCGGCCGCTATCGGAGCGCCCCGCTCAGCCCTGCGCCGCCGCCGCCCCCTCGCCCCCGCCGGTACCTGCCGGAGCCGCCACAGCCGGGGCCGCCTCAGCCGCCGCCGCCGCCTCGCCCGGGCCTCACGCACCGCGCACGCGCACAGCGCCCCGCGCGCGCACCGCCCGCGTGCCCGCCCGCCCCTGCGCCTGCGCGCCGGCCGCCCCGGAGCCCGCCCCTTCCCGCCAAATGGCGGCGGGCCTGAGGGGAGGGCTGCGGGACAGAGCCCGGGCGGGAATGTGTACAGCTCGGTAAAGGGAATAAAATACATACAGCCCGGGAAGGGGAATAAAGTCAGTACAGCCTGGGCGGGAATGTGTACAGCTCGGTAAAGGGAGTAAAATCAGTACAGCCCGGGCGGGAACGTGTACAGCTCGGTAAAGGAAATAAAATACATACAGCCCGGGAAGGGGAATAAAATCAGTACAGGCCGGGCGGGAATGTGTACAGCTCGGTAAAGGGAATAAAATCGGTACAGCCCGGGCGGGAATGTGTACAGCTCGGTAAAGGAAATAAAATACATACAGCCCGGGAAGGGGAATAAAATCAGTACAGGCCGGGCGGGAATACGTACATCCCGGAAAACGGAATAAAATAAGTACAGCCCGGTGTGGAAATGTCCTAGAATCGTTTGGGTTGGAAGACACTTCCGAGATCACCCAGTCCCCCATGTCCACTCAGCACTGCCACAGCAGCCCTTAAACCGCTACAGCGAGTCACACACAGCACGTCCAGGGACGGGCACTGCAAACCTGAGCTCCCTTTCCATGGGAAATTCCTCCTAAAATCCACCCTGAGCCTGCCCTGGCCCAGCCTGAGGCCGTTCCCTCTCCTCCTGTCCCTGTTCCTGGAGCAGAGCCCGACCCCCCCGGCTGTGCCCTCCTGGCAGGGAGTTGTGCAGAGCCACAAGGGCCCTGAGCCTCCTTTGCTCCAGCTGAGCCCCTGCCCAGCTCCTCAGCAATTCTCCAGCCCCTGCCCAGCTCCTCAGCAATTCTCCAGCCCATGCCCAGCTCCCTCAGGAATTCTCCAGCCCCTTCCCAGCTCCTCAGCAATTCTCCAGCCCCTTCCCAGCTCCCTCAGGAATTCTCCAGCCCCTTCCCAGCTCCTCAGCAATTCTCCAGCCCCTGCCCAGCTCCTCAGCAATTCTCCAGCCCCTTCCCAGCTCCTCAGCAATTCTCCAGCCCCTGCCCAGCTCCTCAGCAATTCTCCAGCCCCTGCCCAGCTCCTCAGCAATTCTCCAGCCCCTGCCCAGCTCCTCAGCAATTCTCCAGCCCCTTCCCAGCTCCTCAGCAATTCTCCAGCCCCTTCCCAGCTCCTCAGCAATTCTCCAGCCCCTTCCCAGCTCCTCAGGAATTCTCCAGCCCCTTCCCCAGCTCCCTCAGCAATTCTCCAGCCCCTGCCCAGCTCCTCAGCAATTCTCCAGCCCCTGCCCAGCTCCCTGAGGAATTCTCCAGCCCTGCCCAGCTCCTCAGGAACTCTCCAGCCCCTGCCCAGCTCCCTCAGGAACTCTCCAGCCCCTGCCCAGCTCCCTCAGCAATTCTCCAGCCCCTGCCCAGCTCCTCAGCAATTCTCCAGCCCCTGCCCAGCTCCTCAGCAATTCTCCAGCCCCCTCCCAGCCCCATTCCCTTCCCTGGACAGGCTCCAGCCCCTCCTTGTGCCAGCACAGGGGGACAGTCTCTGCCCTGCTCCTGCTGCCACGCTATTCCTGCTCCACCTTGGCACACCTGGGCTCACATTCAGCTGCTGCCACCAGGTTCCTTCGAGCAGAGCAGCTCTCGAGCCATTCCTCCCCACAGCTTTGCAGAAATACACCCCTGTACAGAAATAAATCCCTTTATTTATATATCCCATTGTCCCACGTGTCCAGAGCCCGCAGCTGGGGAAGGAGAAGGGTTGGGGTTCATTCTCCCCACTGCTCAGCCCTGAGACAACAAATACTGCACCACTGCCTGTGGGGGTACAAAAATACATGTTTTTCACAAAGAGCACTGCATCACTGTGTCCAGGATTCTCTTCCACTTTTCCACGTAAAGCACAGTGCTGATGTCACCGTGTGGTTCTTCATGAGCAATCCAGGGACAGATCCTGGGCTGGAGCCTCTGAAGGGAAGCACAGATGGGCTGGAGCAGCTCCTCCATGGCTGTGCTGGTGACAGGGGGGGAACCAGCCCCACACTGCCCAGCACAGCTCTCCCAGCACGGCCCAGTTCAGCCCTGCATACTGGCCCAGTTCAGTCTTGAAGGCTGGACCAACATAGCCCAGTTCAGGCCCTCAGGCTGGCCCAGCACAGCCCAGTTCAGCTCCCCAGGCTGGCCCAGTTCAGCTCCCCAGGCTGGCCCAGCATGGCCCAGTTCATCTCCCCAGGCTGGCCCAGTATGGCCCAGCACAGCCCAGTTCATCTCCCCAGACTGGCCCAGGCTGGCCCAGCTCAGCTCCCCAGGCTGGCCCAGGTTCAGCTCCCCAGGCTGGCCCAGCACAGCCCAGTTCATCTCCCCAGGCTGGCCCAGCACAGCCCAGTTCAGCTCCCCCAGGCTGGCCCAGTTCAGCTCCCCTGCCTGTCCAGCTCAGCTCCCGGCTCTCCCAGCCCAGCCCAGCCCAGCCCAGCCCGGCCCCAGGGCTCTCCCAGCCCAGCCCAGCCCAGCCCAGCCCAGCCCAGCCCGGCCCCAGGGCTCTCCCAGCCCCTCAGCTCCGTGGCCAGCCCAGGGCCCGTCCCCGCCCGCCCTGCCCGTGCCGTGCCCGCCTCGGGGCTGGACCTTCACCTGCAGGCACGGGCACGCTACGTTGCTGTCTCCAGCAGCTCCTCCAGGCTCCTCCTGATGTGCAGGGGCTGGGCTGCAGCGTGGGCCAGCAGCCCGGGGCCCATCTGTGCCCACAGGGCCTGGGCCAGGCTGGCCGTGGGCACGGAGCCGCTGCTGGCCGAGCTGCCCAGCAGGTGCCACAGCACGGGCAGCACCTTCTGCTCCACGGCACAGGGCTTCCGTGGGTACAGCTGCTGCACCAGCTCTGCCAGGAGAAAATATTCATTTCAGTACAGGTGAAATGGGATCCCTGCCTCTGAGAGGGTACAGCTGCTGTACCAGCTCTGCCAGGATAAAACACTCATTCCAGTTACAATTTAAATGGGATCCCTGCCTTTGAGAGGGTACAGCTCCAGCACCAGCTCTGCCAGGAGAAAATATTCATTTCAGTTACAATTTAAATGGGGTCCCTGCCTCTGAGAGGGTACAGCTCCTGCACCAGCTCTGCAATCAAACACTCATTCCAGTTACAGGTTAAATGGGGTCCCTGCCTCTGAGAGGGTACAGCTCCTCTACCAGCTCTGCCAGGATAAAACACTCATTTCAGTTAGAATTTAAATGGGGTCCCTGCCTCTGAGAGGGTACAGCTCCAGCACCAGCTCTGCAGGAGAAAATATTCATTTCAGTTACAATTTAAATGGGATCCCTGCCTCTGAGAGGGTACAGCTCCTCTACCAGCTCTGCAATCAAACACTCATTTCAGTTACAATTTAGATGGGATCCCTGCCTCTGAGAGGGTACAGCTGCTGCACCAGCTCTGCAATCAAACACTCATTCCAGTTACAATTTAAATGGGATCCCTGCCTCTGAGAGGGTACAGCTCCAGCATCAGCTCTGCCAGGATAAAACACTCATTTCAGTTACAACTTCCATGGGATTCCTGCCTCTGAGAGGGTACAGCTCCTGTACTAGGTCTGCAATGAAACACTCATTTCAGTTACAACTTCCATGGGATTCCTGCCTCTGAGAGGGTACAGCTCCAGCACCAGCTCTGCAATCAAACACTCATTTCAGTTACAGGTTAAATGGGGTCCCTGCCTCTGAGAGGGTACAGCTCCAGCACCAGCTCTGCCAGGATAAAACACTCATTTCAGTTACAGGTTAAATGGGGTCCCTGCCTTTGAGAGGGGTACAACTCTGGCACCAGCACTGCAATAAAATATTAATTTCAGTTACAATTTCCATGGGATCCCTGCCTTTGAGTGGGGTACAGCTTCAGCACCAGCTCTGCAATTAAATATCCATTCAAATTACAATTTAAATAGATCCATGGCTTGGAGAGGGGTACAGCTCTGGCACCAGCTCTGCCAGGATAAAACATTGATTTCAGTCACAACTTCCATGGGATCCCTGCCTTTGAGAGGGTACAGCTCTGGCACCAGCTCTGCCAGGATAAAACATTCATTTCAGTTACAATTTTCATGGGATCCCTGCCTTTGAGAGGGTACAGCTCCAGCACCAGCTCTGCAAGGCAGCAAGCAGGGGTCAGGATAAAATGTTCATTTAAATTACAATTTCACAATTTCAATGTGATCCCTGCCTTTGAGAGGGGTTTAAAGCACTTAAATCATCTCCTCAAACTGCTGCTGTACACAAGATTTTGTTGCTGCAACATCATCAGCTCCCATAAAAAAATACCAAATTTTCCCACAACCACTCCTTTTATCCTCTCCCAGGAGTTTACACAGTAACACCAGTGCTGCAGATAATTACACTTTTCCATTAAGCTAAAAAGACTAAAAGAAATAAAAGGGATTTTAGGTTGGGTTTTTTTCAGTTAGGATTACCTCTTTATTTCTTACAGTGTAAGGTCTGGTATTTCTAATTTCCCCTCTATCTCACAATTAAGCAGTAGATATTTAAGAAAAAATCAGCCTTATACTGTAAATATAGAATCAGAATGATGGAATATCCTGAGCTGGAAAGGACCCACAAGAATCACAAGTCCAACTCCTGGGCCTGGACACATATATAAAAAATATGTATAAAAAATAGATATATATGTTTATAGGATGAAGCATTTACCTTACTTGGACAATTAAACCACAGAATCATTTTGGCTGGAATAGATCCTCAAGCATGAATTCAGTGTTTCATTAGTGAATGTTTCCCTCTCTGCCAGAACAGCCTCTTGTGGTATATAATACAAACCACTCCACAAATCCCAGCAAGAGAGGGACTGTTTAAAGGCTGTTTAACACCCTCAGAAAACATAAATTTAGGGATATTTCAAGAACAGCCTGTCCACTGTGTTACTGAGTTCCATTTCACACAGAACTGCTCTGAAAACAAGCCAAGGCAATGTTTAGTTCCAGCATATTTCCCATAAAGACATTCCCTGTTCATTTAGACATGGAAATCCAGCCTTTCTCAAGGAATTCCTGGCTGGGAGGGTGGGGAGGGGCTGGGCTGGAATTCCAGAGCAGCTGTGGCTGCCCCTGGATCCCTGGAATGTCCAAGGCCAGGCTGGACACTGGGGCTGGAGCAGCCGGGACAGTGGGAGGTGCCCCTGCCCATGGGATGGGATTTAAGGTCCCAAACCTGTCTGGATTCCTGGCAAGAGCATGAGGGGAGAGGAATACAATGCCATGTTAAAATTTTATATGCTTAAGATATTTATAAATGTTAATCCTTAAGATATTTCAATATATGAGGTATTTAAATGTAAATTAAATCCTTAATATGTTTATAAATCTTTATAAATTCCAGGTATTTATGGATCTTTCATTTGACTATTTAATACTAATACTAATACTAATACTAATACTAATACTAATACTAATGCTAATACTAATGCTAATGCTAATGCTAATGCTAATGCTAATACTAATGCTAATACTAACTCTTTATTTTGTCAGCAATAGCTCCAATTTCCATTCAAGAGCTGAAATGTGACAACTGCTGCACAACCTCCTGAGACAGAAGAGAAGGTGCAGAGCCACCTCCACCTTGCAATTAATTTCCCTAATTAAGGGAACCCAACCAACCAAACAAGCAAAGGAAAACAGCACTTCACCTGCCAGCTTTTCTGTCAGGTCCTGCTTTGCTTTCCCACTCAGGAACTGGGCTTTTGTGCAGAATGGCTGCAGGAGCAGGGAGGTGTCTAAAGGCAAAGAGCAAAACATGTTAAATTCTTAAATGGGAAATTAAATTATTTGGAAATAAACCCCATATGGGAAAAAGTAAATAAGGAAATGCTATGGAAAAATAACCCCTACTGAGCAGTATCAAGGTGATTTGTGTGGCCAGAATAAACCAAATGATTTTTACACAGTGTACTGTGAAACTCCTAGAAAGAGAAACACTTTCAATTTACAACTTGATCACCACAATTAAAACTCTTTCAAATTAAGAGAGAGGAAACTGCTCACCTAAGTGTTGACATAGAGCCTGGATTACATTCGTGGCAGCAGCATAAATCCCTGGATTTTTGGAGTTGAGGTTGTTGTCCACTATGGCAGGAATGAGCATGTTGATCACAGGGGATAAATTGTCCTTGAGCACTGGAATCATCTTGTGCAGGGCCTCCAAAGCCACCTGGCTCACTTTGCTGTTGGAGTCGTGCAGTCGAGGCTTGAAAGCATCAAAGACCTGGAAAAGCACGAGCAGCTCTCAGGGCCTGGGGTCAGTGCCTGAGGGGCAAAGCTCAGCAGCTGCTCCATTCTCACCCCAATTGTCCACCTCGGCAGATGGGGCTCTGCTGTCCCCCGGGGTGGAAACTGATGTTCTGTAAGGTCCCTTCTGACCCAAACCACTCTGGGATTCTGGGATTTGCAAATCTGGGATCATTTTTTGAGCAAGTCAAGCAACATTTGTTTTAACCTTGTGCTCTAATCTGACCTGACCCCTGCAGTGCCATGCACTCCAGGCACAGGAACTCTCACTGTGGCTCAGATTTCCTGCCAGCCAGTATTTTTAGGGAGACATGGCTCTGTTCAGCACAGGGAATGGCAGAAAGGATTCAAACCCATCCACCAGGAGGTTCCACAGCAGAATTCCATCACTGCACACAAAGAAGTGGCACTGCTGGAGGACAAGCTTATGTTTCTTTTCATTGTACCTATCTTTAATTTACAGCTGCTGGATGTTTCTTTCTCCTGCAGAACCTCCTTTCCTTTTGGACAGGATCCTCATCCTGAGCTTTAACACAAAAATTTAGCATAATACTTCCCTTACTTTCTCCCACACAAAAACTTGTAACTCTACTTCAGAGACAGTTTCACAGTTCTTCATTAATCCTTTCTGCTATTCTCACAGCTATTCCATATTTTGGTATTTACCCAAGAGTGGTATGAAAACAGCACAAGGATTTCAGAAATCATGGAATGACAGAGTGGTTTGGATGGGAAGGGATGTTACAGCCCATCCCATTCCATCCCCTGCCATCGTCAAGGACACTCCCCACTACCCCAGGGTGCTCCAAGCCTCATCCAGCCTGGCCTTGGGCACTTCCAGGGATACAGGAGCAGCCACAGCTTCTCTGGGCCTCAAAAATGTTCAAAACTACTCTTTGAACTCCTGTTTGAAAGTGCCCTGAGTGACAAACTCCCCATTTTTCCTCCTGCTCCCTTCCTCTCCTCCCTTAGTGCCTCACACAGACCCCATGCTCCTCAGTGCTCTCTGTCAATCATCTTTATTCCAAAAAGGAGTCAAGACTTTTCTCAGAAAACTTGGTGACCTGGTGTTGGATCCCACAAACATGGAGTTTTGAGCTTTCTGTGCTTTCTGGCTCTGACCCCCAGGAGAACACTGCTTGTGACCTGAGGCCTTGGAGAAGCTCCCAAATTTGGGTGATGGAGTTAAAATCACAGGTGTGTAGTGAAATAGAAATGTGTGATTCCACATGGTGAAGGGTTTGGAATTTGAGGTTTTTATAATGTAATAATGGGTATGGGACAAGATGGAGGAATTTGGGTGGTGGTTTTTTGGTGTTCATTTTCCTTCTTCATGTTTCAGGCAGTAGTTTCTGGTTGGTCAGGCAGTGTCACACTGAGGGAATTTGGATATTGGGTTAAAAGCATCAATAATATAGGTGTTAATTCTCTATTGGACTGTTTAGTTGTAGCAGCTGGATCTTGCTCCATTTGCTCACTTCTAGCAGGTAGCGTTGCTGAGCTTTCTGTACTTCAGATAATATTTAATGTGATACATGGTAAACACTTTGTTCATTAAACTCCCAGTAAGGAATAATGAATTTCGGCCGGAGGTGAGACGGGTATGGACTTTGACCACATAGTTTCAATCACGAGCACGGTGTACATAATTTATGCTAAAACTAGCGGCTGGATTGTTGAACCAGTTTTTAAAGATTTTCCCCTAGGCTAGGAGGAATAAACAAGAGAAGCGCCCGGCGCCTCTTCCCTGCTGTGACCACCAGAAGACAAGATTACGATCCACCCAGCAACGGGCCTTGCGGATGCAGAGTACTCCAAGGAAGGACAGGTCAGCTGAATTAAAACTGTGTAAAAAGACCTTGGGGGAAAGGGAAATTGCGGGCAGTTTGTGGAGCAGTTTGTGGAGCAGTGCCTCCCGCCGCGCCAGCGGTGTTTGCTTACTGCCGCTTGCTAACAAACTCTAATTGATTAACACTGACTTAATTCTCAGTCTACACATTCAATACCCAACCACGCCTGAACACGAGAACACGTGTTCCCTTCGTGTTCCCAAGCCTGTGGCGGCGTGCGGGCGGAAGGGCCGGAGCAGCACGGAGCGCGGTTACCGTGAGCAGGTTGCGGAGCAGCAGCGCGGGGCTGCTCTCGGCGTGGTGCTGCAGCCGCCGCACGGCCGCGATGCGCTGCCGGAAATCGCGGGCGCCCAGCGCCGCCAGCAGCTCCCGCAGGCGCTCCTCGCCGTCCGGCGCGGCTCCGTGGGGCCCGGCTCCCGTGGGGCCCGGCTCCGTGGGGCCCGGCTCCCTGGGGCCCGGCTCCGTGGGGCCCGGCTCCGTGGGGCCCGGCTCCGTGGGGCCCGGCTCCCTGGGCCCAGCTCCGTGGGGCCCGGCTCCGTGGGGCCCAGCTCCCTGGGGCCCAGCTCCGTGGGGCCCGGCTCCCTGGGGCCCGGCTCCTGGGGCCCGGCTCCGTGGGGCCCGGCTCCGTGGGGCCCGGCTCCCTGGGGCCCGGCTCCGTGGGGCCCGGCTCCCTGGGGCCCGGCTCCTTGCGCCCCGCCGTGCGCCGCTCCCCGCGCCGCTCCTTGCGCCGCTCCCTGCGCCCCGCCGGCCCTGCCCGAGAAAACGCCACTCGTCAGCTGCATCCCACACACTCCTCCCTCACCTCCACCCGAATTAAAAACCCCTCCACATCCCTGACAGCAATGCGTATTTCCTGTATGTCTTTTTTTTCTTGGCGAGTGTTGCCTTGACAGAATTACAGCAACGTGACGCTCTCTTGCTTGGTGCAGGAAAGAGCAAGAAAGAGCAATTTATTAAATGAAGGCATTGCCTTAAATAATGCAGTTCGTGCAAAACAAAATACAGACAGATCAGAGAAAACGAGACCTCTTCTCCCTGGCTTTCTCAGGGACCCAGCAGGTGTTTATCTCTGTTATGATTCTTTCTCTTTAATGGAAAAGGCTCTAGCCTGGGAAAAGTCCTGGCTGGAGCTGAGAAAGTTTCATGGCCTAAGAAAAATACTTAGAGCTTGAGAAAAAGGCCTGACAGCTTTTGCCCAGGCCTTCAGCAGTGTCCACAAGGAGTTCATGAGATTTAGCACTTTGCTACCTAGCAGTTATTTACATTTTTCCCTCCTGCCTGTTGGCATTCTGTTAATAAACTATTGTTTCTTCACTTATATCTCCTCACATCTCATTCCTTACTTGACTGGAATCAAGGGGAGGTTGCTCATTTCAGAGCTCCTCAATCTGTCCCAAAGCAAGACAAGGTGGCACTGCTGAGGATGCCCAGCACAGAGGCTGGGAGGTGACACCCTCTCCTCACCCCTGGACCCAGTGGGACATGGGAAGCAGCTGTGTGCAGCCCCCCATGGGGAGCGATGGAAGCTGCTGAAGGACAAGGTGGAGCCAGGCAGGCTGCAGAGCTGAAAGCCTCCAGCTGGCTCTGCACTTCCCTGAGCAAAGAGAAGAGAAGTGGCCACCACCCTCCCTCTGCACTGGTCTGTGGGAGTGGCTGCAGAGGTGGAAAAAGGGAAACTGGCTTTGGCTGCTGGAGAATGGCAGGACAGCAGTGGCCAGGGAGAGGGGCTGGCAGAGAAAGTCCTTCCTGTGCTGGGAGTGGGGCTGGAGAGGAGCAGCACAACAATGGGCCAGGCTGCACGAGTGAAGAGCCATGGGAAGATCTCCACTGCAAACAGGGGAGGGTTATTTCCACCCCCATGGGGGCTCAGGTCATGGGGAAGAGCTGGCACCTCAGGGAGGGCACAGGAGCACGGGGGGCCTTAGCAGGGACACTGCCCTGGCTAATCCCTGGCTGATCCATCAAGGCCAAGTGGGACCCCTGGGGTCTCTGTGACTATGGGGAGCCCTGTGGTGCACTGGGTTAATTCTGCCTTGAGCAAGGACAAACCCAGGCATGGGGCTGTCTGCTCAGGGGCCTGGCTGCACCTGGTGGGGGATGCAGAAATGTTTGTGTAGCTCAGGGGGGTTTGATTTGGGGTACATTGCTCCTGTAATGCTGGAATTCCTGGGTTGGAACCCCTGGCTGCTGAATGTCACTGCCACTGCATGATTTAACTACATGGGCTGCTCCAGTTCCACCAGTGACAGACCCAGTGAACTACCTGGGATATCCTGGAGGGGCAGTGACCACTGAAATACCTGTACTTGTATGTAGTTACATGTATAATGCAAAAGTTCAATTGTGCTCATCTGGGACATCAATCAGATAACATGGAATAATGGGGGGAATGTCCTGGGGTAATGCATAATGTCATTATGTTCATATCTAGCTGAGCCCAAAAATTCCTACTGAATTTCCAAGACCTAAAAAAGGTCAATATAAAACCTGTAAGATAAAACAAAACTAAGAGTGGTCAGAGTGTGATCTAAACCCTCCAGCATCCCCAGCCAGGATCTAACCAAGTCCTTGGTGCCAGAGTTGTGTACAAGTGAGTCATTTGTGCTGAGGCTCCAACCAGGAATGGCTTTTCCATGAGTCTGAAAAGCATGGTGGATGATGCTGACATGGATCCACTGGATCTGCATTGCCCAGAGCAGCTGTGGCTGCCCCTGGATCCCTGGCAGTGCCCTGGTGGGACACTGGGACAGTGGGAGGTGGCCCTGGCTGGGCTTTGAGGCCCCTTCCAAGCCAAACCCTTCCATGATTCTGTGGTTCCACACTGTGAATTCCAGGTGTTTTGTGTACAGTGTGTATTTCATAGATGGTCATTAGACAAATTAACTTCAAAATGCACAAAGCCATTTTAATATAACCACTCACTCTGTTCAAGAGTTTCTCTGGCACAGGCCAAGACCTCCCTAATGCTTCAGGGAAGTTTAACTCTCCCAGCCCTGTGTGGCTGATCCTGTGCTCCCTCCTTGGCCAGGTTCCTTACAGGACAAGCACTGGAGCTCATTACCTGTCTGGGATGATGGGAGCATCTCTGCAAGTAGAGGACGACCTCAAATGTCCAACATTTCCAGCCTGGGAACGCCTTCCTTTGGCTGAGGGGGTATCCAAGGGCATCTCCCCCAGGCCCTGCACAAAGGCACAGCAGGGATTCATGGAACAAGGGAACCACAGGGAATTAACTAACCTGGCTGCAGTGCTGGAACTGTCTACACTCACAGCCCCAGGACACGGCCACCTGCCCAGGTGTAGCACCAGAGCTTTCCCACACACCTTCTCTCGTAGGCTGCCAACAGTTTCCTTAATGTAAGGCAAATCCTTGGCTGGCACAAACTTCTCCAGGGCTTTATCCAAGTCAGGGTGAGCCATCATGCTGAAGAGCATCCTCCTCCCGTGGTACCTGCAGGGAGAGCACCAGGAACAGGGACTGCCTCTGCCACTGGGGCATTACTGGTGTGACTCCAAACTGGAGAGGGGCAGGGAGATTGAGTCCAGGGATGGGAATGGAGCTGGGCAGGGGCTCAGCTGGAGCAAAGGAGGCTCAGGGCCCTTGTGGCTCTGCACAACTCCCTGCTCCAGGAACAGGGACAGGAGGAGAGGGAACGGCCTCAGGGGGGGCTCAGGGTGGAACCAGCAGGAATTTCCCCATGGAAAGGGTGGCCAGGCCTTGGCAGGGGCTGCCCAGGGATGTTTGGAGTCTCCAGTCACTGTTATTGGAGGTGTTTTCCAACCTCAGTGATTCCAGGACTCTAAGATTGCTGTTGACATGAGTAACCAGATCCCTTTCCATCCTCCTCCAGAGGATGTGCTCCAGGATCACTTTAATTAACTGACCAAATTAATGAGAACAGCCTTCCAGTTCTGCTGGCTCTAACAGAGTGCTCCAGATCCAAGTGTGGATCCCAGAGCCAGCACTCCCTGAGTGCTGCATCTCCTCCATGTCCTGTGAGCCCCTCTCCTGCTGCAGCAGGAGGTACCCAGGTGACTCCTGCCCCAGGCACTGTCCCAACAGTCCTGCCAGTGCTGGGCTAATGGCTGCACTCAAAGTTTCTTTGGAAGGGACCTTGAATCCCACTCCCTCCCACCTCTGCCAGGGGCAGGGACACCTCCCACCAGCCCAGGCTGCTCCAACCCTCACTGCTCCCCTGCTGGAGTCACTGAGTTAGGGCATTCTCTGAATCCTCCGAGGAGGAATGGAGGTGCAGGGATTGAATTAAAGCTTTTGGATGGATTGGAGTATATTAAGCTACTTACACATAAAGTAGAAGTAAGTTAGTAAGTTTTAGTAGGAGCTGTAGTGTGTTTAGTAAGTGAAAGGTCTAGATTCTACAGTAGTAGCTGGAGTTTTAGTGAAGGTTGAAACATACTGATATTTTCAGCAACAGGCTTCAGGCCCACAGTTGTAGACAGGACTTAGACATAACAGAGCTGTAGTAAGAATATTGCTGACATTTTTCAGATAGAACAAGACAGGTTGTATGCATAGTTTATACATAACTTAGTGTGCTAAGAAATTAGGATTCTAATAAGTTAAGGAGTGGTGGTTTGAGCTTGCATTTTAGCTTGTTGGAAAAATTCTGTATAAGAGTTAGTATTGGGGAAAGCTGTTGCTTTTAGCCATTGTGGCTTTTAGCCATTTGCTTACTGCTATTGCTTTGCCACTGCTGTTTGCCATTGCCTGTTGAGACTGATGTGCTCTGTCATAAATAACCTTTTTAACAATCAGCTGCTTTGCTTATTTAGAAGATAACCTGACAACTGACACATCACATCATCATGACCTACTGGTTCCAATCTAGGGTTGGTACCCCCTCTGCTCCTACTAAAACTCACTGCCTTACTTGTACTTCATGTGTAAGTGGCTTCATACACTTCTGTGGATGATACAAGGGTCCCTGAAAAAGGCCCTTGGGATCTTGTGCCCTGAGACAATGAAACCTTCCAGGAGTGATGCCCCCTCCCTACCAACACCCCTGTTATCTTTTAGGATTCCTATTGGTCTTTAACTTTACTAGATGATTGGTCTTTCCTCACTTAGAATCTTAAAATAATTGGATAGTTTCTCAACTTGTAATTTTACTGGTTAGAAACTCAATCCCTTTGAAATCTCTAAAAACCACTTGCTGTGCTATGCAACTGGATTTGCTGGTAGAACCCTTGGAAGAAATGAAGCTACTTTCAGAACCTCTACAGCAATGTCTCAGTCTTTCCTAGCTAGCTGACTAGCTGACCCTCTGCCTTGGGAAGGGAATAGAAAAATTTTATGAGTGCCTAGCAAGTAGTTTGGAAATAGAGATGTTAGCAATTTTTAACATAGATGCTGAAAATAGTTATGTGAAGGTTTGAGGCCTCTTCCTTAGATGATACCAAATGCCACAAATAGCAAAGAACCAACAGACATCCTGTCCCAAGCCTGGCAGGAAAGGTCTGAAGATAAGGGTTACAGATAAGAAAGCCATAAAACATGGGAATTTAGTGATTCCTATAGGTTGCATGCAAATATTAGGAAATTAGTATATTGTATTAGATTGGTTATTAGAAATTAGAATATTCATCATAGAAGAATACTTATTGGATTGTAAATGGGAAATCACTCTCTAATCTCTCTCTAAGCTCTCTCTTACCCCCTTGCTCTTATCACTCTCCGTGCTCTACACTCTCTCTTACACCCATGCCCTTATAATAAAATAAAACCTGAAGAACAGAAAATAGAGAGCTCCTGAGTCTGTCCAGCGACTGTCCAACCAACAATCAACCCCCACAACCCAGCACTCCCCAATGTTTTTCCCATGCTCTAGGGCACACAGAGGCTGTGCAGGAGCAGTGCTGAGAGGGATCTCAGGCACAGAGACCCCACAGCAGCGACACTCCCCAGCCCTGGCAGCTGCATATGCCAACCCTGCACCTTGATTCCTGCCTGGAGGATGCAGAGAATTCCCTCCCCCTTACCCAGCACTCCCCAATGTTTTTCCCATGCTCTAGGGCACACAGAGGCCCTGCAGTAGCAGTGCTGAGAGGGATCTCAGGCACAGAGACCCCACAGCAGCGACACTCCCCAGCCCTGGCAGCTGCATACTGCCAACCCTGCACCTTGATCCGTGCCTGGAGGATTCAGACAAGGCCCCCCCTCATTGCCCCAGCACTCCCCAATGTTTTTCCCATGCTCTAGGCACACAGAGCCCCTGCAGGAGCAGTGCTGAGAGGGATCTCAGACACAGAGACCCCAGAGCAGCGACACTCCCCAGCCCTGGCAGCTGCATACTGCAACCCTGCACCTTGATTCCTGCCTGGAGGATGCAGAGAATTCCCTCCCTCATTGCCCCAGCATTCCCCAAGGTTTTTCCCATGCTCTAGGGCACACAGAGCCCCTGCAGTAGCAGGGCTGAGAGGGATCTCAGGCACAGAGACCCCAGAGCAGCGACACTCCCCAGCCCTGGCAGCTGCATACTGCAAGCCTGCACCTTGATCCCTGCCTGGAGGGCTCAGAGAATTCCCTCCCTCATTGCCCCAGCATTCCCCAATGTTTTTCCCATGCTCTAGGGCACACAGAGGCTGTGCAGGAGCAGTGCTGAGAGGGATCTCAGGCACAGAGACCCCAGAGCAGCGACACTCCCCAGCCCTGGCAGCTGCATATGCCAACCCTGCACCTTGATTCCTGCCTGGAGGATGCAGAGAATGCCCTCCCCATTGCCCCAGCACTCCCCAATGTTTTTCCCATGCTCTAGGCACACAGAGGCTGTGCAGTAGCAGTGCTGAGAGGGATCTCAGGCACAGAGACCCCAGATGCAGTGACACTCCCCAGCCCTGGCAGCTGCATACGCCAACCCTGCGCGTTGATCCCTGCCTGGAGGATTCAGACAAGGCCCCCCCCGGCCCGCAGCGCAGCCTCGGCGCGGCAGCACTCACCGCGTGTGCTGGGAGCTGTCCTGCGCGAAGCGGGCGGCGGCGGGCAGCAGGCGCTCGGCCGCGGGGCGCGGCCCGGCCAGCAGCCGCTCGGGGCCCAGGCGCTGCGCCAGCTCCCCCAGGTGCTGGGCCGTGCATCTCCTCACCGCAGAGTGCAGGTGGCTGGGGGCGAGACGGGGCTCAGGGCCAGCCCTGCAGGCTGCTGCAGCACTCCCCCTCCCCAGCACAGCCGGCCTGAGGAGCGCTCGGAGCCGCCCCCACCCTGTCCCACCACCATTATCCTGCTGGGATGCAGCTTTGGGAATTTCAGTTCTAGCTTCCAAAGCATCTGGCTGCTCGTTCCATGAGCTCCAGGAAAAACCAGTCCCTGTGCTCAGAGACACATCCTGGCACTGGGTACCACTGTAAAATGGACTAAAGCAGTGTTCAGTCCACTTCTAAAGATCCTGCAGGAGTCTCGTGATCCCTGCTTTGTACAAAATAAACAGCTGTGCTGATGGAGAGAACAGCCAGAATCAGAAACTCCTGCAGCAGATGACCCTTTCATCTAAATCCTGCTGCCCCTGCTGATCCCACTTGTGGTCAAGATCAAAATCCTGCAAACTTTAACTTCTCCAGCTTTGTATTTGGATTAAAAATGCTACTTTGAGGACAATTTGTAACTCCTGCTGTGCTTTCAAGGGGAAAACAATAATTTGAAGCTGAGACATCATTCCATGAAGCAAACAAGCCCCTGCTCATGGAAACAGCTGAAAAACATTTGTGTGCACACAACACCTTAACCACAGTGCATACAGGTAAGAAACAGGATTTTAAAATTCCTGAAGTGCAATCACTCTCAGCTCTACCCCTGGAATCATCTCCTGGATCATGAATCTGCTCACAGAATCCCAGACTAGTTTGGGTTGGGAACTTAAAACTCATCTTCTTCCAACCCTGCCATGGGCAAGGACAATTCCCTCTGAATTATTCTTGTTGGTAAGGTCAAACCCAACTTTGGAGCTGATGAAGAATCTACTCAGGGCTGCCAGCATTAAAGTCATGATCATGGCAGGCTTGAAAGGAGCTGAGCAGAAACCAGGTACATTTTAAGAGGACTCATGAATTATAAGTGACACCATAATTGAAGGATTATGTTGTGGTGAATTTAAACAACTCAGCCAAATTTAGAGAGAACATCCCTTGTGGAATTGCAGTTGTGTCAAACAACCCTTCTCACTACTGAGACACAAATTTCCCCTTTGAAGGGTAATTCCACATTCCTGGTCACAGCCTGTGGAGCTGGAGCTGCCCTGTGCTGACACAGCCAGAGCTCCCTGAAGCCAGGCCTAGAAAAGCTGCCATGCCCTGATGTGTTATCCATTAAAAACATCCTGTACTCCATGAGTTAGGAAAGTCTGAGCTGTGAACAGATTAATCTGTGCCCAAATTAACAGATTAATCTGTTCTGTGTTCAGCCTCACAGCTCAGTGCTGATGCCTTGAGAGAGCAGAAAACCCTTACAAACTCACAAACTGGAGAGGGAAATCCCTAAAAAACACTTCAGAGGTGAGTTTGAATCTGCCAGGGAAGTGGGGAGGTCTGACAGAGCCAATTCTGCCCAGGAGGGCCAAGGGTCTCTGAGGCCAAGAAGAAGAACCCAAACAGGGCACTTGCCCTTGCTGCAGAATGAAATCCAGGGCAGTTACTGCCTGCTGCTCCTGAATGCACAAAATCACAGAATCAGGTTTGGGCTGGGAGGGACCATAAATCCATGGGCAGGGGCACTTCCACCATCCCAGGCTGCTCCAAGCCCTGTCCAGCCTGGCCCTGGACACTTCCAGGGAGGGGACACCCATCCCAAGCCAGTCTGAATCCCAGGAAATCACACAGAATGGAAGCCCCAAGGCTGGTTTTTGCCTTTCAGTTTAAAGAGCAGCAAAGTGCAGTGGAGCTGTCAGGAGACAGAATCCCCACAACAACCAGCTTCCCAGGAAACAAGAGAGAACATTTTGAATCAAGGCTAACTCTGAGGGTTGGAGCTGTGCAGGAAACCTGTGGGAGAGATTTGGAATGGAGCACCTGAAATGTGAAGGGAAATGTGGCCTGGGAAATGTCACCAAGGGGTGGCAGGAACAGAGGAAGGTGCACCCAGCTCAGATGTGCTGAGCAGTGAATGAGGATGGAAAAAACACTGAGCAGGGGCAGGGAAAGAAGGGAATTAACTCCAGAAAAGAATGGCCACCAGCACTGAGAAGGAAATTAAAAAGCAGACACAAAGGCTCAGCCTAGAGAGGAGGAGTCAAGCAAGATAGATGCAGCTAGAGAATTGTGTTATAAATCAGTTTTCTAAAAAAGCTGGCCAAGGCAGGAATTGACTGCAGAGCAAGGGAGGAAAAGAAAGAACACTATGTCAGCTTTACCAGGCAAAGCAAAACAGCAGCTCCCCAAGAGTAACAGCACATAAAATCACTGAAGTGGTGCACAGCAGCCAGAAAATACAGCAAGCTCCAAAACCAACAGCCAACCCCTGACATGGTGCACAGACAGGACCAGAGGGGCTTTAATCCAATTTGTGCCAACAAACATTGCCCTGGGCAGAGGTTTAGCACAGCTGATTTACTGGATTTTCAAATTTCTGTCTACTGTACTAGGATTTGATGTTAAAAACCTACATTTGATAAATTGACTCTATTCACAATACTCTTTATAAAGTCTTTATAGGAATTACCTTTGCCCTCCATTTATAAGAGAACAAAGTGCACGTGCTGGAGTCACATTATCAACCATGGCCTTCAGTGCCTTGTCTACCTCTTCCCTTATAAAAGTGTTGGATTCCCCAGCTTTGTGCAAAAGGACTTTTACTGCATTATCTAGTTCTTGATCCATGCTCTTTTTCAGGTGGGTGAACAAATCCCCTAAACAGACCACAGCAGCTCGAGAAACACCTGAGCGTAAATTCTTGACCTGCACACAGGAAAAACCCAAAAAACAATGAATAATGTTTAGCAGAGAGACTTTAAAATAAATATTCATGTTTGCCCTTTGTCATTTTTAAGTAACATTACAAGCAAAACTGAGAAACACATTTCTAACTTGATTCACAATGGGTGAGAATTAAAAGAAAATATAGTTATAAAGTTAAAATCTACATTTTCTCAGCTTCTGAGTCTCAAATCATCCTTGAGACTGGTCAGCTGAGGAAAACTCACCAGAGCTGAGCATAAATCACTTCAGAGAGCTATAAAATACAAATACACACACAGAGAGGCAGTGGAATATTCTGATAGGAAAATTGAACCTCTTGAGCCACAGCCAGGGTTGTCTCATGGAGCTTTGCAGTCAGAACAGGGGCATGGTAGGCAGACAAGCACCTGACAAAGTTCAGACCTTCAATTTTCTTCTCCCTGGGTGAAAAAATAACATTTAAACTCCATCCATTGGAAAAGCCTCATAAAAATATTCAAGTGTGGAATTAACAAACCTGATTTCACCTCAAGCTTGGCTGGACCCCCCATTTTCCTCCTCCCATCACTATTTTTGACTTTATGTCACAACACAGATGGACTCTTGATTCTTCCTGCAGAAAATCCCAACTTAAATATTTATTATTTACACACTTTTTTGTGTTTAATAACTTCCTTGCCATTCAATTCATTAGTAAATGGTATTTTACTGTCTATCAAATTTTTCTATTTTTGGACAGTTTACATATTTTTTCCATGGATTCTCATGGGAAATGGCATTTTACCTGTTTCTCAAATTTTTCTATTTTTGGACAGTTTACATATTTTTTCATGGATTCTCATGGGAAATGGCATTATACCTGTTCCTCAAATTTTTCTATTTTTGGATAGTTTACATATTTTTTCATGGATTTTCATGGGAAATGGCATTTTATCTATCAAACTGTCTATTACTTGTTTATAAAATTTTTCTATTTTTGGACAGTTTACATATTTTTTTTTTCTTGGATTCTCATGGGAAATGGCATTTTATCTATCAAACTGTCTATTACTTGTTTATAAAATTTTTCTATTTTTGGATCAGTTTACATATTTTTTCATGGATTCTCATGAGAAATGGCATTTTACCTATCAATTTTTCTAGTTTTGGACAGTTTACACAGTTTTTTTCTTGGAGTCTCATGGGAAATGGCATTTTTCAATGTCTATCAAACTGTCTATTACCTATCAATTTTTTCTATTTTTAGATCGTTTACATATTTCTTTTTCATGCATTCTCATTGGAAATGGCATTTTACCTGTCTATCTAACAAATTGTCTATTACCTGTCTATCAAATTTTTCTATTTTTGTACAGTTTACATATTTTTCATGGATTCTCATGGGACAGATCTTTTGCTATTACAGATCCAACCTACTTTCTCTCCAGGAACAGAGAGTTTGTCATGCAAACTCTCATTCCTCTGATTTTTCCATGTGAGAACTTACAACCTGTTATCTCAACTAGCAGGGCCTAAACCTTATTTCATAAAACCTTTCTAATATAATAATTTCAATAGAATATTTTGGAAGCCTTTACACTCTATCTTTTCTATAAGAATAAATGGGTCTCATTCCTCTGATTTTTCCACGTGAGAACTTACAAGTGTTATCTCGACTAGCAGGGCCTAAAAACCATCTTTTATAAAGCCTTTCTAACACCAATATAATAATGTAATATTTTTAATAGAACATTTTGGAAGCCTTTACACTCTATCTTTTCTGTAAGAATAAATGGTCTCATTCCTCTGATTTTTCCATGTGAGAACTTACAACCTGTTAGCTCGACTAGCAGGGCCTAAAACCATCTTTTATAAAGCCTTTATAATAACAATATAATAATGTAATATATTTTTATAGAATATTTTGGAAGCCTTTACACTCTATCTTTTCTACAAGAATAGAGGGTCTCATTCCTCTGATTTTTCTATGTGAGAACTTACAACCTGTTAGCTCAACTAGCAGGGCCTAAATCATCTTTTATAAAGCCTTTATAATAACAATATAATAATGTAATATTTTTTATAGAATATTTTGGAAAGGTTTACACTCTATCTTTTCTACAAGAATAAATGGTCTCATTCCTCTGATTTTTCCACGTGAGCACTTACAAGTGTTAGCTCGACTAGCAGGGCCTAAACCTTATTTCATAAAGCCTTTCTAACAACAATAGAATAACTTCAGCAGAACATTTTGGGAGGGTTTACACTGTCTGTCCCTGCAGGTTTTGGTGCCCCAGCCCAGCCCCCAGCACGCACCAGTCGTGGTCAGCCAGCAGCGCCAGCGCCTCTGCCAGCGCCGCCTCGGGCCGGGGGAAGGGCTGCAGCTCTCCGGGGTCCAGCACCTCGGGGCTCTGGGTCACCTCTGGGGACAGGGACACGTGTCACAGCCCTGCCAGCAGCACCCAGCCCAGCAGGGACAGGGGGCAGCACAGAACTGCCACGGGAACAGCATCAGCCAAAAACACACAGTGAAACACCAATGGCAGAAAATTAGGATTTAGTTACCTTGTGAAAATAATTAAAAGTTAGAAGGGAGCAGTTATCTGAAACTTGAATAATTGATTGTCATTTCATGTTTGCTCAGCTGTGCTTACAATGGGAAATGATGAAACCTAGTGAGCAGATCCAAAGGAACATGACAATGCAACCAGAAACCCATTCTTTGGAAAACTGGACTATCCCCAGAAATCATTTGTATTGTCAGTGATAGAAAAGAACAAGAATTTAGGGTGAGGAAGACTCACCTTACTTCCTCCTTTTAAGACCCCTCCCCACAAAAACGACCCCAGACTTAATTTAAGAAGTCAATCAATGCTTAACAGCCATTCAAGCTAATTACCATGGGAAGGGGGGATGGGAGGGGCTGTTATTGTGAATATGGATTTGTTTGAATCCTTTGCCAATAAATAGACTCTGTGATCACCTGGGATTTTGCTCACTGTGTTGCCCAGCACTGAACAAACACACACTCTGTAACTTTAAATTGTTAGAGAGTCTTTTGTCCATCACAGTTGAGTATTGGTATTAGGACAATACTCTTATTTTGGCAAATCACACAGTCCTGGCAGTGGATTTTAGAAACTTGGAATTTTTGAGTTTCTTGTGATTTTAAACACTGATCCCCTGGAGATCACTGCTTTTGACTTGAGGCCTGGGAGAAGGTTTCCAAATTTGAGTGATGGAGTTAAAGTCAGGGGTGTGCAGTTAAATAGAAGTGTGTGATTTCACATGATAAAGAGTTTTAAATTTGAGGTTTCTGTAATATAATAATAAGTATGGGACAAAATGGAAGATTTTAAGAATTGCCTCCTTTCAGTGCTCATCTTCTTCTTCATTATTTCAGGCAGTAGTTTTTGGTTGGACAGTTCTGCACTGAGGGTCACAGGCACTTGGATATTGGATCAAAAGTATAAATTATATAGTGTTAATTGTCTATTGGACTGTTTAGCTTTAACAGACCTTGTAACTAAGTTCAGCTCCACTTTGCTCACTTTTAGCTGATAGCTGGAAGTGTTGCTGAACTCTCTGTACTTTAGATAAGATTTAATAAACAACCAAGATGAGAAAATTCATCTCCTTCGTGTTTTTTAATCCTGGCTCTGAGTGCAAATAAAAGAAAACTGCAAACAAGCCAGTAAGTAAGTGGTGCAAACACCACACTTACACCCAGAGTGGTTTGGGTTGGAAGGATCTTCAATCCCATCCATCAAAAAATCAAAGTTTAGACCACAGAGTAACTTATTCAGAAATGTCTTCTGAAGTTAGCAAGATACAACAGATTTGAACATGTAAACATATATTAGAGCAACTCAGAAGGTTGAGGTTTCTCTAAAATTAGTGTAGCCTGAGTCTCTTCATTGTTGGCATTACTGCTGCAATATTGCAGATTAAATCCCCCAGCCCCAGCTCTGACCTTTCAGAGCACCTCAGGACTGTCCACTGCACAAATAAATTGTATTTTGGAAGTGTCCCACTTCACCCACCCAAGTATTTGAAGGGTTTACTGTTCCAGCTTACCAGAATCCAGGAAGGATGGACACTTTGACCTCTTCAAACTGGATGTTCTTTTCAGGGAAGGATTCAAGGCCACATTTTCTAAGGACAAAGATCCATTCCTTGGTGATGTCAATAAATCCCCACAGAGATTAAACCCTAGGAAAGAAGGAAATGTCCAAACTACAATAAAACCAACCAGAACCAAGTTAAAACCATATTGCCAGCCCCAATTTCCATTGAGCAGCACTGAACAGGGAATTCATTTCAGACAAAGCCTCATCCTCACTTTCTGCTGTGAGTTTCTCTGGTTCACTCATACTCAGTCTAATCCTTTCCCAAGGGAATTCCTCCTTCCCTTCCAGGGCTTTGCCTTCCTGCTCCTCTTTATGGTTGTGTTCTTTGTCTTCTTTCCTCTTCCTCCTCAGCTTCTCCTGAGCAGAATTTGACAAGGTCACTTTTACCTGCCAAAAAAGATCATGAATAAGTTACCCCAGGACTGATTCCCCAGCTCCTGATGCTGGCCAAGGTCAGCATGGAAAATCAGGATTTTCTCTGATCTGACCCTTCTCTCTCATGTGTTTATGACACTTTCTGTGCCTCAGGAAAACTCAGCATAAAATAAATTTAATCCAGTTAAATTTAAATCCAGTTTAATAAATTGAATCCATTTACTCTTTTGAATTGATCCCACCAAAGGTTCATATCCTCAGTGTAAATCAGAAAATTAAGACACTGTTAATCATTAACTTCAAGTTCTAATATTTTTCAAATGTTATTTTAAAGGCTTGCAGAAAGAGTTTCATTTCAATGTTTTTTACTTTGTATGCTACTTAGATAAATCCTGTAAATAGTATTTAATAAACAGCACCACTCCTCAGAAACCAGATGATGGGCAAAAATTCAGGAAGGCTTTTAAGAAAAACTTCTGATTGGAGCTGGGTTAATTCATCCCTGGGGAAAACAAGACCTGATCCAAGCCAGCCAATGCCTCCTTCCACATCTGCACATGCTGTGGGAGGCAGGGAGGGCATTGCCCTCCTCCCCTCTGCAGGGATTTGAGCACAGTGGGAAGCTCCTGGCACACCCATTTGCCATCCAGGTGGCACAAAAGGAAAATGAGGAGCAGCAGCTGGATGGCTTTGGCTTTCCAGTCAAACCCTGTGCCTGAGCAGGGCTGGGCTCAGTCCCACAGCACAGATGAGAAGGCAGCAGCTGTGCAGTCCTTACCTCTCCTGCACTCCCTGCAGGGCCATGGCAATGGGAAGTGCTGCTCTGCTGGAAGCTTCTCCCTGGGGCTGCCTCTGCTCCCTCCCTGGCAGCCTGGCCATCCCCACTGGCCACACAGGGCATGGACTGGCTGGGAGCTGGGGCAGGAGGGCTCCCAAAAACACCTGGAGGGCAGAACATGGGGTCACAGAGGGCTTTGGGGTGGAAGGGAGCCAAGCATCTCATTGCAGGGATGCCATGACTGGAATTGTCTATCCAGGAACTGCAACACTGTCAAGCATAATTCTTTGTTCACAATCCCCAGTTTAATGGGGATTGTGAACAATCTAAAACATGGAACAGCTCTATTTGTTCTTCTCCCACTCTACAAAGGCACATTTTCCCTCATTTCATGACTCAAAGGGACACAGGGGATGATTTTGGCTCTGCAGTACCTTTGCCAACAACAACAACATCTTCAGGTGTGAAACCCAGCTCGTCCTTCAGAGCAGAAGCAGGCACTGGCTCTGCAGGGCCTGCAAGCACAAAGGGCACTGACTGTAAATCATGTTGGTCATGCTCTGGGATGTGTTTCATCTCTGAAATGCCACCCCACATCTGTACTGATCCCTTTCCTGAGCCAGGGCAGTGTCAGGTTGCTGAAGCCAGCAGGATCTGCAGAATACCCGTGTGAAGGATGTGCACAAGGCACTGACAGGAGCCTGGAGCCAGGCTGGGAGGGCTGGGGATGGAGAGAAGGGTCCAGGGAGAGCTCAGAGCCCCTGCCAGGGCCTGCAGGGATCCAGGAGAGGGACTGGGGACAAGGGATGGGCACAGCTCCCTCAGCTCCTCTCCTTCCAGCAGGACCAAAAGTGATTAAACACAAATCATCCCACACAGCTGCTCCCTGCCCATTTCAGGATCTGTACTGCCCTGGGGGTAAAACACACCAGCAGCACCAACCTCAACTCCCACAGGAAATGAGCTGCTTGCAAGCCTGGAACTCCCCCCTGAGCACCTCCAGTCCCAGTTTGGCCCCAGAAGAAGAAAAAGTTCCCTTTGTTCCCTTTGAGGGGCTCAGTGCCCCAGGGAGAACAGCCCCCCAAGGGCACTGTGGTCCCTCAGGTGAGAGCTGACAGAACACACCTGTGCTGGGGTGATGCTCTGCCCCCTCTGTGTCTCTGGGCCTTGCTGGAGATTCTTTTGCAGGGTGGGATTTGCTGCCAAGCACTGGGAAAGTGTCTGACCTGTTCAGATAAACACATTTTATAAGTGCAACTCTCCACAAAGCCCAGCCAAAAACAACAACAGATTTCAGTTTCTCTATGGTAAAACTCTTTCCAGTATTCCCACAAATGTTCCTACTGAGCAGAAACGAATTCAGGAAGAATTATTTGATGAGCAGGTCCATTTTGAACAAGACCCTGAAGAAAACCCTGATGAGGAAACCTCACACTAGGACTAAATTCAGGATACACCCATCAAGTAAGGAATTGTTTGGCCTGGGGATTGATGATGCTGATTCCAACCTGGCCAAGGAGAGTGACCAAACCCTCCTGCCACTTCCAGGGATGAGCTGTTCCCAGCCCAGTGTCCAGCAGAGACATTCACTGGAAAATGCTCTTATCTACAAGAACAGCTTTTAAATTATTTTAAATTTGAAATGACTCCCTGGATATGAAAGATGATGAAAGCCAGTGCAATAACCACAACTAAAGGTTCTTTTAAGCTGCAGGACTGTCCCTAATTCCTGTATCCAGCTGCCACCACCCATGAGCAGGTCATCAGCAGACAAACCAAACCCTTCCCAAAGCAAACACACCAAAACCCCATTCCTGGAGCCACAGACTGTGTGACCAGGCAATGCCAGTTTGTGCCAGGGCTCACAAACCCCCTGAGCTAAACTCCCTGGCATTTTTCTGACATTCCAGGGCTTTCAGTGTCACCTGATGGATTCTGTCACTGCTCCCAACTCAGGGTGATGTCCCCTCTCTTCCTGGCTGGTTCAGAATTCCTCTGGCTGAGGATGCAGTAAAATATCATTATCACTGGGTAATGGAGCATGGCTTAGCCCAAACCAGCACACCCAGGGCTCCACAGCCTTGACTTCTGAAGGATTCCAGCATTTGAATGTGGGATCTTAAAAGATTCTTTTTAAAACTGTGATTCAGCAGCAATGCACACGGGGAAGGGATGTGCATATAAATTACTTCTGGGCTGCACAACTGAAAATCTGTTTGTGAAGCATTTCAGGCTCCTTCTGCCTCAAACCTCTTTCATTTTCATGTTCCCTGTTTTGCCTTCTGTTGTTCATGCAGTTCTGTGTCAGCTGTATGGAAGGTTTCCTGCTCATGGCAGGGCTGGAATTAGGTGATTTTTCAGTCCCTTCCAACCCAAACCACTCTGGGATTCTGTGAGTCTATAAAAGATGCTTTCAGTACAGTCAAAAATATCTTCAGAGCAGAGCTACAAACTGCTTCATCATGGGCTCTGAGAGCAGAAAAGGAGATTTTGGGCTGGAAAATTTGCAAAATTCCTCAGAATTCTTAATTTCATTACACAATAGTTTATACTGCTCATAACCAACTGGCTTGTTGCCCTTTACAATCAGAGCACAATTTGTCACCACCCAATTTCTATTTAGAAGAGCTCTGGGAAGGCATTTTAAATTCATAATTATCTCTCAGGAATAAATGGAACCACAATAAGAAACATCTGCATTGTCTTCCTCTTCTCAACAGACCCAATCCCATTTCCAGGCTGTAATCCTGTAATCCAACTTTATCCTTCCTCTTCACTCTTGTCCTTCTCACTCCCCAGCTCAGCTCTGGTCATGCTCCTGCTGTGCCAAGGAAAATCTTTATCAAATATTTACTGACTCCCTGCCCTAGCAGCTTCACCTTAGAAGCCAGAAAAAAACCAGAATAATGTCATTAAGCAGCTATTGTATTTTTAGAGAGGAACATAGCTCACCTAGAAAAATCAGGCTATTAAGCAAGGCAATCCCATATCAAATAAATACCAGTGAATATCAGGATTGAACTGTGTGGGGATGTGCAGGCTGAGGTGCCAGCAGTGACACTGACAGGAGTGTCACATTGGTCTGTACAAACGAGCTGGTAGATAAAACCAGCAGTGAGAGAGAAAAGGAACAATGGGATGGATCCCACTGATTGTTGAATGGGAAAAGATGTTTGTCTTCAAAAACAAACTGTAGGTTTGCTGATAAATTAAATTGGATATTGGAAGATGAAAGAAGCAATGGGGCATGAACCATGAATGGTATAAGAATTAGAAATGAAAAGGGAGGGTTAACATGAGAGGGGAATCTCAGGTGTCAGGTGTTTGGGCAGTCTGTGCCTCTCAAGTGCCTCAGCCCATGGGGAAAGAGAGAGGGAAATGCAGATGGGAAATTGGGATAAAAGGAGGCTGTGTGCTCCAAAAATCTGAGAGATCCCAGGGCAATGCTCCCTTTATTGGAATAAAGCAAAAGGACTCCTCTGTCTCCTTTGGGACACGAACCCGTGGCGTTTGTGGCGTTTCCCGACAACACTCACCTCACTCTCCGGCGGGGGGCGGCGGGCGGTGCCTGCCTGGAGACGCCGCTCTCGGCGGGGGCGGCGCCGGGGGAGGATCCGGGCGAGGGGCAGGAGCCGAGAGAGGGGCAGGAGCCGAGAGAGGGGCAGGATGCCTGTGAGGGGCAGGATGCCTGTGAGGGGCAGGATCCCTGCGAGGGGCAGGAGCCGGGCGAGGGGCAGGATCCCTGCGAGGGGCAGGATGCCTGCGAGGGGCAGGATCCCTGCGAGGGGCCGGATCCCTGTGAGGGGCCGGATCCCTGCGAGGGGCAGGAGCCCTGCGAGGGGCAGGAGCCCGGCGAGGGGCAGTCCCCGCACGGCCCCAGCCTCAGCGCCGAGCCGGGGCTGCCGCCGCCGCTCAGCTTTGCCCTTTTCCTGGCGGCGCTGTTCCGCACGGAGCGCAGCGAGCTCTGCATCTGCACAGCGGGGAAACACTGCGCTCAGCGCACAGGGAAAAAGCTTTTTTCACCTAAATAGTTAATTTGTGAGCGCACAGGGCCTTGCTGGGCAGCGTGATCACCACTCCCAGCTCTGTGTGGGATTATAATGATCCCTCTGCTGGTTTTACTTCACAACTGTGAGCAAATCCAACTTCACAGCAGTGCTGTGCCCAGCTCTCCTTTCTAGAGCACAGGGATTTAAGAGATTCCTGCTAAAACACATCAACTGCTCTGTGCTTCTTAGCAGATTAAAGGAGGGTCTGGTGTCTGCCAGCACAGAGCGGGATCTCAGGCTTTGCCCAGCAAATGTGCACATCCTAGAAACAGAACCATGGGATGGCTTGGAAAGGACCTTAAGGACCATCCCATCCCATCCCATCCCACCCCATCCCATCCCATCCCATCCCATCCCATCCCATCCCATCCCATCCCATTATCCCATCCCATTATCCCATCCCATTATCCCATCCCATTATCCCATCCCATTATCCCATCCCATTATCCCATCCCAGGCAGGGACACCTCCCACTGTCCCAGGCTGCTCCAGCCCCATGTCCAGCCTGGCCTTGGGCACTGCCAGGGATCCAGGGGCAGCCACAGCTGCTCTGGCAATTCCAGGAATTCCTTCCCAAAATCCCATCTAAACTCCTCTAAATCACACAATCAGTGCCCAGCAAGCAGAGATCCTACTCAAACGAGCAGGAAAATCTGTCATTGTTAGAGGTTTATGCTGCAGCATTCTCCTCTCTTTTTACTGAATATTTCTCACGTTAGAAATTCAACACCCCAAGTTCCTTCCAGTGGGCAGGAGGTACAGGCAGAAAGGCAAAGCCAGGAAGAATCCCAGACTGGTTTGGGATGGAAGGGACCTTGAAGCTCCCCTTGTCCCATGGGCAGGGCCACCTTCCCCCACCCCGGGGTGCTCCAAACCCACCCAGCCCTGCCCCTGCCAGGGATGGGGAACACAGCAAACAGTGTTAAAATGTTAAACCCTGGTAAAAGTGCATTAATCACAGCCCACCCACCTCCTCCTGGTCCTGGGGCTCCAGGTGCAGCTGGGCCAGCCCTGCTGCCAGCTCTGTGCCCTCCCGGGGGCTGGGCAGACGCGGGATGGGGGGCACGGGCCGGGCCCCCCGCAGCCCCCCCGGGGCCCTGCCCAGGGCAGCCCTCAGGGCCAGGGGGGGCTGCTCCAGGGGCAGGGAATGCCTCTCCAGCTGCTGGGAATGCCTCTCCAGGGGCAGGGAATGCCTCTCCAGGGGCAGGGAATGCCTCTCCAGCTGCAGAGCGGGTTTCTCCAGCTGCTGGGAATGCTTCTCCAGGGGCAGGGAATGCTTCTCCAGCTGCTGGGGATGCTTGTCCAGCTGTAAGGAATGCTTCTCCAGCTGCAGAGGGGGTTTCTCCAGCTGCAGGGAATGCCTCTCCAACTGCAGAGGGGGTTTCTCCATCTGCAGGGAATTCTTCTCCATCTGCAGGGAATGCTTGTCCAGCTGCAGAGGGGTTTTCTCCAGCTGCAAGGAATGCCTCTCCATCTGCAGGGAATTCTTCTCCAGCTGCAGGGAATTCTTCTCCAGCTGCTTGTCCATTGGGCTGTCCCCTGGAACACACAGGGACTGTCAGGACAAACTTCACCTCTCACTTCTGTACCTACAAAACTCCTTCCGCCATGGAAGGACTGTTAAAAACACTCTTGTGCAGGCTCAGGTACCAATTTATCCCACTTTAGTGTCTCCTTCCTTTAGGAAAATATAAATGAATGTTTCCTGCATGTGCACACTAACATAGAATCAAAATATCCTCAGCTGGAAGGGACACACAAGGACCATCAAAGTCCATGCACAAGCCCTTAATCTGTTTAAAAAGTAATTAACTTTCTTCATTAAGAGAAAAACACTGATCTCCAAACTTCCATGGAAGCTGCTGTAACAAAAAGGTACTCCAAAGAACCAGAAAAACAATAAAATGCATATGGCAAATATGTGGCAAGTGATAAGTACAATAACAAATAATAAATGCAACAATAAAGCAAGCAATAAATACATCTAAGGGCAGAGTCACATTCCAGGGGCAGGAAATTCCCAAAGCATTCAGTTGGAAATTTTCTGTATATGCACAAAAACGTGGGCCTCAGTGAAGATGAAATTTGTAAGACACTTCTTTAATCAGTGCAAAACCTTGTGTGGAAAATGTTGCTTTGTTTCAGAAACCTCCTGAGTGATTAGGAAGCAGCTTAACCCGAACAGAGAGTAAAGATATTTTTACCCAGGGGGCTGGAACTGGAGGAGTTTTAAGGTCTCTTCCAACCCAAACCATTTGGGGATTGCATGATTCACAGGAAGAGGCAAAAAGACAAAATGCAGTTTTATCCTTTCCTTGCACATAACAGGTATTTCTGTGCTGCCTTTCCCCAGGTGCTCCATTTGGGCTTTATTTTAGTTGGAGGACAGCCCTTCCCTGGGACATTCAGAAGAGCAGAGCTGTAGCATATTTTGCTTTATGACAAATCCAAAGGCTCCACTTTTGAGGAGAAGCCTGCAGGAATGTGAGCAGTGAAGCCATAGATAAATAAGTAAATAAATCAATAAATCCCTTCCATTCCTAACTGCACCTGAGGCACTGCCCAGTTCCCTCTCACCTGCCACTGTGGATTTTCTGACCACCGAAAAATCCCTCAAAATACAGCCCCAAACCCCTTTTTATGACACTGAGAACATTCCCACCTGTGTTGTCTCCTGGCTTTTGGCTGAGCAGCTGCTTCTGGCAGCCAGGCTTAGGCAGCCCCTCGAAGCTTTTGAGAGGCCAGGAGCTGGAGAGGCTCCTGGGATCCTCCTGGGACTTCCCTGGAGAGGCAGCAGGAGAGGAGAGGTGCTTGGGGCTGTTCCTGGGGGATGACAGGGGGAAGGAGGGCAGGATGAAGATGCCCTGGCTGGCACTGGGACCTTGGAAGGACATGATGGGCTCTGCCTGAGTGCAAAAACTTCTCTGGGTCTTGCTGGAAAAACTGAGGCTGGAACAAACTGAGCAAAGGAAAAGAGAACAGTGCTTGTGGTAACTGGGTCTTGTAATAAGAGTTTATAATGAAATAATACACTCTAAGAATGATTTCCAGTGAAATAATGCACCATAAAAATAATTTCCAATGAAGTAATCTATTACAAGAATAATTTCCCATGAAATAATGCACCACTAGGCAGTCAGAGCCTGAAGGTTTTGCCCAAGCAAGCAGACAAATCAACCAACTTCATTCTGCAAATTGCATTCCCCTCCAAATGTGAGCTTAAGCCTTAAAATGATTTCTCAGGCGTGTTTTGGAGAACTGTATTTAACTAAAAGAGTGATGCAAGTAGATCAGACACTGCTGTGATCCTCCCAGAGGATCCTCCCCTTTTCTCTAACACCCTGGCACAGCCAGAGATCAAAGGTGGGGCTGTAAATTAACAAGCACAAATTAAATCACAGGAAGGAGGAACCATCTGGAGAGGGACTGAACAACTTCCAGTAAGAGTTTCCAATTCTTAGAGAAGCAAAGGAACAAAGAGAACTCCAAAGTGACAACTCCAAAGTGACACTGGCAGAAGCCACATACCTTTGTCCTGCTGGCAATTATTTAATCCCCAAAACTGCAAATCAGAGCCCACACTGCCACTCTTCCCACGTGCCTGTGGGCATCCAAGTGTCCCACATCTCCCTGAGATCTGGGGCTGATGAGAGCCCAGAGCACCTTCCAAAAGAGAGCACAGAGAGCCACATCAACACCCCACACATGGTGCCCAACAGAGAACATCCAATAATATTTCAGAGGGAACACAGACTCTGTGCAGCTCTGAGTGTGACACTCAAATACACTCCAAGTACTTAACTCCAGAGTCTCCAAGCAACCCCACAAAGCAGCCCAGAGGGAAAAGGGAAAAGGACTGGCTGCTCCTGCAGGGCACTGCTCCAGCTGGGACTGCAGGGGGGCAAAGGCCCCCTGGAACAATCCCCTCTTTGAGTGTGTGCCCTAAAACCCAAAGCACAGCAAGGGAGCAGCCTTGGCAAGGCCAGGGCTCCCCAGAGGGGACAAGGACAGAGCCAGGGCCAGGGGGACTTGCCCAGGTCTGGGCTTGCCCAGGCTCTTCAGACCCTCCTGGCTCCTGAGACACCAAAATCTGCTTTGCTTGGCAGCCCCAGCACTCCCTGTGCCCCACTCACCAGCAGCAAGGGCAGAATGCTCTGAGCTCAGCTCCAACAAAGTTCTGGGAGCTCTGCTCCTGCTGGCAAACAAATCTTCACTGCTTGGGACTCCCCAGAGCTTTGGGGAGTGAAGGAAATCATTGGATGCAGCCAACTGTAGGGAAAAGCAAAACAAGCTGTGTGTGAAATGAAATGCAAACAGCACAGTCACAAACATTCTCACACAAGCTTTGCTTTCCCACCTCCCCAATATTTAAATATTTTAAACATTAGAAAGCATTTTAGCTGTTTTGCAGGTCTTGCTAAAATACAGGGTAAAACTACTCACACTGAAAGGGGAAAAAAAATCCCAACAAAATAAACTGGTAGAGAATTGCACTATTTTAAAAATTAAATTTAAAAAAATAAACGTTGACCTTTTGAATGATGTGCCTTAGATGGAAGAAGTGTTTAACAGAATCCCAAAATCCCAGGGTGGAACAGTTTCCTGCAAATGACACTCTCCAGATTCAGTCTAAAACTGCACCTGGCAACACCAGCAGCTTTTACTGAGAACTGGCTACAGGTAGGCAGAAAATCTCAATAATACCAATACTTAACAAAGAAAAGGTCATGCTTTAAATAAATTCCTGATTTAATTAGTAAAATCAGTGATTTAAATCATTCCCAGGCTATATTTACCCTGCTCTCCCTTCTGAGGGACACAGGATGAAAGGAACAGCAGGAAAAAGCTGAAGTGGTTTATTCCAGGTTGTTACAAGTTGGGACATGAGACCTTGGCCATTCCACCCAGGGACCCTTCAGTCCAGAATGAACATTCCCTGTGCAAACCAGCTGGGACAGAGGGAATTTTCTGCTTAGGAGCTGGTACAGGATAACTCCCATCCCATTTTTCCACAGATACAGCAATATATGCAGGAGGAGTCAATTCCAGCACTGCTCAGCTGTTCCCACCCCAGCTCCAGGAGTGAAAACTCTGTGCCTTGTACACAAATTGTAATTACAGCACTGCAAATTCACTAAACACAGGCTTGGGGGTGGTGGGCAATAAGCAAACCCAGAGCTGCCAGATGTTTCCCTGGAGTAGATAACAGATCCTAGCAAAGGCATTTCTCAAGAGAGCTCAGATTCCTTTAAATTCCACAAATGTTGGAAAATACCTGAACCCATCTGCCACAGGAACTGGTGACTTGGTTATCAAAGCACAGCCCTTGAGAGTGACCCATGCTGGAATCCTGGAGTGGTTTGGGTGGGAAGAAACCTTAAATCCCACCCCAGCCCTGACAGCTCCCACTGTCCCAGGCTGCTCCCAGCCCCAATACCCAAACTGGAACCCCAGGCAAACATTCCCTCCCTGCATCCCTTCCCTGTGGAGCTGTGCCATGGGATGCACCAACACCAGCAGCATCAGCAATGTTCTCCCACACAGAGACCAACAAAGCCAGAACAACATCTCCCCAAAATGCTCTCCCAGCTCCAGAAAAAGCAGGGCTTGGGTCCCAGAGGGACACCCAAGGAAGGGACACCTTTATCCCACACCCTGGTCACCCTCTGTGCCCTGATCCTTTGAAAACAAAGAGGTTTTGTTCCATAAATCTGATTTCCTAGGCCATCTGAACACTCAGAGGTCTCCACAAAGCTGAGTTATCAAGTTCTGCAGTTATCAGATCAATATGGAAATGAGAAGAATTCCAGAGTGAGGGGAGATCCCAGAGCTCACATGAACTTTGTGAAAGGGTCTAAATGTCCAGTGAAATGTTGAAATGCTCTTGTTTCCCCCACAGGGAACCCCTGGGTACCCAAAGGCACCTCCAGCAGCAGGGACAGGGTCTGTGTGTCCAGGGGGAACATTCACACTGGAATATTCCATATTCCAACCTGCCCTTGGACACCTGAACACCTCCAGGGATGGAGAACCCACAGCTCCCACAGGGCTGCCAGACAAACCCCTGAGGTCAGTGTGCCTTATCTGCCTTTTATTTTTAGTACACATTAGCTTACACATGTTCTGCTCACACCTTATCAGATCAGGAAAGTCTAGCCACAGCCTTGGACAATCACCCTGTAACATGACCCTAAAAATGCTGGCAGAAAACCAGCTTTGAACATTAGGCTACTGCCCTGCATCCTTTCAGCCACAGAACGACTCCAAAAGTTAATTTTTAAGCAAATTCATTTCAAAGGAATGTCTGAATTAATAATTAATATTTGACATGAACAGAAACCAGTTGACTACCAGAGATTTAAGCATGATAAATGCATTTTCCTCACTGAGGGAGTCAAGGGCAGATCCAGGGCTAACTTCCCACACAGATCCTGGCTGCTGGATGGCCCAGGGACAAGAGCTTGACTCTCACAGCTCCTGGAATGGCTTCAGTCCAGGGAACACCAGCCAGGGTCACATTCCCAGACTGAAAACACAATTCACCTTCTTGCATCCAAGACAGAACCATGGAATATCCTGAGCTGGGACCCACAGGGATCACCCAGCCCAGCTCCTGTTCCTGCCCAGACACCCCAAAATCCAACTCTGGGCATCCCTGGTGTCCCAACTCCCCTGGAGCTCTGGCAGCCTCGGGAATGTCACCATTCCCTGGGGAGCCTGGGCAGTGCCAGCACCTCTGGGGGAAGAACCTTTCCCAAAATCCAGCCTGACCCTGCCTGACACAGCTCCAGCCCTTCCCTCACATCCTTCTGGTCACCAGCATCACTGGACAGTGTCCCCTGCCCCAGAGTTTCAGTCAGACGTGAGGAGACAAAGGATCAGGATGTGAAGAAGGAGCAGCAAAGGTGACAACCCCAGCAATCAGGTAAATATTCTCCTGTTAAAGGTGTTTGAAGTTTGCTTTACAGTAACTGGGGTCTGGCCAACAGGACTCCAATTCATCCTGTGCCAAATCAGGTTCCCACTGCCAGAGGGCAGGGATGGGTGGGATGTTGGGAATTGGAATTGCCAGAGCAGCTGTGGCTGCCCTGGATCCCTGGCAGTGCCAAGGCCAGGCTGGCACTGGGACAGGGGGAGGGGTCCCTGCCATGGCAGGGGGGGCTCTGGGTGGGATCTGAGGTCCCTTTAACCCAAACCATTGCAGGAACTGATGATTTACCCCACCTCCAAATGCACTTTGCAAACCAACCAAACAGAACCCATAAGCTCCTGGCTTTCTCCCCCTCCCTGCAGGAAACTCCTCCCACGTTAGAGAAAAAAACACAGCCACATGTACAAAAGGTTCATTCCTTTCAGAAAAGGAGCATTTCCAGAGCCCCTCCCTGACCTCCTTGGAGAGGGGCTGTCCCAAGCAGGGAATGTTCCTCCTTTCCAGCCCCACACAGGTGCTGGTGCCTGTATTAACTTGTTTTTTGTTCACAGCTACAGAAAAACAGCAGCAGCACAGGGCTTGGCCCAACCTGCCAGCAGAACACTGGCACTGTTGTTTTTTGTTTTTGTTTTTTTCCAAGCTGTATTAGTTAATACTGGAAAAACTGTTCCAAAAAGGAAACCTTTTCCCTCCAGAGGTGTTTCCTACACATCTTGCTGTCCCAGCCCTCTCTGTAGACATCCCAAGGGAACTGATTCATCAGCTCAGGAAGACACAGATGTCTTTAGGAGTCTCAGGAAAGGCAACACAGGCACCAAGGAAAGAGATGAGCATTCAAGCCTAGTCTGAACTTCAAGGTCTGACAGCCCAGAAACACGAACTGAGTTTATTTTGTGCCCCACAGCCAGGCTGCTGAGCAGCACTCACTGCCCATGACCTCACCCAGCCCAGCAACAAGTTACCAAGCAACCGAGAATTAAAATCTGAGGCGTAAATGTGACACTGAGGAGTCTGCTCTGCACAGCCCCTGATTTCCTGAGGAGCTCTGTTTGCTTCAGCTCCCTCACAGGAGATCCAAGTTATGATAAATCAAACGTGTCCACTTAAAAAAAACCCCAAAACACAACAGGAAAAGCACCACACAGAGATGTGTGGTGTCCAAAACACGTCACAGAACCACTGGCAAAGGAAAAAGAACCTGGACAACTTTCCAGAGGCTCTTCCCCATTCCAGCTGCTGACGTGGTCAGTAGGTGATTACATCCAAACTCAACCAGAATCATTATTCCAGCCTGACCTACATTTCTCCTGCTTGGATCAGCCCAAGGAGCAGGAGCCACACAGGCCCTTGGCAGCCCCCAGGTTTATCCCAAAGAGCCCTGGCTCAGCCCCACCCTGGACATCTGCTTCCAGAGCCTCAGCTGAAGCAGTTTTTCAGTTTTCTCCCGAAGAAAAAACTCTGTGCAGTCAGTCCCACGCTTTCAAACACAAACATACAAATAAAATCTGTTGTCCCCACTGTTCTGCTCATTCCCAGGGGTTCACCTGCTCCCGTTGACATGTCAGTCATGTCCCTAAGGAATATCTCAGGTAGTCCAGCTAATCTCAAAAAAAAAAATCATGTATTTTTCTGGAAGTGACAAGTGATCTGGTAAATCACTCAGTTGAATCTGACATAAGGACTTCCCAAATTCACCCTCCCAGAGCGATATGAGTGTACAGATCCATGGAACAGCAGCGATAGCTCCCAAACACCTCTCACTTTACAAGCCTCTGACAACTCTCCATCCTCCTTTTTGGAAATGCCTTAGGGATAAAGGCACCCAGGGAGTTACATACCTGCTCCACGCCCTTCCTCACTCCCGAGGCAGCTTCCCCGTCCGCGGGCAGCTCGCTCTCCCAGGGCAGCTTGTTTTTGCCCCTGCCGGCGCTCAGGACCCTGCGGGGGCTCGGTCCGCGCCGGGGGTCGCGGCAGGCGGGGTGCCCGCAGTGCCCGTGCGCGCTGCGGCTCCTGCTGCCCATCAGCAGCCACTCGGTGTCGGCTCCGGGGGGCTGGCACGGCGACAAGGGCACGCCGTACTCCACCAGGCCCTGCTCGCCCAGCCGGGGCAGCGCCTTCCTGGCCAGGCGGGCCTGCACGGCGCGCAGCAGCCCCGCTCCGCCGGCGCGCAGCTCCGCGCTGTGCAGGGCGCGGAGCAGCGCCGCGCCGCCGCCGGGGCCCAGCGCCGAGGCCAGCGCGGCGAACGCCTCCATGGCGGCGTGCCGGACCCTGCGCTTGCTGTCCAGCAGCGCCGGCGCCAGCGCGGCCGCCAGCTGGGGCAGGTCCAGCTCGGCGGCGGGGTAGGTGAGCAGCGCGGCGATGCACGTGTGCAGCAGCTCCTCGCGGAGCCGGGCGCTGCGGTGCCGCAGCAGCCGCTCCTGCAGCAGCAGGCGCAGCACGGGCCGCGGCCCCGCCGCCGCCATCAGCCGCAGCAGCAGCCGCCCGCTGTCCCGCCGCATGGCCGGCTGCGCGTCCCCGAGCGCCCGGGCGGCCGCGCACACCAGCGGCGCCAGCACGGCCGGGACGCGGCGGCCGAGGCGCAGCGCCAGCAGCCGGGTCGCCTCCAGAGCGCCCCGCGCCACCGCGAAGTTGGGGTCGTGCAGCAGCGCGTCCAGCAGCGCGATCAGCCCCAGCAGCGCGGCGGCGGGCGCGGAGCCCAGCGCGGCGGGGCTGCAGCTCTCCAGCGCCCGCCGCAGCTGCTCCACCGCCTGCGCGCGGCCGCGGTAGTCCCGCCGGTCCAGCAGCCGCGCGCGGAGCTCCGGCGGCACCAGCGGCAGCTCCGGCCCCGCCGGGGGAGCCGCGTCCTCCCGCGGGCTGGGCGGCTCCGAGCCCGAATCGTCCCGAGCGGGGCTGGGCGGCTCCGAGCCCGAATCGTCGCTGAGCGGGGCTGGGCGGCTCCGAGTCTTCCTGCGGGCCGGGGGACTCCGTGCCCGGCCCGTCCTCAGCGGCACCGAGGGGCTCCGTGTCCGAACCGTTGTAAATGGGGCCGGCGGCATCCGTGCCCGGCCCGTTCAAAGCGCGCCCAGGGGGCTCCGCGTCCGAGCCGTGGTGAGCGGGGCCGCAGGGCTCCGTGCCGTCCTCATCGGCGTGCGCGGAGCCGCCGCGCTGCCAGGCCCGGCCGCGGCCCCGCGGTGCGGCGGCTCCGGGCGGCGGCTCCGCCATGGCCCGAGGCCGCGGCCATGGGCGGCCCTCAGGCCCCGCCCGGCAACGCCGCCGTCGCCAGGGGGCGCCGCGTGCCGCGCCGGCGCGGCGCCAACCACACCGCGGCGAGCGGGGGGGGGACACGCGGGCTTTCTCGCCTTCTCCTCAGGCCGCTGCGAGCCGGACGGGGCGCGGCAGTGATGGCGAAGAAGCGCAGAGGGGCGGGGCGCGAGTTGCGGCGACGGAGCTGAAGCCAAACCGGCGGGGAAGCGAACGCGGGGATCCCCCCTGCGCGGTGCGCGCTGTGGTAGCGCCCGGGCACTGGCGGCTGGTGGGTGTGTGCGGCGGCGCGGCCGTTGATTGGCGGCGCGCGCGGGGCGGGGCGGCCGGAAGTGACGTCGCGGGCGGTGGCGGAGCGGCGGAACGAGGCGGCGGCGCGGCCGGGCCGGGCCTGGGGCACCCGGGCACAGGTGAGAGCGGGGCGGCGGGAACCACCGGGACCCACCGGGACACAGCGGGCGGCACCTGGGCCGGGTGCCAGTGCCGCGGGGGCGCGGGGAGCCCCCGGTGCTCTGGGCTGGAAGGGACCTCGCTGGGGACACGCTCAGAGCCCAGCGTGCCCCGTCCCCCGGCCGGGACCGGAATTCCCGGTTCTGCCGCGTTCTTCGTCCTTCCCCGCGTGTCGGAGCCGCTCGGGGCTGCCCCAGAGCCAGCCCAGCCCCTGCCGGGGCAGAGCCGAGCCCGCGGCTGTGCTGAGACCCCGCTCGGGTGTTGGTGCTCCACAACCGCTGCGTTTGCAGGCGTGCTGCCCTGGGAGACGCGTGTGCGGCACAGGCTGCGAGGATCCGATAGCCCAGGGCTGCCACGAACCGCCGGGCTGGGCTGCCTCCTGTTCCGGCCCTGAGCTCTTGCTAAACAATAAAATAAATAACAGCGAGTCCACGGTATGGGCGAGCCTGGCCGTGCAGGGGGTGCTGAGAAGTTCTGCCAGGCTGCTACACGAAGTTTTATTGTTGCAGAATACCTTAAATATAGTTATTTATAAGTGTTTTGGCAGGCTTTGTAGCTGGACTGTGACCATTCCTTTTTCCAGGTGGTGGTGCCTTGTGTTTCCTGATTTTTGTGTGTTTGTATGATGAAATTAGGAAGTGAACGCAAATATCAAAGGGAAATGCATTCCCTTTGCTGCTGGACAGCTTTTTAAAATTATTTTATTTTTTTAAATTCTTCTGTGTGTAGTTTGTGCTGCAAAATTGTGATGGGGAAAATACTGCTGGCTATATTGCCTTTTGCAGATGTGCTTAAATTAGGTTTTTTTGAGGTATTTTTTCCAGTACAGAATGATAATAGAGGAGCTTATTTTTCCCTTTGTGGGTAAGAGGTTTTCCAGCCCCTTCCCTTCCCTGTCACTGCTATTGTATTCTGCGTTTAAACGTTGGCAACCCATTTGATTGTTTCAAATTAAGCACTCCTAGGTGGGCTGCCCTGCCAGTGAGGTGTCATGTAAGGAGCTGTGCAAATGACGAACTCATTATTAAGATAAGAGAAGCGAGATCTCACAGATCATTTAGCGAGCTCCAGTGTCACATGCACGTGGGGACTTCGGGAAGAGGAGCTGTGGGGGAGGGAGGATCCTCCCCTCGGCACTCCTGGGGAGCGTGGGCTGCTGCCAGTGCTGGAGTGTGGAAGAATTGTGGGTGCTCAGCCTGGCCCCTGCTGGCCTGGGCAGCTCTGAGCCCTCCAGGGGCTGAGGCAGTCCCAGCAGGGATTTCCTGCACGGTGGGAGCCCGGGGTGAGGTGGGGATCTCCTGTTCCTCCTGTGCTCCTCTGCATCCACAGCACAGGAATCTGCTCCAGCCCCACTGCTCTGTGGGGTGGTTGGCAGAAGGAATGGGATTGGGATTGGGATTGGGAAGGGAATAGGAAAGGATTGGGAATGGGAAGGGAATAGGAAAGGATTGGAAAGGGAACAGGAAGGGATTAGGATTGGGAAGGGAACAGGAAGGGATTGGGATTGGGAAGGGAACAGGAAGGGATTGGGATTGGGAAGGGAATAGGAAGGGATTGGGATTGGGACAGGAATAGGAAAGGATTGGGAAGGGAATAGGAAAGGATTGGGAAGGGAACAGGAAGGGATTGGGATTGGGAAGGGAATAGGAAGGGATTGGGATTGGGACAGGAATAGGAAAGGTTTGGGAAGGGAATAGGAAATGATTGGGATTGGGAAGGGAATAGGAAGGGATTGGGATTGGGATTGGGAATAGGAAAGGATTGGGATTGGAAAGAGAATAGGAAGGTATTGGGATTGGGACGGGAATAGGAAAGGATTGAGAAGGGAATAGGAAGGGAATAGAAAAGGATTGGGAAGGGAATAGGAAGGGAATAGAAAAGGATTGGGAAGGGAATAGGAAGGGATTGGGATTGGGAAGAGAATAGGAAGGGATTGGGATTGGGACGGGAATAGGAAAGGATTTGGATTGGGAAGGGAATAGGAAAGGATTTGGATTGGGATGGGAATAGGAAAGGATTGGGAAGGGAATAGGAAGGGAATAGAAAAGGATTGGAAAGATAATAGGAAGGGATTGGGATTGGAAAGATAATAGGAAGGGATTGGGATTGGGAAGGGAATAGGAAGGGATTGGGATTGGGGAGCTGCTCCCTGCACAGCCTGGACAGAGAAAGGCACAGCAGGACTGGGCTGCTCCCCAGGAGCACTAAGCAGGCAGCAATTGAACTGCACAAAAGGAGTTTAAGAACTTTCAAAAACTTTGTTTCAAATAAGGCAGTTGCATTCCTTAGTTATCTGTGTTTGTTTCTATTTCAGCCACTGTTCAGTTGTCTCAAACCCTTGATGTAGAATCACAGAATATCCTGAGTGGGAAGGGGTCCACAGGAATCATCAGTCCAGCTCCTGCCCCTGCACACACACCACAACAACCAGATCATAGATATTTTACTCCAGAACAAATAAAAAAGTGATGGTTTGGGGCTTGAGTTGAATCTAGCATAGACTATCAATGAATGTTTGGGGGTCCTGGATTTAACTTGTGTGAATAAGTGTAGTGGTAAGGGCTGGAAGGGGAATGGGGACAGAAATTCTCAGTTTGAGAGCCCGAATGGAGCTGTAAGTGTTGGGTGTTGTGTGTGAGGGAAGGGCTGGAAGGGGAATGGGGACAGAAATTCTCAGTTTGAGAGCGTGCCGAATGGAGCTGTAAGTGTTAGGGTGTTGTGTGTAGGAAGGGCTGGAAGGGAATGGGGACAGAAATTCTCAGTTTGAGAGCCCGAATGGAGCTGTGCTTCGGTGTTGTGTGTAGGGAAGGGCTGGAAGGGGAATGGGGACAGAAATTCTCAGTTTGAGAGCCGAATGGAGCTGTAAGCGTTGGGTGTTGTGTGTAGGGAAGGGCTGGAAGGGGAATGGGGACAGAAATTCTCAGTTTGAGAGCCGAATGGAGCTGTAAGCGCTCGGTGTGTGTGTGAGGGAAGGGCTGGAAGGGGAATGGGGACAGACATTCTCAGTTTGGGAGCCGAATGGAGCTGTAAGTGCTCGGTGTGTGTGAGGGAAGGGCTGGAAGGGGAATGGGGACAGAACATTCTCAGTTTGGGAGCCGAATGGAAGTGTAAAAGCGCTGTGCGTGGCGGGTGTGAGCGGCAGGAGCTGACGTGACCCCTCCCCGTGTGTGTCGGCAGATGGACCCGTCGTCGCCGCCGTTCCTGCTGGCCAAGCTGACGCCGCTGCACTCGGAGCAGCTGCTGCAGGGGCTGAACGTGCTGCGGCAGCAGCGGGAGCTGTGCGACGTGGTGCTGCGCGTGGGCGAGGCCAAGGTGCACGCGCACAAGGTGGTGCTGGCCAGCATCAGCCCCTACTTCAAGGCCATGTTCACGGGCAGCCTGTCGGAGAAGGAGAACGCCGAGGTGGAGTTCCAGTGCGTGGACGAGGCGGCGCTGCAGGCCATCGTGGAGTACGCCTACACCGGCAGCGTCTTCATCTCGCAGGACACGGTGGAGGCGCTGCTGCCCGCCGCCAACCTGCTGCAGGTCAAGCTGGTGGTGCAGGAGTGCTGCGCCTTCCTGGAGAGCCAGCTGGACCCCGGCAACTGCATCGGCATCTGGCGCTTCGCCGAGACCTACGGCTGCCACGAGCTCTACCTGGCCGCCAGCAAGTTCATCTGCCAGAACTTCGAGGACGTGTGCCAGACCGAGGAGTTCCTGGAGCTGACGCACTCGGAGCTGGACGAGATCGCGTCCAACGACTGCCTGAACGTGGTGACGGAGGAGACGGTGTTCTCCGCGCTGGAGGCCTGGGTCAAGTACGACGCGCGGGAGCGCCAGCAGCACCTGGCGCGGCTGCTGCGCTGCGTGCGCCTGCCCCTGCTCAGCGTCAGGTTCCTCACCCGCCTCTACGAGGCCAACCACCTCATCAGGGACGACCACACCTGCAAGCACCTGCTCAACGAGGCGCTCAAGTACCACTTCATGCCCGAGCACAGGCTGTCGCGCCAGAGCATGCTGCTGACGCGGCCGCGCTGCGCCCCCAAGGTGCTCTGTGCCGTGGGCGGCAAGGCGGGGCTCTTCGCCTGCCTGGAGAGGTGAGCGGGGCGGGGACTCCCGGGGCTCATTGTGCCCACACGGGACAGCGATTCGCTGAGAGGAGCCCAGCCCACAGCCCCAGCTGTAGCCAGCCCGAGTTCTGGTTACAATGCATTGCTTACTTTTATACATAACAGCCCCTTTACTATTACCTATAACCTGTCATAACTACTGACATTGCCAAATTCTCGTCACTGTTTTCCAGTAACAAAAAGTGTGTTACAGTTGAAGCTGGAAGTTGTTTTTCAGTTTTCTTGCAGTGGAAGATTTTTTCTACTTGCAACATTGGCTTTCTTGTTTGCCCATGAAATCTTTTTTGCATGGTAAAACCATCTTTCGCTTGAGGTGGGTTTATCCTTTGCTCTGAGCCATAAACACCCCTTCCAGCTCACTTACCCTTTGCTTTCTAGCAATCCAGTAAGACTGGCTCAGCATTTATTTTCTTCTATATCAAAACTTGCTTTCATGTCTATTCTTTCTTCAGATTCTACATTCAAAGATCTTTCTGTTATACATATGTATTTGTGAGACCTTCCTGTCAAATCCTTATCCTTCCCAGCACCCCCCACTCACTGATCCTGGAAGAGACCTGGGAGTCCCTCCAGAGTTTGCAGACTGTGGTTGTTCCTTTCCTTTCCTCCATAAAAACTCTTCAGCAGGTTTTTTTAACAAGGATGACCCCCAAGTGCTTTTTATTTCATGCAGTGTTAGGGGGTTTTGTTTGGACCTGTGCAAACAAAAAAACTCTGAAAGCATTTTCACTCTGTTGATTAATAATGTGGTTAATTAAGTTGGTACAGTTCTTATTTTTCCATCCAGGTATTTTCATTTTACTTAATTTTCCCCCTGATTTGTTATTATTTCAAACAAATCATAAAAATTAACTTGCTATCTGAGTAATGTGCTTCCCAATAATTCAGAAATCCTTGGAAGTAAAATAGATTTAATCATAGGAGAGTAAAGGAGGCTCAGAGGGACTTTTCCTTACAACTCCCTGGCAGGAAGGGACAGCCCCAGGTCAGGCTCAGGGACAGGGACAGGAGGAGAGGGAACGGGCTCAGGCTGGGCCAGGGCAGGCTCAGGGTGGATTTTAGGAGGAATTTCCCATGGAAAGGGAGCTCAGGGGTTGGAGGTGCCCAGGGAGGTTTGGATCCCATCCCTGGAGGTGTCACCTGGATGTGACACTCAGAGCTCTGGGCTGGCACAAGGTGGGCACTGGGCACAGCTGCACTCTGATCCTGGAGGCTTTTCCACCTCAGGGATCCTGGGGTCTCCTGAAGGAGTTCTGGATGCTGATGTGCTGGTGGCTCTGAGCCCAGCTCTGTGTCTGTGCTGGAACTGCTCAGTGCCCCTCCTCCTTCACCTGCATTCCAGAATCAGCCTCCTCCATTCCTGGAGAGAGTCCCTGAGGCTCAGCCTGGAGCAGAAAAGAGAAAAACAACTTTGTGCCCCAAGCTGGTGTGGCTGGTTTGCTTAGAACTTGGGATTAGCATTCCCTGAGCTGCTGGTTAAACTGTGTGGGCTGTTTAACACAAATCCACGTTCCTGACATTTATACTCAGACAGAAACTGTGATGTTCAGTGTGCCCTCAGCAGCCCTGGGCCAGGCACTCACCTGAGCTGCTTCCACAGCTCCAGTCTGCACTTCTTGTACTTGAGCCTGAGTCAGGGGGGCTTTAGGTTGGGTATCAGGAAAAACTTCTCCTTTGAGGAAAAACTTCTCCTTTGAGGAAAAGCTTCTCTTTCAGGAAAAGGTTCTTCTGTTAGGAAAAGCTTCTCCTTTGAGGAAAAGCTTCTCCTTTGAGGAAAAGCTTCTCCTTTGAGGAAAAGCTTCTCCTTTGAGGAAAAGGCTCTCCTTTGAGGAAAAGCTTCTCCTTTGAGGAAAAGCTTCTCCTTTCAGGAAAAGGTTCTTCTGTTAGGAAAAGCTTCTCCTTTCAGGAAAAGCTTCTCCTTTCAGGAAAAGCTTCTTCTTTCAGGAAAAGCTTCTCCTTTCAGGAAAAGCTTCTTCTTTCAGGAAAAGCTTCTTCTTTCAGGAAAAGCTTCTCCTTTCAGGAAAAGGTTCTCCTTTGAGGAAAAGCTGCTTCCTTCAGGAAAAGCTTCTCCTTTCTATTAGGAAAAGGATCCTTGGACTCCTTGATCTTTCCAATTCAGGATGTTCCTCATTCTGGGAATAATTTTGGTTTTATTTTTGATTGGAGGGGTGAGTACTGATATTCTGGGAGATCCTTTTCTGTGCCAGTTCTGTGCTTGCAGAGGACACACATTTCAAAACCTGGGGAGAGCTGTGTGTTCTTTTCCCTGTGCTCAGAGCTATCAAAGTCATTTCAAGTTAATTTTCCCAGTGATAGTCACTGATATTAAACCACATGTCAGGGCTGGGAGTTGTTGGGTTTGTAGGCTTAAAAAATAAAGGGGATTTATTTCATAAAAAATGTTGGAGTGAATAAAGTAACTCTCTGATACTCTTTTGCATCTTTCCCACCTTCTTCAATGATTTGAAGAATCCTACCAATATAATTTGGATTATTTTCAATTTTTTGGTGCTTCATAATGGCAAAATTACGTAGAATATATTTAATCTTTATTCTGTTCTCTGGTGTTTCAGCAGCTCCTGTTTCTGGGCTCTTAGTTCCTGTCAGCTCTCCAGGGCCTCATGCTCCTGTATGGTTTTTGAACAGATCATGTTTCTTCTGTGCCAGATAGCCTCTTAATTATTTAGGTGATTGATTAATTAAATATTCAGGTAGATTGGCTAGACTTTATATGGGGCAAGCTAGACCCACTGTATTCTCACTGAGTATAATTAAAAGAAAATGCTATTTTTGGATTTAAATTTTTGGATTTAAATTTTTGGATTTAAATTTTTGAATTTAAATTTTTGAATTTAAATTTTTGAATTTAAATTTTTGAATTTAAATTTTTGAATTTAAATGTAGAGTTTAAATGCAGGATTTAAATATGAGATTTTAAATGCTATTTAAAAGAATTAAGTTGTTTCAAAGACAAATTTTTCAGGTCAGTTTGGGCTACGTTGACATTTTCTTTAAATTATAGAGTGCACATAAAATACATGTTTATAAACTGCAAGCTGTACTTTCTAAATGTATATTTGTAAATACAAATGTGCACTTCCCTCTCTCTAATTTGCTTTTCTCCCTTCCATTTCTGTGGCCAGTTTGTTTTTTTTTTTTTTTTGGGTGTTTTCTCCTCCCTCTGGGTTGTATTTCCAGCAGTTTCCATTGCTGCTGATGTTTGGGGGTTTTTTGGTGTTTTCTCCTCCCTCTGGGTTATATTTCCAGCAATTTCCATTCCATCTGATGCTTTTCTCCCTGCCCTTTCAGCATGGAGATGTATTTCCTCCAGAACAACTCATGGATTGGGCTGATCCCTCTCAGCATCCTGTGCTATGAGTTTGGGGGTTTTATTTGGTGTTTTCTCCTCCCTCTGTGTCACATTTCCAGCAGTTTCCATTGCTGCTGATGTTTGGGGGTTTTTTTGGTGTTTTCTCCTCCCTTTGTGTCACATTTCAAGCAGTTTCCATTGCAGCTGATGTTGGGGGTTTTTTGGTGTTTTCTCCTCCCTTTGTGTCACATTTCCAGCAATTTCCATTCCATCTGATGCTTTTCTCCCTGCCCTTTCAGCATGGAGATGTATTTCCTCCAGAACAACTCATGGATTTGGCTGGCCCCTCTGAGCATCCTGTGCTATGAGTTTGGGGCTTTATTTGGTGTTCTCTCCTGCCTTTGTGTCATTTCCAGCAGTTTCCATTGCAGCTGATGTTTGGGGTTTTATTTGGTGTTTTCTCCTCCCTCTGTGTCACATTTCCAGCAGTTTCCATTGCAGCTGATGTTGGGGGTTTTTTTGGTGTTCTCTCCTCCCTTTGTGTCACATTTCCAGCAGTTTCCACTGCAGCTGATGTTTGGGGGTTTTATTTGGTGTTTTCTCCTCCCTCTGTGTCACATTTCCAGCAGTTTCCATTGCTGCTTATGTTTGGGGGTTTTTTTGGTGTTTTCTCCTTTCTTTGTGTCACATTTCCAGCAGTTTCCATTGCTGCTTATGTTTGGGGGTTTTATTTGGTGTTTTCTCCTCCCTCTGTGTCACATTTCCAGCAGTTTCCATTGCTGCTTATGTTTGGGGGTTTTATTTGGTGTTTTCTCCTCCCTTTGTGTCACATTTCCAGCAGTTTCCACTGCAGCTGATGTTTGGGGGTTTTATTTGGTGTTCTCTCCTCCCTTTGTGTCACATTTCCAGCAGTTTCCATTGCTGCTGATGTTTGGGGGTTTATTTGGTGTTTTCTCCTCCCTCTGTGTCACATTTCCAGCAGTTTCCACTGCAGCTGATGCTTTTCTCCCTGCCCTTTCAGCATGGAGATGTATTTCCCCCAGACCGACTCGTGGATCGGGCTGGCCCCTCTCAGCATCCCCCGCTACGAGTTTGGGATCTGTGTGCTGGAGCAGAAGCTGTATGTGGTGGGAGGCATTGCCACCCACGTGTGCCAGGGCATCAGCTACAGGAAGCACGAGAGCTCAGTGGAGTGCTGGGACCCCGACAGCAACACCTGGAGCTCGCTGGACAGGATGTTCGAGAGCCGCAGCACGCTGGGCGTGGCCGTGCTGGCCGGCGAGCTCTACGCCCTGGGGGGCTACGACGGCCAGTCCTACCTGAGGAGCGTGGAGAAGTACATCCCCAAGGCCAAGGAGTGGCAGCTGGTGGCCCCCATGAGCAGGACACGGAGCTGCTTCGCTGCTGCAGTGCTGGACGGGATGATCTACGCCATCGGGGGGTACGGGCCTGCCCACATGGACAGGTACGTGCTCACCCGGGCACCAGCAACCCCCTGGGCAGCCTCTGTAATCCTTGTAATGCCCACCTGGGCACCAGCAACCCCCTGGTCAGCCTCTGTAATCCCTGTCCTGCCCACATGGACAGGTACGTGCTCACCTGGGCACCAGCAACCCCTGGGCAGCCTTTGTAATCCTTGTAATGCCCACCTGGGCACCAGCAAACCCTCCTGGGCAACCTCTGTAACCCCTGTCCTGCCCACATGGACAGGTATGTGCTCACCTGGGCACCAACAACCCCCCCCCAGGCAGCCAATTAAATAATCTCCATGGGCCTCATTCATCCCTGTTCTGTGACATCCCAGCAATGTTCAGGATCCCCATTCCCAGATCCCAGCTCACAGCTGTGCCTGTCACACCCCATGGATGTTCAGGATCCCCATTCCCAGATCCCAGCTCACAGCTGTGCCTGTCACACCCCATGGATGTTCAGGATCCCCATTCCCAGATCCCAGCTCACAGCTGTGCCTGTCACAGCCCAGGGATGTTCAGGATCCCCAGTCCCAGATCCGAGCTCACAGCTGTGCCTGTCACAGCCCAGGGATGTTCAGGATCCCAGATCCCAGCTCACAGCTGTGCCTGTCACAGCCCAGGGATGTTCAGGATCCCCAGTCCCAGATCCCAGCTCACAGCTGTGTCTGTCACACCCCAGGGATGTTCAGGATCCCAGATCCCAGCTCACAGCTGTGTCTGTCACACCCCATGGATGTTCAGGATCCCAGATCCCAGCTCAGAGCTGTGCCTGTCACACCCCAGGGATGTTCAGGAATCCCAGCTCACAGCTGTGTCTGTCACACCCCATGGATGTTCAGGATCCCAGATCCCAGCTCACAGCTGTGTCTGTCACACCCCATGGATGTTCAGGATCCCAGATCCCAGCTCACAGCTGTGTCTGTCACACCCCAGGGATGTTCAGGATCCCAGATCCCAGCTCACAGCTGTGTTTGCTTTCCAGCATGGAGCGCTACGACCCCAGCAAGAACTCGTGGGAGACCGTGGCCTCCATGGCTGACAAACGGATAAACTTTGGGGTGGGGGTCATGCTGGGCTTCATCTTCGTGGTGGGGGGACACAATGGGGTGTCCCACCTGTCGAGCATCGAGAGGTACGACCCCCACCAGAACCAGTGGACGGTGTGCCGGCCCATGAAGGAGCCCAGGACAGGTGGGACACGGCAGAGAGGAGCTCTGAGCTGTAGAACTGCAGGGACAGTGGCAGGGGCTCCTGGGGGTGGGGGTCACTGCAGCTCTGGGAAAGGATCTGGATTTCTCCACGTTCAGGTTATTAATGCTGAGCTATAACAGGAATTTTAGGGAGTAGTAATTCTCTACCTGCTGTTTTTTCAGTGATTTGGGCAGTGATGAATTTCAGCAGGTCTGTGCTCGCTGTTCTGCTGGATGTTGTTGTTGGGTGTGCAGACTCAGGGGTGCAGGGTTGTGGTGCAGCTCCCATCTCTGGGACAGGGACAGCAGCCAGGGAAGGGCTGGAGCTGGGCCAGGGAGGCTCAGGCTGGATTTTGGGAATGGTGGGGATGCCCAGGGTGGGATTGTTGGGGGTCTGTGCGGGGACAGGGGCTGGGATGATCCCTGTGGGTCCCTCCCAGCCCAGGACATTCCATCCCGCAGTCTCTCTGCCAGGGGCACTGGGACAGAGGGAGGTTGATTCCTTACAGGAAGAGGGGTGAGAGCAGCACGGAGGGGCTCCCCGGTGCCACCCCGTTTTTTGGCCGCTGAGGGTCAGCCGTGGGTGCGGGGTGTCTCCGGCAGCGCTCCGGGCTTGATGCAGCCTCTCTCCGCAGGCGTGGGGGCGGCGGTGATCGACAACCAGCTGTACGTGGTGGGCGGGCACTCGGGCTCCTCCTACCTGAACACGGTGCAGCGCTACGAGCCCATCTCGGACTCGTGGCTGGACTCGGCGGGGATGCTCTACTGCCGCTGCAACTTCGGCCTGACGAGCTCTGAGGCTGTGGAGCTGAGCTGAGACTGCTGGAGCTGAGCTGAGACTGCTGGAGCTGAGCCCAGAGCTGAGCCCGGAGCTGAGACTGCTGGAGCTGAGCCCAGAGCTGAGCCCGAGCTGAGCCCGGAGCTGAGCCCGGAGCTGAGACTGCTGGAGCTGAGCCCAGAGCTGAGCCCGGAGCTGAGCCCAGAGCTGAGCCCGGAGCTGAGACTGCTGGAGCTGGAGCTGAGACTGCTGGAGCTGAGCCCAGAGCTGAGACTGCTGCACCGGGGCTGAGCTGGGCAGAGCTCAGACTGCTGGAGCTGAGCTGAGACTGCTGGAGCTGAGCCCAGAGCTGAGCCCGGAGCTGAGACTGTTGGAGCTGAGCCCGGAGCTGAGACTGCTGGAGCTGAGCCCGGAGCTGAGCCCGGAGCTGAGACTGCTGCACTGGGGCCGAGCTGGACAGAGCTCAGACTGCTACACCAGAGCTGAGACTGCTGGAGCTGAGCCCAGAGCTGAGCCCGGAGCTGAGACTGCTGCACCGAGCTGAGCCTGGAGCTGAGCCCAGAGCTGAGACTGCTGCACTGGAGCTGAGCTGGGCAGAGCTGAGACTGCTGGAGCTGAGACTGCTACACCAGGGGCTGAGCCGGGCAGAGCTGAGACTGCTGGAGCTGAGCTGAGACTGCTGGAACTGAGCTGAACCAGAGCTGAGACTGCTGCACCCGAGCTGAGCCTGGAGCTGAGCCCAGAGCTGAGACTGCTGCACTGGAGCTGAGCTGGGCAGAGCTGAGACTGCTGGAGCTGAGCTGAGCTGAGATGGCTGCACCCGAGCTGAACCGGAGCTGAGGCTGTTCAACCAGAGCTGAGCCCAGAGCTGAGCCCAGAGCCGAGCCTGCTGCACCCAAGCTGAGCCTAAGCCCAGCCTGGCTCTGACCCTGGAGCTGATCCTGGCGCTAAGCCCGGAGCTGAGCCCAGGGAGGCGGAGCTGAGCCCAAGCTGAGCCTGGAGCTGAGCCCAGGAGGCGGAGCTGAGCCCAAGCTGAGCCCGGCTCTGATCCCGGAGCTGAGCCCAGGAGCCGGAGCTGAGCCTGGCGCTAAGCCTGGAGCTGAGCCTGGCGCTGATCCCGGAGCTGAGCCCAGGGAGCCGGAGCTGAGCCTGGCGCTAAGCCTGGAGCTGAGCCTGGCGCTGAGCCCGGAGCTGAGCCCAGGGAGCCAGAGCTGAGCCTGGCGCTAAGCCCGGAGCTGAGCCCAAGCTGAGCCTGGCGCTGAGCCTGGCGCTGAGCCCAGGGAGCCAGAGCTGAGCCCAAGCTGAGCCCGGCTCTGATCCCGGAGCTGAGCCCAAGCCAAGCCCAGCTCTGACCCTGGAGCTGAGCCCAGCCCTGCCCAGCCCAGCCCAGCCCAGCCCAGCCCCGCCCGGCACGGCAGCTCGGAGCAGCCGCTGCTGCCCGTGCCCTCTGTCCCTCCGTGGCACAGGTGCAGAGCTCAGAGCCAGCTGCCTGCTGTGCCAGTGGCTTTGGCAGAGAGCTGGCATCCAGTTGGGAATTTGTGCATCCAGCCCTTCCTGGAGCTTTTGTCTCCTCCTCTGGAATGTGGAGCTCCCCGCGCTGGGCAGTGCTGGGGTGAGTGTGGGGGTGCTGGCCCCTGGCTCTGTCTGCACCGGGGCTTTTTTATGACCAGTAACTCAAGGGCTGCCTTGTTTCTGTATCTCAAGGTTTGTACATAATAAATGCCATAGGATGTTGCCTGTACTCTCCTTTGTCACCTGCTTCCTGCTAGGAGGGCTGGGATGATCCTTGGGGACATTTACAAAGCAAATTTTTTTCCTCCTCGGGACGTTTTTGGAGCTGATGGGGAGAATTTGCGTTTTTAACTTTTCCCTTCTGTTTTCTTCATGTGGAGAAACCAGTGCTGGATGAACTTAGTCCTGCTGTGTGCTTTCAATGGGAATGTGAGGAGAAATCACAGCAGCAGCATTCCTAGCATGATACCCAATCAGACCTCCAAGCCAGCCCATCCCATCCTCCTGTGTCCCTTTTTTCAAGCACTGTGTGATTGCTTCCTCTGAGTGTTCCATCTCACAATGGTGCTAAATGTAGGGGTACCCCGGGGCTGTTCCTGATTTCAGTGCATAAAGCATGTTTGGATTGTTCCACTGGTTTGGTTTCTTCTTTGCTCCATCCCCCCGCCCCTGCAGCTCCCTCTTGGGTATTTCACATTGGTTTCATTGCTCCCATTCTCACAAACAGGGGGATCCCAGGTTCTTCAGGCAGCTCTGCCTCTCACAGCAGTGCAGGGGTTCAGACAGGGCTCATCCCAAGTGTGAGTCCTGCTGAGGGGCAGATCTGGGGTTAACCAGTCAGACAGACTGCCCTGAGCTCAGTGGGAGCTGGGCCAGACAGAGAGAAGGTGATGCTGTGGGTTAGAGCCATCATTTAAAAGGGAATTTAGCTAATTTAGCACATTTTGGGTTGTCTTCTGGTCTCAATTACCTTAAATTTCTGTGCTGTCTGCCCATTGCCAGGCCTGGCACTAAGGATTTTTTTGCCTCCAGAATTTCCTTTCCCTTTATTTTAACATGTTTGGTGTTTGTTTTCCAAGCCCCCACGGTGTTATTTTGAAAGATGTGATAATATTTGAAATAGTTGCTTTAAAAGCCATTTCTTTATGATTTTGCTAAATGAGGAGGGTTGAGTGTTCTGGATTAATCCTGAATTCCTGCAGAGCTGGTTGCAGGACTGCTCCAGTTCTTCCATTCCAGTCCCTGGGATTTCACCAGCCCATAAAACATGGTTCAGATATCCCAGGTGTTTGCCCAGACCATAAAATCCTGCAGGTCTCCTTCAGATTTGGTGGAACTGAGCAGGATTTTAAATATGAGAAACTGCATTGAGAATGCTGGAATTGTTAATCTGACCCACAGGGACTCATGGCAGTGACAGCAATAAAAACCTGATTGAATTATTGCAGGGCATCTGTTGGCAGGACAGGAGGGGCTCTGTGGCTGTGGGTGCACGTTTGAGTGTGGGGAGAAGGAATCATGGAATCCCAGGATGGTTTGGGATGGAAAGGATCTTAAATCCCACCCAGTGTCTCCCACTACTCCAAACCCAGTGTCCAACCTGGCCATAAACAACAAAACCCATCATTTAAAAAACTCATCAATCAGAACGAAAAAATCCATATTATGGTGATTATTTATATCAACATCTTTCATTTATGGAAGTCAGAGCACTGAAAATGTTTCCTTTCCTTTCCCCAGGCAGTGGGAATGATAAACCCCAGAATGGTTTGGGGTGAAAGGGGCTTTAAGACCACCCTGTTCCACCCCTTTCCGTGGGGAATTCTTCCCCTGGAATGAGGTCAGAGCAGGTGAGTGATGTCCCAGACTGACCCTGGCTGTGGATGTGATGTTGCCTCATTGGACTGAGCAGCAGGAACTTTTTTTTTACTCTGCAGGAGAAATGCCTAAAGAATTTTCCTGGAGATGGATCAGCTTAGGGATTGTGTCCCTTAAATTGAGCCCATCCCCTTTCCTGTCCTGTGCTCCTGTCCTGTCCCTTGGGCAGAGGGACACCAGACACAAAATCAGGAAAGGCTGTGAGAAAACTCAGGAATCCCATGGGAATGTCTGGCTGGGAGCTGCAAAACCTACAGCTGTCACAATTCCCAATTTTCCAGTTTTTATCCCTCAAATTGCACTTTACAACAGGTTAAATGAGTTTATTTGTGTCCATACAGCTCAGAATTTCTGCTTTTTAAAGGTAATAATCTACAAGCTGCTTGCCAGTCCCTCTCCTAGGAATGCTTTCCTTCCAGACACTGATGGAATTTCTGTCCATGTTACAAATATTGTTTCTGGGGGATAACATTGCTTCAGTGAATTTCCCATCTGTAAATCCCCATTCACTGTATGAAAGAATGCAAAACATCCCAGATTGCCTTCAGTTCTTCCCATGGACCTGGAACACAAAGAACTGCATGATAATTCCTATTTTTATTTTTATTTTTGCTTTATGTGCTGTGTTTTCAACCCAAGGAAAACTCAGATTTTAGCAGGATTTAATAATTGTACAGGGAATTTTGTACTTGGGCGTGGCCAGAGTGCTTTGCTTGGGAGTAAGAACTGATCCCTGTGGTTTTGTGGTTTTACCTGGTTGGTTTGGTTTTTTTTAAACAGCAACATCCTGGTTTTGTTTTGTCTGCAGAAGTGGCCTTTGAGTTGCACAGGATGAGAGCTGAGCTGTGTTGGGATTCTCTGGCAGCTCCCAGGGTGCTGTTCCTGTGCTCTCTAAGCATTGCTGTGATGGTTCCAGTGGCTGTGGAGCTGTTTAATGGGAAATCCTGGATTTGGTGCTCAGTGCTGGAGCCTCTGGAGCTGCTCCCACCTCTCACAATGTCTCATCCCGTGGCTGCTGCCCCTTCTCCCCCACCTGTCCAGCTTGTTTAGGATCAAATCCTGGTTTTTCACCCCCACGCTGCTTTCATTTGTTATGAGTGCACTTGGACAAGCTCCAGCACGCACAGAGCACAGCACTGGGATTTTAACACTTATTATTGCTCTGGGAAATGGGCCATGTCCGTGGAAAGGCTGGGAGAATTGGGATTGTTCAGCCTGGAGAAGAGAAGGCTCCAGGAAGACCTCAGAGGGACAATTCCCTCTGTCCCAGTGTCCAGCCTGGCCTTGGGATCCAGGGGCAGCCACAGCTGCTCTGGGAACTCCAGCCCAGCCAGGAATTCCCAATTCCAACATCCCACCCATCCCTGCCCTCTGGCAGTGTCCCATTCCTGTGTCCTGTCCCTCCATCCCTGTCCCCAGCCCCTCTCCAGGCCCTGGCCCAGGCTCTGAGCTCTCCTGGACCCCTCTCCAGGCAGCATTCCCGGCTCTCCGGCCTTCCCGAGCCGCAGGAGGGATTTCACTCCTCCAGCCCCGGAGGGAGGAAACCGGGCAGAGCCCGGAGCTGGCCCCGTGTCCCGCCCAGCCCGCGCGGCTCGGCACGGAACCGGGGCGGAGCCCGGCCCGGCGGAACCGGGGCTGCGGGAGGATGGGCATGGTGCCAGTACCGGGAGGATGGGCATGGTGCCGGTACCGGGATGATCCCGGGGGTGCCGGTGCCGGTACCGGGATGATCCGTGCGGCACCGGCATGATCAGTGAGGTACCGGGATGATCCGGGAGGTACTGGGGATGATCTGGGCCGTACCGGGGATGTTCAATGAGGTACCGGGATGATCAATGAGGTACCGGGATGATCCGGGAGGTACCGGGATGATCCGGGTGGTGCCGGTGCCGGTACTGGGATGATCCGAGCGGTACCTGGGATGATCCGGGAGGTACCGGGGATGATCCTGGGGGTTCCGATGCCGGTACCGGGGATGATCCGAGCGGTACCGGGATGATCCAGACGGTGCCGGTGCCGGTATCGGTGCCCCGGCCCCGCAGCCCCGGGCCGGGCTGAGGCTCCCCCGAGCTCCCGCCCGCGCCTTGTCCCCTCCGTCCCGGGACTCGGGAGAGCGGGGCCGCTCCCGGCAGCCGCGGTCACGGCGCTGGGGGGAGGAAAAGCCGCTTTTCCCTGGAACTGCCGGCGGGGCTGCAGCGGGGCCGGGCGGGCGCTGGATGTCACTGTCCGCCCGCGACGGATGGCACCGGCGGAAACCGGGGTGGCACCGGTGGAACCCGGGGTGGCACCGGTGGAACCCGGGGTGGCACCGATGGATCCCGGGTGGCACCGGTGGAAACCGGGATGGCACCGGTGGATCCCGCTGGATTTTCACTGATGGAAACCGGGGTGGCACCTGTGGAAACCGGGGTGGCACCGATGGAACCCGGGGTGGACCGATGGAAACTGGGGTGGCACCGATGGAAACCGGGGTGGCACCGGTGGATCCCGGGGTGGCACCGATGGAAACTGGGGTGGCACCGATGGAGCCCGGGGTGGCACCGATGGATCCCGCTGGATTTTCACTGATGGAAACCGGGGTGGCACCGATGGAACCCGGGGTGGCACCGATGGATCCCGCTGGATGTCACTGACAGATGGCACAAGGACAGGCTCCGGATGTCACCGATGTCTGGCACAGGGACAGGCACTGGGTGTCACCTACAGATGGCACAAGGACAGGCTCCGGATGTCACCGATGCCTGGCACAGGGACAGGCACTGGGTGTCACTGTCTGACCGCGCTGGATGTCTCAGGGACGGGCTCTGGGTGTCACTGTTGGATATCACAGGCACAGGACGGGCACAGGGTGTCACTGTTGGGTGTCACTCTTGGATGTCACTGTTGATGGCACAGGGACGGGCCCAGGCTGCTCCAGCCCCCCCCGAGCCCCCCAACCCCTGCCCGAGGGGCGCTCACAGAATTCCAGAGTCCCTGAGGCTGGAAAAGTCCCAGCTGGGAGTCCCAGCTGTGCCCACCTGGTCCCCAGAGCTCTGAGTGCCACCCCAGGAATTCCCTGCACACCTGCAGGGATGGGATCCAAACCTCCCTGGGCACCTCCAACCCCTAGCTCCCTTCCCACGGGGAAACTCCTGCTGCTGTGGGGTCAGTTAACCCAAACAGTGGGTGGGCATTTCTCCCTTGGGCCCATGGCTAGGGGTGGCAGGTGCTCTGTCATGGAATCAGGGAATCATTAGCTGGGAAAAGCCCTCTGAGATGGAGTGCAGCCACTGCCAGCACTGCCGAGGCCACACTGCCCATGTCCCCAAGTGCCACAGGCACAGGCTGTGGATTTAAATCCCTCCAGGGATGGAGATCCAGCCCTGCCTGGGCAGCTGTGCCAGGGCTGGACAATCCTTTCCAGGAAGGAACTTTCCCTCATATCCAATCTAAACTCCCCTGGTGCAACCTGGGGCTGTTTTCTCCTGTCCTGTCCCATCCCTCAGTTCCCCGCAGATCACATTTTGGGAATTGTGCTCTCCCAGCTGCAGTGGGAGCTCCCTGCCCTCGGCACAGCCCCAGGGAGGCCCTTCCACACATCCCTGTTTCCATGACAAGCTCCACTGGCTCTTCCAGCCCCCAGCCGTGTTTCTGGCTCATCTCCTCCTCCTCCCTGCCAGGTGATGGAATTCTTTATGGAAGAGTGAGGGAGTGCATCAGTGAAGGGAGTTCAGGTGTCCCAGAACCTTTCCTTGGGCAGGGTTCTGGTTGCATGGAGAAAGGGCAGTGAAGTCTCAGAATCCTGGGGTGGTTTGGGTGGGAAGGGACCTTAAATCCCATCTCGCTCCAGGGGCACCTCCCACCGTGCCAGGCTGCTCCAGCCTGGCCCTGGGCACTGCCAGGGCACCTGTGCCAGGGCTTCCTCTTCCACTGGAGCTCCTGCTCATCCCCACACAGCCCTGGGATTCCACGGCAGCGTTTGGAGCTGTGCCAGTGCCTGCACCAAGCGTGTGCTGAGCTGTCTCTGCCTTCCTGTTTGTTTAGATCCTAAATGAAGGAGTGCTTTACTTATTTGTGCAGATTAATTTGGAGAGCTGGAGATGATAATTTATAAATTTCCTCTGCATTTCCCGAGGGGTTTGTGGGGATTCAGATTAAACCAACCCAGCTCAGGCTGGATTCAGCCAGGAACAAACCCTGGCAGTTTTTACCCTTCCACGTCCCTCACCAGAACAGGGAGAGAGCTGTGAAAGGGATGGATGGAGGAAAGGGGGGAAATCCTGGGAGAGGAGCCTGGATGGGGCCAGGGCCAGGGATGGAGTGGGTCCTGCCCATGGACAGGGTGGGAATGGGAATGGGAGTGGGAATGGGATGGGAATGGGAGTGGGATGGGAATGGGGAATGGGAATGGGAATGGGATGGGAGTGGGAATGGGAATGGGGATGGGAATGGGAATGGGAGTGGGAATGGGAGTGGGAATGGGAGTGGGATGGGAATGGGAATGGGAATGGAATGGGAATGGGAATGGAATGGGAATGGGAATGGGAATGGGAATGGGGAATGGGAATGGGAGTGGGAATGGGAATGGGATGGAATGGGAATGGGAGTGGGAATGGGAATGGGATGGGAATGGGAATGGGATGGGAATGGGAATGGGAATGGGAATGGGAATGGGGAATGGGGAATGGGAATGGGAATGGGAGTGGGAGTGGGAATGGGATGGGAGTGGGAATGGGATGGGAGTGGGAATGGGAATGGGATGGGAATGGGATGGGAATGGGAATGGGAATGGGAATGGGATGGGAGTGGGAATGGGAATGGGGAATGGGAATGGGGGAATGGGAATGGGGAATGGGAATGGGAGTGGGGATGGGAATGGGAATGGGAATGGGAATGGGAATGGGAGTGGGAATGGGATGGGAGTGGGGAATAGGAATAGGGAATGGGAATGGGGAATGGGAAATGGATTGGAATGGGAATGGGAATGGGAATGAATGGGAATGGGATGGGAGTGGGAATGGGAATGGGAATGGGAATGGATGGGAATGGGATGGGAATGGGAATGGGAATGGGAATGGGAATGGGAATGGGAATTGAATGGGAATGGGGAATGGGAATGGGAATGGGAATGGGAATGGGAATGAGGAATGGGAATGGGAATGGGAATGGGAATGGGATTGTTTGGGGTTTATCTTGGGGCAGGGACACACTGTGGGATTGTTTGGGATTTACCCTGGGATGTTCCAGCAGGATCCAAAGGGGTGGAAGGGGGGGTTTGGGATGGGGACATGGCAGGGCAGGGGACAGAAGGGGTCAGGGGTGGCTCATGGTGACCTGGCCTGGCCTGGCCTGGGCTGAGAAGGTTCCAGAATCCAGGATTAGGGATAATCCCCCTCTGGAATGAGAGGGGAGCATTTCCCCCACTGAACCTTCAGTGAGGATTTGATGATAGAAAAATTCTTTTATTCTACAGAAAGAAAAGAAATAAATAGCCTTATTTGAGGAACCTGCTTTCAAAACTCCTTTTTAATTATTAAATTTAATTAGCAATGGTCATAATTTTTAATTACTCAAAAGGGAAGTGCTGCACTCAACAGAGAACCCAATTAAAGGGGGAGGTTTTGAGAGGAAAATTGTGCTTAGAAAATTGGGGATTTTTCATCTTGCCACAAAAGTTTAAAAATCCCAATGAAAACTTCCATCACCTCCTCGAGAGGAATCCACGGAGCTGCTGCAGGGCTGGAGCCAGGCTGGGAGAGCTGGGAATGTTCCCTGGAGAGGAGAAGGGTCCAGGGAGACCTGAGGGCACCTGGAGGGATCCAGGGACTGGGGACAAGGGATGGAGGGACAGGACACAGGAATGGTTCCACTGCCAGAGGGCAGGGATGGGTGGGATGATTGGGAATTGGGAATTCCTGGCTGGGCTGGAATTGCCAGAGCAGCTGTGGCTGAGCTGAAATGCAAATGTTGGGATGAGCAGAGAGTTCCTGGGACTGGCAGCAGAGCCCTGGTGGGGTCTGGGGTGTTTCCCACCAACCCCTGGGAGAACACACAGAATTAAACTTAAAAATGTTTTGTGCTGGAATGAAAAAGGGATTTTCCTTACAGGTAAGAAGGACTCAGTACAAGATGTTTTTGTGCGAGAGGAAGATAAAACAAATCCCTCTGGCTCTCCTGGAATGATTTTGCTGCTGGTTTATAAAAGATGCAGCCGTGGTGAGGTGGGAGAGGTCAGAGACAGAATCGACTCATCCTGAGGAGGAAAATGGGATGGGATAATGGGATGGGATAATGGGATGGGATAATGGGATGGGATAATGGGATGGGATAATGGGATGGGATGGGATAATGGGATGGGATAATGGGATGGGATGGGACAATGGGATGGGATAATGGGATGGGATGGGATGGGATGGGATGGGATGGGATGGGATGGGATAATGGGATGGGATGGGATGGGATGGGATGGGATGGGATGGGATGGGATGGGATGGGATGGGATAATGGGATGGGATGGGATAATGGAATGGGATAATGGGATGGGATGGGATAATGGGATGGGATAATGGGATGGGATAATGGGATGGGATAATGGAATGGGATGGGATAATGGAATGGGATAATGGGATGGGATGGGATAATGGGATGGGATAATGGGATGGGATAATGGGATGGGATAATGGGATGGGATAATGGGATGGGATAATGGGATAAAGGGATGGGGTGGGAGCAGAGGAGGGTGAGGGTGCCCAGCCCCCTCGGCCGTGCAGGGCTGTCCCCTGTCCCAGGGTGACCTCAGCAGCGCTTTGGCCCGGCCCACACGGGGGGAGGATGGAGCAGCACCGCGATTTTGGCAGCCCCGAGCCGATCCCCGCAGTCCGGGGCGGGGGAGGGGCCGTGGGGCGCCGCCGCCCCCGCTGGCACCGCCGCGGGCTCAAAGCCACTCGGACAAAAGGACCTGAGGCTGCGGCGGGATCTTACACGGCTCCCCGTGACATTTGACATGCTAATCGTATGGAAATAGATTAATTACAAACGCTATTTCTGTAGGCTTAGCGCACTGCCGTAAGGTCACTGCTGGGGGATAAGGGGGTGAGGTTGTGCTGAATGATAAAAACTGAGCCCGATTTCTGCAGCGCAGAGCCCGGTGCGGGATGGGTGCGGGAAGGAGTTGATTTCCAGCAGGGAATGTCTTGGGAAAGACTGCCCGTGGGAAGGGAAGGGAAGGGAAGGAAGGGAAGGGAAGGGAAGGGAAGGGAAGGGAAGGGAAGGGAAGGGAAGGGATTGAGATCTCATAGCCTGGGGCTGTGGTTGGACAATTGACCCCAAGATGAACCAAAATTTATAAAAGTGTAAAACTCATGACCAGAATCCATCTGGGATTTGATTTGGGTGCAGCGGGATTGAGGGGTGCAGTGGGGCTGGGGTGCAGCGGGGCTGGATTGGGGTGCAGCGGGGCTGGGATTGGGGGTGCAGCAGGGCTGGGATTGGGGGTGCAGCGGGGCTGGGATTGGGGGTGCAGCAGGGCTGGGATTGGGGGTGCAGCGGGGCTGGATTGGGGGTGCAGCGGGGCTGGATTGGGGGTGCAGCGGGGCTGGGATTGGGGGTGCAGCTGGGCTGGATTGGGGGTGCAGCAGGGCTGGGATTGGGGGTGCAGCTGGGCTGGATTGGGGTGCAGCGGGGCTGGATTGGGGGTGCAGTGGGGCTGGGGGTGCAGTGGGGCTGGGGGTGCAGCGGGGCTGGATTGGGGGTGCAGCGGGGTTGGATTGTGGGTGCAGCAGGGCTGGGATTGGGGGTGCAGTGGGGCTGGGGGTGCAGCGGGGCTGGATTGGGGGTGCAGCCGGGCTGGGGGTGCAGCGGGGCTGGATTGGGGGTGCAGCGGGACTGGATTAGGGGTGCAGCGGGGCTGGGGGGTCTGGAGCAGGCAGCCCCCCTGCCCGGGCAGCGCAGGGTGTGTTCCATGCCATCCCATGTTGGCATCCCGGTTCGCTTTGGTGGCACCAATAAACCTTCCCTGGGATTCCCGGGCCGGAGCTGCCGGGACGTGCGCGACCCTCTGCGGGGATGGGATCCTTCGGGAACGCCACCCGGGAGAATCAGCGCTCGGCCCGATGGGAGCAGCCCGGCAGGTGGTAGCAGAGCTCCGCGGCAGCCAGGCTGCAAGCCCCGCTCCGGAAAGCGCTGCCCGCACGTCCCTCCCGCACCGAGACGGAGCCGCGGCCCAGCGAGATCTTGGGATGGATCCGGGATCGATGGGGGAAATGAGGAAGGAGATCATGGGATGGATTTGGGATTGATGGGAGGAAATGAGGAATGAGATCATGGGATAGATCCGGGATCGATGGGGGAAATGAGGAAGGAGATCCATGAGATTGATGGGGGAAATGAAGAAAGGAGATCCATGAGATGGGTTTGGGATTGATGGGAAGGAAATGAGGAAGGACATCCATGGGATTGATGGAGGGAAATGAGGAAGGAGATCCATTGGATTGATGGGGGGGAAATGAAGAAAGGAGATCCATGAGATGGGTTTGGGATTGATGGGAAGGAAATGAGGAAGGAGATCCATGAGATGGGTTTGAGATTGATGGAGGGAAATGAGGAAGGAGATCCATTGGATTGATGGGGGGGAAATGAGGAAGGAGATCCATGAGATGGACCTGGGATTGATGGGAGGGAAATGAGGAAGGACATCCATGGGATTGATGGGGTGGGACCAGGGAAGGAGTTCCATGACTGTGAGTCCTGGATTGGTGGAGCAGGACTGAGGAAAAAGGTCCTTGGTGTGGAACCCAGAGGGATGGAGCAGAGCCAAGGAAGGAGATCCATGGCATGGATCCTGGATTGATGGAGCAGATCCACAGCTTGGATCCCAAATTGGTGGAGCAGATCCACAGCTTGGATCCTGCATTGATGGAGCAGATCCATGGCCTGTACCCTGGATTGATGGAGCAGATCCATGGCATTGATCCCAAATTGGTGGAGCAGATCCATGGCATGGATCCTGGATTGATGGAGCAGATCCATGGTGTGGATCCCAAATTGATGGAGCAGATCCACAGCTTGGATCCCAAATTGGTGGAGCAGATCCATGGCATTGATCCCAAATTGATGGAGCAGATCCATGGTGTGGATCCCAAATTGATGGAGCAGATCCATGGCTTGTACCCCAGATTGATGGAACAGATCCATGGCATGGATCTCAAATTGATGGAGCAGATCCATAGTGTGGATCCCAAACTGATGGAGCAGATCCATGGTGTGGATCCCAAATTGGTGGAGCAGATCCACAGCTTGGATCCTGGATTGATGGCACTGGCTGCTAAAAGGAGCCAGGATTTACCTGGAGGAGTCTCTCAGGGTTTCTGATCCTCACAAACCCTGCCAGAGCAGATTCACCATCTCACAGCCGAGCCCTGGGAAGTGATTTCTGCACTGCTGGGAGATGGGTGCTGCATTTCCAGCAGCACCTGACTGTCCCTGTCTGCTTTAAGCAGTTTTAGGGAAGAGGATATTTGGGATTTGCTGTCCCAGTGCTGGCAGGGAGCTGCTCAGGGCTGGCTGCACAGGAATTTTTAGGATTTGCAGGTTCAGCCAGGTGGGGCTCTCCTGGCAATGCTCCCAGTGGAGCTGCTGGCTCAGGGTCCAGTGGGCATTCCTGCTATCCTGGAGGAAAACCATGGCAAAAACCCTGAGAACTGTGGGGAAAACACTGAAATCCCCACCTGGGTGGTGCTGGGTGATGGGGGTGCCACAGCTGAGCCCCCCACCCTCCTCACAGGCACCCAGAGCTGCCTGTGCCCCGCAGGAATTCGGGCCCTGTCCCCTTTCAGCTGCAAGGGTTTGATTCTCCTCACAGCAAACCCTGCAGGCAATGGCAGAGGAGCTCATTTGGCAGGAAGGAGGCTGCTAGTTGTGAAGAAGGTTCTAACAAGAGCAGGAAAAATAACCCCTGCCACTGGTAATAATTACAGATCCCTGAGCTTCCTCCATTGGAACATTTTAATGGCTTTTAAAGCAGAATCACTTAGTTGGTTGTTGTTTTTTTTTTTTTTTCCTTTTCCAGAACATCTAAAACCTGAAAAGGTCATTTTCCCCCCACTGTTTTGTTTTATTAGAAAAAAAAAACAAAAACCCAAAACCAAAACCAACCACAAATCCCTGGAAAAGGCAAACTGAAATGTAGAAATGTAGAAATAATATTTCTGGTGTAGAGCTGGTGAGAAGTGAGGCAGGAATTCAGGGATTTGAGGGTGGTGTTCACCTCACCCATCATGGACTGGACAGGGTTTCCATGAAGGAATTTTCCCTCTAAACATCCCCTGGGGCAGCTTGGGGCTTTTACCTCTTGTCCTGTCCCGTGGCTGGGATTCAGCTCCTGCAGGACAGTTTGACATTTCACAGGCACTGGTAAGAGTCAAGGATTTCAGGGATGAGCTTTGATGGAAAATTCTTAGGAAAGTCCCTCAGCAGCTTGGATTGATGGAACAGGACTGAGGAAAAACCTTCTGACCTTTTTCTGTGACCTCTGGGTGTCCCAGGTGCTGCCACAGGGAAATGCAAGTGCTAAAATTGCTTTTTTACCCCCAAAACCTTCACGATTTAATCTGAGTGTGGCTGCTGCCTTTGCAGCTGCGTGCCCACTGCTGGGAGCAGCACAGAAAAACTCCAAGAAAAGCAGAAAATGGGAATTTTCACTGCCAGAGCAGCGGGGGCTGGGAGCTGGGCTGTCCTGCAGGTGCTGGAGGATAAATCCTGTTCCCAGCTCTCCAGCCCATTCCTTGTGCTGGGGAAGCACAAAATCCCAGACTGGGTTTGGTGGGAAGCCCTTAAAGCCCAGCTCCTTCCAGGCCCTGCCACACTTGTTATTTATCAATAAAACTCCTGTTTCTTTCTTGAATTCAACACTGAGGCTGCTTGGAGCAGGTTAAATGTCAGCTGAGCTTCTCAGGAAGGCAGGAATTCCCATCAGGAAGTCTGGGACGTGCTCAGGTCCAAAAAAAACCTCTCCAAGTCCTACAGAACCTCTGTGCCCATTATAAAGCATTTATTTGAAGTTAAGTTTCGTGTGAGAGCTTATTAAAAAAAGGGTGGTTTATGGATTTAATTAAAGTTCTGCATATGAGACCTTGCTAATCCTGTTTGTGCTGCAACTGTATTAACGTGCTAAAAATCAATATATTTGAGTTTAAATATTTTATTATGGCAAGCTGTTAAATATTAATGATGCAACAAGTAATCAGTGTCACTGCCTCTGTCTGTTCTGGGGGAAATCTGCAGGAGAGGAGAACAAAAGCAACCTGCCTGCTCAGAATGGTGGTTCTCTGAGGCTCAGCTGGGGAACCAGAGGCTCTTGGTGGAAGCCAGGGAAGCATCATGCCATGGCTGGAGAGGGAATTCTGTGAGGGAAAGCAGAGAGGGGCAGGGAGTGGGTTTAGATTGAAAGAAGGGAGATCAGGGTGGGATTTGGGAATTGGGGATGCCTGGCTGGGCTGGGACTGCCAGATTTGCTGTGGTGCCCTGGTCCCAGGCTGGGCTGGACAGGGGGGCTGGACAGGGGGGTGTCCCTGGGTGTCCCTGGGTGTCCCTGGGTGTCCCTGGGTGGCTCTGGGTGGGGTTCAAGGTCCCTGCAGCCCAAAGCACTCGGGATTCTGGGACTCTCTGCCTGCAGGGGAATAACGAGCTGAGCTGCTGCAGGATTAAGGGAAATCCCTCTGTGGTCCTTGAGAGAGGCACTCAGCCTGGGCTCCTGCTCTCTGCACAGCCAGAGGGGTGCCCTGGAGCCCGCAGCTGCTCCTGCAGCCCTGCAGCCCTGCAGCCCTGCAGCCCTGAGCCCTGCAGCCCTGAGCCCCCCGGGCTCTGCCCCAGCCCTGCAGCCCTGCAGCCCCCCGGGCTCTGCCCCAGCCCTGCAGCCCCCGGGCTCTGCCCCAGCCCTGCAGCCCTGCAGCCCCGGGCTCTGCCCCAGCCCTGCAGCCCTGAGCCCTGCAGCCCTGCAGCCCCCCGGGCTCTGCCCCAGCCCTGCAGCCCTGCACCCCTGCACCCCTGCAGCCCTGCCCCAGCCCTGCAGCCCTGCAGCCCCCGGCTCTGCCCCAGCCCTGCAGCCCCCCGGGCTCTGCCCCAGCCCTGCAGGATATAATATGATATAACATGAGATAACATGAGATAACATGATATAATATGATATAATATGATATAACATGATATAATATTGCATAATATGATACTGATGATATAATATGATATAAAATGATATAATATGATATAACATGATATAATATGATATGATATGATATATTATGGCATAATATGATATAATATTATATAATATTGCATAATATGTTACATATGATATAATATAACATGATATAATATGATATGACATAATATGATATAATGTGATATAATATTATATAATATGATGATATATATATGATATAACATGATATAACATGATATAACATGACATAATATGATATAACATGATATAATATAATATGATATAATATGATATAACATGTTATAACATGGTATGATATGATATGATATGATATAATATAATATGATATAATATTATATATTATATAATATGCTATAACACGATATAACATGCTATAACACGATATAACATGCTGTAACACGATATAACATGCTGTAACACGATATAATATGCTATAACACGATATGATATGCTATAACACGATATAACACGATATAACACAATATAACATGCTATAACACGATATAACACGATACAACACGATACACCACGATACAACACGCTGTAACACGATACACCACGATACAACACGCTGTAACACGATATAATATACTATAATATGCTATAACACGATACACCACGATCCAACGTGCTGTAACATGATACACCACGATATAACATGATACACCACGATATAACACGATGCACCACGATATAACACGATGCACCACGATCCAACACGCTGTAACACGATACAACACGCTGTAACACGATATAATATACTATAATATGCTATAACACGATACACCGCGATCCAACGCGCTGTAACACGATATAACACGATATAACACGATACACCACGATATAACACGATACACTGCGATCCAACGCGCTGTAACACGATATATCACGATATAACACGATATAACACGATATAACACGATACACCACGATCCAACGCGCTGTAACACGATATAACACGCTGTAACACGATATAACACGATATAACACGATATAACACGCTGTAACACGATATAACACGATATAACACGATATAACACGCTGTAACACGATCCAACGCGCTGTAACACGATATAACATGATACACCACGATATAACACGATACACCGCGATCCAACGCGCTGTAACACGATATAACACGATATAACACGATATAACACGATATAACACGATATAACACGATATAACACGATACACCACGATATAACACGATGCACCATGATCCAACACGCTGTAACACGATACACCGCGATCCAATGCGCTGTAACACGATATAACACGATATAACACGATATAACACGATATAACACGATACACCACGATATAACATGATACACCACGATATAACACGATATAACACGCTGTAACACGATATAACACGATATAACACGATATAACACGCTGTAACACGCTGTAACACGCTGTAACACGATATAACACGATATAACACGCTGTAACACGCTGTAACACGATATAACACGATACACCACGATATAACACGATATAACACGATATAACACAATACACCACGATATAACACGATATAACACGATATAACACAATACACCACGATATAACACGATATAACACGATATAACACGCTGTAACACGCTGTAACACGATACACCACGATACACCGCGATCCAACGCGCTGCAGTGCCCAGCCGCAGGCTGCCCCAGCCCGGCTGCACAGCCCTGCTGCTCCCCAGCAGCTCCCGCTGCCGCCTGCTCCCTCCGGGGCTGCCGTGCCCTGCAGCAGCCTCGGCCAGCCCGGGGACCGGCGGGCGCCGGCACAGCCCGCCCAGCCCGGGACGGACCCTCGGCTGCGGGACAGCGGGACGGGGAGAGACCTCCACCAGCCGGGTCTGGCACTTGGCACAGCTGAAAAGGGCAGGGCAGGGCAGCGAGAGTCCTGAGAGGTAACAGAGGGAACTAACAGAGTGATTTTCCTGTTTACAACACAATAAATCCTCTTCTATTTGAATATTCTAATTCCCACTCACCAATCTAACAAAAGATACAAATCTTTTTACAAAGCATTTGCACACAGCCTGTAAGAATCATTACATTGCCATAATGTGTACTTTAAACCCTAAAAACTGCTCTTTGCACCTTCTGCCAAGCCGGCAGGGTCTTCTCTGACCTTTGGACCCTTGTTCTGTCAGGAGGGGATTACTTTCCTGCCCATCCTATTGTCTTCTAATTATTTAGTAACTAAGGTTTGGTATCTCAAAGATGGTTTCCTTTCCATCTCGCTGATGGTTTCCATGTTCTCAAAATCTTTTGCTAGGCAATCATATTGATAAGGTTTTCCTGATCCATCCTTCCCAACACACTGCTCCTCTGCCAAGGGGAGATGCTCCAACATCCCCTGGAGCCCCAGCCCTCCATGGCAGACCCACAGGAGCAGCCCCTGCTGGGAATCCTCCCCAGGAGCTTTTGGGGAGGAGGCACTGGGGCTGGAAAACCCTCCCTGAGCCCCCTGAGCCCCTGCCCGAGGCTCAGCCACAGAGCCCCAGGGTCCCTGGGGCTGGAAAAGCCCCTGGGGTCACTGAGCCCCGCATTCCCCGGGCTCAAACCCACCCAGACCATCAGTCTGGCTCCCAGCCGTGGCTCAGGCACACGGGGTGTGTGCGCAGGGCAGGAGGCTGCAGCTGTGCCTGGAAATGCCCACGGGCACTGGAGACCCCCCGGATTTGGGGTCTGCTCTGCCCTGCCTGGGAGCTGTGAATCCAGAGTTCCTCCTCCAGCTCCCTCCTCCCTCTCTGCCTCCAGCAAACAGGGCTCTCTGGGAATATTTGTTGCTGCTGCTGTTGGTTGGGTTTTTTAATTTTTTTTTTCTTGCCTTTGCACTTCTGCAACTTAAAAATGCTGGAAAACTAATTTAGCCTCCTGCATTTATTCCCCCCGAGTTCCCGAGTGCCCAGGCTGCTCCTGCAATTACCTGCAGCTCAAGGAGATGTTTTCCTGCGTAATTAAAGGCAGACAACAGCAAAGCAGCCCCAGGCAGCCTGGCTGGAGCAGAGGAGGGGAGCTGGGGCAGCCGGGGCTGGGCTGGGGCACGGGTGCACATGGGTGACCCCACCTGGATCCCAGGGAAGGGCCCAGGTGCTCCTGGAGCGAAGGAGTTTCCCCCAGGTGTGACCCCAGCTCTGCCTTGTCCCCCCAGCTCCAGCTGCCAAAGCCCCTCCAGGCACTGGGAGCATCCCTGGGCTGCAGCACAGGGCAGGGCAGGGCAGCTCTGTGCCAGCACCAGGAGAGAATCCTGCAATGGTTGGGTGAAAGGGACCCCAAATCCCCCCCAGAGCCACCCCTGGATGGGCAGGGACCCCTCCCACTGCCCCAGTGCCAGCCTGGCCTGGGCACTGCCAGGGATCCAGGGCAGCCACAGCTGCTCTGGCAATTCCAGCCCAAACAGGAATTCCCAATTCCCAACATCCCACCCATCCCTGCCCTCTGGCAGTGTCCCATTCCCTGTGTCCTGTCCCTCCATCCCTGTCCCCAGTCCCTCTCCAGCTCTCCTGGACCCTTCTCCTCTCCAGGGAACTTTCCAGCTCTCCCAGCCTGGCTCCAGCCCTGCAGCAGCTCCGTGGATTCCTCTGGACTCTCTCCAGCACCTCCACACCCTCTTGATGTTGGTTTCTCCAGAGCTGGATGCCACATTCCAAGCTGGATCTCACCAAAGCACCGTGTGGAGAAACCATTTTGGAATGACAAAGTTGTATGCTCACAAAAAAACCCGACAAGTATTTTAACCAAAAAGAACAGCTGTACAAAATCTCATTTTTAGTCTCGCTGTGGCCAAGAGCATCTCGTGGTTTAATGTGATCACTTACAATGTGAAGGCAGAAATCTCAAGCAATTTGATTTACATGAAACCAGTCAGAAATAAATTTTATGGAGCTGGAGAACTCGGAAATGTCAAAGGCAAATGAATTGCCTCGAAGGGAAGCTGCTCTGGCAGCGAGGACTGGTACCTGCATGTCCTCAGAAAGTGCAGAGAGCTCTTCAAGAGGGAAGGAATCAGTGGTGCTGAGCAGGGGAGGGCACAGATGGTGCTGCAGGCACAGAATGTTTCCTTTATTATCATCTGCTGGCTGCAGGTAAGCCAAGCTGACGGTGAAACCCACGTGTGAGAGCAGAGCAGCAGCTCCAGGGGGATTTTATCTCAGAGGAGCAGGGAGAGTGGGGAGACAGGACACAGGAGCAGCTTCAAACTGGAACAGGGGAGATTTAGGGGATGTTGGGAACTGGGAATTCCTGGCTGGGCTGGAATTGCCAGATTTGCTGCCCCTGGATCCCTGGAATTCCCAAGAATTGGGAATTCCTGGCTGGGCTGGAATTGCCAGATTTGCTGCCCCTGGATCCCTGGAATTCCCAGGAATTGGGAATTCCTGGCTGGGCTGGAATTGCCAGATTTGCTGCCCCTGGATCCCTGGCAGTGCCCAGGCCAGGCTGGCACTGGGACAGGGGGAGGGGTCCCTGCCATGGCACTGGGGGGATTTGAGTCCCTTTCACCCAAACCATTCCATGATTTTTGGAGCTTCCCTCCCCACACCAGCAGGAGCAGCAGATGGCTCCTGACTCCTCCTCAGCACCAGGAATCTCCAATTGAGGTGCAGGGCAGAACGAGGAGCAGTGAGTGCTCCCCACTCTCAGCCCAGTTTTCCCTCCTGCAGCTCCTCCCAGTGCCAAACTGGGATGGAATCCTGCCTTTAGACTGCAGGCAGGTCGTGTTTGCACGGCCATGCTCCATGGAAATATGCAAAATAAATGTTATGAAAGCAACACGATTAAATTTTCTGACAGTGGTTGCCATGATGTTCAGAAATGCATGAAATGAATGAGGCTTGTTCGTGGCTTTGTTATCTCTGCCAGGTTGCCAGGGAGGGAGGGAGAAGGAAAAAAAAATCCTGAAAATTAAAATAATTTTTCAATATGTGAGATAAATATCAGGGCTCGGGAAGAGGTGTGAGAGCCGGCACGAGAAACGCTTCAATTACAGAACAGGGAGAGCCCCACCAGGGCCGGGCAGGGCGGGCTGGGCAGGGAGGGGACGGGGAGGGGCGGGGATCCCAGCGCGGAGCTGCGGGGACAGCCGGGAAGGTGCTCCCACCATTCCAGTGCATCCCAGTGCATACCAGTACCATCCAAGCACCATCCCAGTGCATCCCAGTGCATACCAGTGCATCCCAGTACCATCCAAGCACCATCCCAGTGCATCCCAGTGCATACCAGTACCATCCCAGTACATACCAGTACCATCCCAATGCATCCCAGTGCATACCAGTACCATCCCAGTACCATTCCAGCACATCCCAGTACCACCCAAGCACCATCCCAGCACATCCCAGTACATCCCAGTACATCCCAGTACATCCCAGTACATCCCAGTATATCCCAGCACATCCCAGTACATCCCAGTACATCCCAGCACATCCCAGTACCATCCCAGTGCATCCCAGTACATCCCAGCACATCCCAGTACATCCCAGTACCATCCCGGCACATCCCAGCACATCCCAGCACATCCCAGTACATCCCAGTACATCCCAGCACATCCCAGTACATCCCAGTACATCCCAGCCCGGCAGTGCCCCCGGCCCGGCTGCACACTGGGGCTGGAGCCGCTGGGGCAGTGGGAGGGGTCCCTGCAGGGCAGGGGTGGAGTTGGGATTTTAAGTTCCTTCCAATCCAAACCGTTTTGGGAGGAACCAGTTCATCTTCTCCATGAACAAACATCCCCAAACTGGCCTGAGCTGCAACCACCTGAATATTTCAAACCAAAAATTCTAATTTTTACTACATCTCTGCCAGGGTGGGGTTCCTGTACCCCGCTGTCCACAGGGGGCCCATCCCAGAATCATCATCCCAGAGTGGTTTGGGTTGAAGGGACCCCAAATCCCCCCAGTGCCACCCCTGGGTGGGCAGGGACCCTCCCACTGTCCCAGTGTCCAGCCTGGCCTTGGGCACTGCCAGGGATCCAGGGGCAGCCACAGCTGCTCTGGCAATCCCAGCCCAGCCAGGAATTCCCAATTCCCAACATCCCATCCATCCCTGCCCTCTGGCAGTGTCCCATTCCTGTGTCCTGTCCCTCCATCCCTGTCCCCAGCCCCTGTGCAGGCCCTGGCCCGGGCTCTGAGCTCTCCTGGATCCTTTTTCTCTCCAGGTGAGCGCTCCCAGCTCTCCAGCCTGGCTCCAGAGGGCTCCAGCCCTGGCACTCTCCTGGTCCCCGTGGGGCAGGGGCAGCAGCAGCAGCTCCAAGCAGAGCTGTTTGCCCTTCAGGCTCTGTGCTGAGCACATCCAACCGTGCTGCTCAGCTCCATTATTTCTTTCCCCATGAATTGCCAGCTCAAGCTCAAATGCATTAAAATTGAAAGTGAATTTTGAATGCAGCTCAATATTTTATCTGCAATCCTGTCTCGTGTGTAGTTTGCTTGGCCTGGAGCAGTGAAATCGCTCTTGTCGACTGCATTGAAAATGAGGCAAAGATAATGCTGTGATTTTTCCTTTATTCTGGGTGATGGATGCTAAGCTGGCTACAAACTTGTGGTTTCCATGTCCTCAGGAGCTCAGCCAGGGCCCCAAACTGCCCAGGGAAGGTGCAGCCGTGGATTTAGGGCACAGCACAAAGCCCCTGGGGCTGGTGGCATCACCAGCTTTGGACAGAGCTCTGGGAGGGTCCTGAATTAGGAAAGTTCTTCCCTCCCCAGAGGTGCTGGCACTGCCCAGGCTCCCCAGGAATGGGCACAGCCCCAGAGCTCCAGTTTGGACACCAGGGAGGCCAGGGTGGGATTTTGGGGGGTCTGGGCAGGGACAGGGGCTGGGATGATCCCTGAGGGTCCCCCCAGCTCAGGACATTCCCTGATTTTGTGGCACTGGCCGTGGCTTGCAGGAGTGAGGTGGGAGGAGGGGATGGCTGCCCAGGGAAGGAAACCCCTCAGCCCCAGCTCTGGCTGCCTCATTTCTCCTCATTAAATGCACCCAGCACTTGAGAGAACAGGATTTTCCATGTGCAAATTCCAGCAGTTAATGAAGATTTGTTTGCAAGGATCTGAATAAATCCTGGTGCTGCTTCCCCCCTCAGCTGGGGCAGAGCTCCTGGCACCCAGCACAAAGCCCCAGCTGGGCTTTGGGAGATCCAGCAGGGCAATCTGGGGTTGCAGCAGCCCGGGGTGATCCTCAGCTCCTCCTGGAAGGATCCCGTGCCCCAAGTGCAGCCCAGGCTCAGGAGAGCCAGGCTGGGTGGGCTGGAGCAGCTGGGACAGTGGGGGGTGTCCCTGCCCACCCAGGGGTGGCACTGGGGGGGATTTGGGGTCCCTTTAACCCAAACCACTCTGGGATGATGATTCTGGGATGGGCACCCTGTGGACAGCGGGGTACAAGAACCCCACCCTGGCAGAGATGCAGTAGGAATTAGAATTTTTGGTTTAAAATATTCAGGTAATTGGAGCTCAGGCCAGTTTGGGGATGTTTCTTCATGGAGAAGATGAACTGGTTCCTCCCAAGATGATCTGGATTGGAAGGAACTTAAAATCCCATGGCACTGATGGGATTTGAGGTCCTTCCAACACAACCCACCCCAGCATTCTGTTTTTCCTCCCAGTGCACTGGGCACTGAGCTGCACTGAGTTTTTCCTGCAGGAATTGAGAAGGAGCTGATGGGGCTGAGCCGTGGGTCGGGTCTGGGGTTGGATTTTCAGAGGGAAAAGCTGAATTTCTCCCAGCCCAGGCTGTGCTGCAGCAGATCTGTGCACAGGCTCTGATGGATCTCTCTGGTTCCCTGCAGAGCCCCAGGCTCTGGGAAATGGGCAGAACTTTATTTGTGGTGACGCTGGTAGTGCACAATTTCCTAATGGTCCCCATAAAAGATTTAGGGGGAATGGAGATGAGGGAGGGAAAGATGCAAATCTCAGGCCCTGCAGATCTCTAATATTGTTTTCCCTCCAGAAGGAAATCACCACTAAATGTCCTGCCCAGCTCATTGTGGTTTGCCAGGGGCTGGGTTCTGCTCCTTTTCCTGCTTCCTCCTGCACAGCTTCACTTTAAAAATGCTGCATAATGTCATTTACCCTTTCCTTCCTTGCCTTTGCTCTCAGGGGGGAGGGACTGGGGCTGGAATCACACTGAGCCCTGTGGGATTCACCCCAAAAATCTGCATTTAATCCCTGCTTCCCCTGGCCTGGGCTCTGTTTTCCTCTGCCCTCCCTTGGGGACTCACTTGGTAACGAGATCCTGCTCTCGTGTGCAGCCAGGGAATTCATGGAAATGGCTTGGATAGATCACAGGCAGCCCTGGGAGATCCCTTGTTCTGCTCTGGGAAGAAAAACCTCTGAAGGTTATGGCAGTTTTTGCTCAATTTTTGCCTCACCATGCAATGTTTTGGATAATCCTGGGGTGTCTTTGGGGCTGCTGCTGTTGGGATCTTGCCCTGCTCCACCCCTCCCTTGGGAGATGCTTCCTGCCTGTTTGAAGGGTAATTATTAATTTTGTTAGAGAATTTTAAAATTGAAATGGAATATAAACATAAACATAAATATAAATATAAATATAAATATAAATATAAATATAAATATAAATATAAATATATATAAAATATAACTATAAATCTATTTAATTTTAAAAATATAATAAAATATTCAAATCTTGAGCCAGTGCTTTCCTTTGGAACTAAATCACAACTTCCTGGAATCACAGAATCCTGGGATGGTTCAGGCTGGAAAATCCCTCTGAGCCCATCGAGCCCAGCCATTCCCAGCACTGCCCTGTGTGCCCAAGTGCCACCTCCACAGGGCTTTAAACCCCTCCAGGAATGGGGACTCCAGCCCTGCCTGGGCAGCTGTGCCAGCCTGGACAGCCCCTTTTGGAAGGAATTTTCCCAATTTTCCCAATATGCAGCACAAACCTCGCCTGGTGCAGCCTGAGGCTGTTCCCTCCTGTCCCACCCCTGTCCCTCCTGCCAGGGACTCTGCAGAGCCACAGGTCCCCCATGAGCCTCCTTTTCTCCAGCCTGGCCCATGAGCACATCCCAAATTCCCTCTCCCAAATTCACCCCTGCCATCCTCAATGGGAGCTGTCACATTTTCCACCCAACAAGACGGAACAATTCGAGTTTCATCCGCAGCTCATTTGCATACATTTTACTGAACACATCTTGAAATATTCTCTTGTCCTGGAGTGGCTCCAACAGCCTCGGTGGCAAATGTAATTTTCTCATTATCGCCGGGTGGTTGTTGAAGAGTGACGATAAAAAAGGAAGACAAAGCTTTCAGGTTGGATTAGCCCCTGCTCCAGGCTGCTCTGGGTGTTTTGGCACCTCCTCTCCCGGGGGGATCTGGGGGGTGTGGGGTTCTCTGGCAGCCACTGTGGGCAGGCAGGGATGGAAAACAAGGACAAATAAAGATGGGTATGAAACAACAGGGAAGTGCTGCCTGCCAGGGACACTGTCCTGGTTTGGAGGACAGGTGTCTGCCAATAAAGACAGGAGCTTCTCTTTGAAATGGAGAATGTAAACCCCCTTCCTCCAAATTATTATAATTTTGAAATTAAGGGGCTCTCAGGCAAAGAGATGGGAATTAGGAATAACAGTTCTTTACCAGGAAAATTAAAATAGAAATGCAGTATTACACAGAACAATCCCAAAACCCTGCCAGAGTCAGAATCCAAGCTGACACCCATCAGTCAGTCAGGGTGTTGGCAGCAGTCCCATTCCATGGTGGCTGCATCCTCCTGCAGGGGCAGATGTGGTTCAGCTGGAGCAGTGCTCCTGGAGAAGGTGCAGTTTCCTCTGAAGCTCCAGGGATGATGTGCAAAGGTCTGGTTTTCCTCTGGAATCCAGTGGAAAGAAGGTGCCTTGGTGTCCAAATCTCAGTTTTGATCTGGGTAGGAAAGGCTTGGCTCCTGCCCTGGCTGGAGCATCTCCCAGTGGGATGATGGAATTTTATCAGCCATGCCCTGGGACTCACTGGCCATGAACAGGAGATATCTCCTGGAGGGAGGATGGGCTGTGGGAAGATAAAGATGATTGCCCAGCTGGTTTAAAGCTGGCCCATGAGCAGAGAATATGTGCCAGGAGATCAGGGTCACTGCCCCACCTGGCTGCAGCAGATGGGGTCAGAATTCACATTTCTGGCCACATCCTGTATTGCAGCTCAAGACAGACACCAAACCTGGCACTACAGGGAGTGGCCACAGTCCTGTGCCACCTCCTGAAATTTGGGGGCACCGTGGTGAGGGGGAGGAGGGAGCCAGGGAGGAGCAGCTCCTGGGGGGAATCAGTTGCTTTGCCACATGTTGATTTTCCTCCTTCTACTTTAATGAATTGAGGCTGTTTCGTGCTTGTTGCATCAATAAATTCCACTTTCCCTGACGGTGCTGGCATCACCTTCTCCCAGGGAAGGAGCAGGCTGTGAGCTGGGGGAATATCCAACAAAAACAGGGAAAAGAATCCCAGAATTCTGAGGTTGGAAAAGCCCTCCTGAACTGCTGCCTGGAAAGGCTGAGCTGGACCAGAGACCAGGCAGAGCAAAAGGAATAAAATCAGTTTTTATTGAAAGGATTCACCTTGGCCAGTGCAAGAGCTCGGCCAGGGCTGCACCCAAATCAAATCCCAGGTGGATCCTGCTCATGAGTTTTACACTTTTATAAGTTTTGGTTCATCCTGGGGTCAATTGTCCAACCACAGCCCCAGGCTATGAAATCTCAATCCCTTCCCTTCCCTTCCCTTCCCTTCCCTTCCCTTCCCTTCCCTTCCCTTCCCTTCCCTTCCCTTCCCTTCCCTTCCCTTCCCTTCCCTTCCCTTCCCTTCCCTTCCCTTCCCTTCCCTTCCCTTCCCTTCCCTTCCCTTCCCTTCCCTTCCCTTCCCTTCCCTTCCCTTCCCTTCCCATTGTTTCTGATTTTTGGGTGCTCTTGATTCTCCAGCTGGGAAGGGATTGTTTTCTCCAACCCCCCTGTGAACAGAACTCACTGACACCCAACATGAAGTTCCAGAGTTACACACCCAGCAGCAGAGAATCTGAAAAATATCAAAGTTAAACCCCAAGGTAACTGAGTCCCAGCTGTGCCCACCTTGTCCCCAGCCCAGAGCTCTGAGTGTCACATCCAGGTGACACCCCCAGGGATGGAATCCAAACCTCCCTGGGCACTTCCAACCCCTGAGCTCCCTTCCCATGGGGAAATTCCTCCTAAAATCCACCCTGAGCCTGCCCTGGCCCAGCCTGAGGTCATTCCCTCTCCTCCTGTCCCTGTTCCCTGGGGAAGGGAAATTGGACCAAATTCATCCTCCTCTCTCCCAAAGCCTTCTCCAGGAGCACCTGTGGCATTCCAGGATGGATCCCAGCTGCCTCAGGGGTTTGTCTTGAGGTGTGTCCCAGACTGAGGTGGATTAGAGGTGATTACAGCTCCTGCTGTGCTGCTCTGGCAGGGCTAATGATCTCAAGTGTTTATTTCATGCTCCATTGCTGCGACTAAACGGCTGCAATAGATAATGGGATTATTCCAGCCTTTTTCAGCTCCAGGCTGATGGCCATAAGGAACATGGGAAGTGTCATTATTAGGGGAAAAGTGCTGCTCAGGTATTTTGTGGTCATTAAGTGTTCAATCAGAACATTTATGTGTCATGGAAACAAATAAACCAAGGAAAATAATAACTGAGGAGTTACTAACACTTTACAGAGTCATCTCAGCAACTCCCAGGAACCGTTTGGGATTAATTAATGGATGCTCTGCCCACTCTTGGAATACATACAGCCCTGATTTTGCCATGACACACTCTTCGAGTTTTGCTCTTCTCCTGGGTGGTTTATGGCCCATTCCAGCTGAAATAGCTCCGTGATCCCGTGGTCTCCTGGCTCCCTGCAGCCTCCCAGCTCTGCTACAGGAACTGGTAACTCTGAGTCACTGCTGGTGTCCTTGGCAGGTTTGGGGTGAAGAGACCCAGGAGCTGCAGCTCCCACGCTGGTGAGTGGAGATTTTCTCTGTGCAGCTCAGATTTTTAGGCTGGGAGAGGCTGGAGCAGCTCCTGGAGGGAGGGGGGGTGGTGTACACATAGAATCCCAGAATTCCTGACTGGTTTAGGATGGAAGGGACTTTAAACCCCTCCCAGTGCCACCCCTGCCACTGTCCTGCCCTGACACCTCCCAGGAGCTCCAACCTCAACGTCCAACTGTGGCCATTCATTGCAGGTCTCCTCCAACTGGAATATTCTATTAAATATATCAAATATAAAATACATAAAAGTAAATTAAATATGTTAATATATACTCAATATATTATGTATATTTGGGGTAGTTTTCTGGTTTTCCACCCAGCCTATGCAAAAAATGCATCCAGCACATCCTGATTTATTTACAAAAACTGGGCCTATGAGCAGCTTTTCCAGCAGGATCCAGATCCAGCATTTCCTATTTCAGAGTAAAGGGAAGCTGTGGGATTGAGGGGAGCAGTGCCCTGAGCACTGAGTGAATAAAAAAAACCCTTTTCATCCATAGAAAGAGCCATTATTCCTGGAAATGTTCCTTTTACCTTCAGTCTCCTGGCTGAACCCTCCTGGATCAGCGCTCTCCACAGGTCTGTGTGTAACCAGCTGGAAAAACAACCAGAAAATACCTTTTTTTCTGCTTTGCTGCTTTTCCCAATGCCTGCACTCACTGCTTTCATTCACAGGAAAACTCCCAGAGAGTTCCTTGAGAGTGGGGAGGCAAATTCCAGCTGGAAGGGGAGATAAACCCCTGGGAGGGGTGGGTGCTGAAGGGGCATCAAGGGGCAGGAATGATCTGAGCTTTAATATTCCTTCAACCCAACCTGCTCTGCGAGAAACATTTGCTCATTTAAACGACTTAATCCTGTTTAATGAGTTTTGTTGCAGATTAATGGATGTGGACCTGAGATATTTGTAAGGATGTTTTCCAGAATGTGAAAAATGATGCAGGGAAAGAGGGCAGTGCCCCAAAAGTGACATTTATGTCCTGGCTGATGGTGAGGGGAGGGAGGACTGGCAAGCACAGGGGCAGAGCTTTGTGCCACTGCCAACTCCAGGTGTTGGGGACAAAATGAACCCTTGGCAAGGAATAATCAGCCCTGGAAAGGCTGGCAATTATCAGAGAAAGGCAGGGCAGCATTTCCATAGATACACAGTGCTGCCTCCAGGGAAAAGGGAGCTGGGATGGTGCAGGGCACTGCTCCCAGCACAGGTGAGGGGGGAAATGCAAGGATGAGGCAACCGATGAATATCCCTTTGTTATAAAATGTAAAATACATGAAATAAATCCTTTGAGTGCTGTGTGTTCAGGTGGTCAGTGTGTCCCTCTCTGGAGGTGAGGGACACAGAGCATCGTGCTGGGGGGCTCAGGGTCACTGCAGGGTGAGGGATGTGGGAAAAGATGGGGAAGGGGCTGGGATGAGGGAAGGGGAGCCTGAGCCCCTCTGTGCTGCCCCTGCCAGGGATCCTGCAGGCTGCAGACCCAAACAGCCCAAAACAGCCCTCAAATGGCTCCAAACAGCGCCAAACAGCCCAAAACAGCTCCAAACGGCTCAAAAGGGCCCCCAAATGGCCCCAAACCAGCCCCAAAAAGCCCCAAACAGTCCCAAACGGCCCCAAACGGCCCCAAACGGTCCCAAACGGCCCCAAACAGCCCCAAATAGACCCCAAACAGCCCCAAAACAGCGCCAAACAGCCCCAAATGCCCCCAAACGGCCTCAAACGGGCCCAAAATGGCCCCAAACCAGCCCCAACCAAAAGCCCCAAACAGTCCCAAACGGCCCCAAACAGCTCCAAACGGCCTCAAACGGCCCCAAACAGCCCCCAAATGCTCCCATACAGCCCCAAATGGCCCCAAACAGCGCCAAACAGCCCCAAATGCCCCCAAACGGCCCTCAAACGGGCCCAAAATGGCTCCAAACAGCCCCAAATAGCCCCAAAACAGCCCCCAAACAGCCCCAAATAGACCCCAAACGTCCCCAAACGGCCCCAAACGGCCTCAAACGGCCCCAAAACGGCTTCAAACAGCCCCAAACAGCCCCAAATGCCCCCAAACAGCCCCAAACAGCCCCAAACGGCCCCAAACGGCCGCGAACAGCCCCCAAACGGCCGCGAACGGCCCCAAATGCCCCCAAACAGCCCCAAAACAGCCCCCAAACGCCCCCCCAACAGCCTCAGCCCCTGCCCAGCTGGAACTGGCAGGGCTGTGAGCAATCCCAGTCTCCTGATGGGGAGCTGACCCTGCTCCTCCTCCGTCCCTTCGCTGCCCTTCTCTCCTCCCCCAGCTCTGGCCCAGCCCTGTGTGGCACAAAAAGCTTCACTGATCCTTGAGATTCACCGTTGCCATCCCCAGGCCCTGCCCTGCTCTGGTGAGCGGCTCTGAGCCCCACACAAAGTGTCACACGTTCTCTCCCAGCTCAGGCACACACAGCAATCCTTTCCCAGCCCAGAACCAAGGACACGCTGCAGCTCCAGCCCCAAAAATGCAACCAGAGAGAATGGAGGGGAGAACCTGGGAGGGTGGGGCTGCAGAGCCCGGAGCTGGGAGTGGGCAGAGAGCCCCAGGGTGGGAATGGGCCCGAGCTGATCCCAGTGAGAAACTCCTGACTGGGATCACCCTGGGTGTGAGCACAGCCGGGCTCTGGCACGGCCCGAGGTGAATCCTGGGCAGGGCTTTGGGTAAATCCCTGTTTGTTCCTTCAGCTCTGCCCAGCCTCTGCCCCAGGGAGCCTCGCCGGGTGTCAGGCTCTGAGCCAGCCCCACTTCCAAGGAGATGGATGTGTCTGAATTCCCACAGCTCCAGCTGGGAATGGGGACCTGCTGGAGCCGGGGGTTTGCAGCTTTCTGTGCTTCCCGGCTCTGACCCTCAAAAGAACACTGCTTTTGGCTTGAGAAGGCTCCCAAATTGGAGTGATGGCGTTGGAATCACTGGTGTGGAGTTTGAATGGTGGTCTGTAATATCACAAATTTGAATTTGGGGTTTCAGAATACAGTAATAAGTATGGAACAAAATGGAAGTTCTTGGGTGTTGTCTCTTCCTTCTTCTCCCTTCTTCATGATTTCAGGTAGTTTTGGAGTGGACAGCTGGTGCCACAGTGCAGGTCACAGGAGTTTGGTTACTGGGTCAAAAGTCTAAATAATACAGATGTTAGCTCTTAATTTGCTTTAAAAGACCTTGTAACTAACTAGATTCACCTCCTTTTTCTCACTTTTGGCTTGGCAGCTAAAAGGGCTGAAGAGCTCTCTGTACTTTAGACAGGATTTAATAAACAACCAAGTCCCAACAAAAAATTTGTATCTCGAATGTTCAATCCTGACTCTGAGTGAAGGCAAAAAAGAAAATGTAACTTTTTCTAGTCCACTTTCAGGGCTCAGCTGCCCACACTCAGGAGAGCAGCAGGGCTGGCACCTGCTCCCAGCACTTTCCATTCATCCTGCCCGTGCTGAAAGCCAGGGCTGGTTATTCAAAATCATCCCCTCCAACCTCTAAATCAACTTTTTTTTCCTTGTGGCTCCATCCTGTGTCCCACTCCCTGATCAATGAATTCCTTCCCTGAGATTCTGGTGTCCATCATCCCTGTCTTCATCCAGATAGGATAATCCAAGAATTATTCTGATTATTTTTTACCATTCTCTGAGTTAGTTACATGAACAAAAGCTATTTACATCACCATGTTATAGTCCAAAAAAAAAAAAAAAAATTATCACATTATTATTTCTAAGTTTTGTTAATACAGAACTAAAAGAAACTACATTCATACAGCAAAGTTTTCCAACATTATGCATACAGCATCCATTTTAATATTTGTGAAAAGCCAATAATATAAAATGGACTTATAATAAAAAATGAGGAGACTGTTCCCCAGCAGGTCTGGTGGAGGTTTTCACTCCACTTTTCCTGCTCTACCAACATGCTGGGTGGTGTCTTTGTGGGGATTTGGGGTGGTTTATCTCCTGTTTTCTCACTGCTCTGAAAGCTCTGGCATTTCTTGCTGGGGCAGAGTTGTCTGTGACTTATCCCAGTGATAACTGAAGAGATTATTTACCTAATGCTTTCAAAACCATCCTTTGCTTTCCAGGCAGGTGCTGGTGATCCTGGGCCCCTGCTTTTCTGAAATTAAATCACTGATTCTTTACAGTTTGAATGGGATTTTCTTGGAACATTTCATGCAGCTATAATTGAATCTTTCTTCCCTTTCACAGAATGATTCGATTTTGCCCAAATCAGGCATCAGATTAATCTGGAATAATGTTCAAACAGCTTGACTTGAAAAAAAAAACAACTCCTGACAGTTCTTGCAGTGTCCCTCCTGGAGCAGCTTTTCCATCACAACTTCCAGAGAAGGGAAGATGGTTTGGGGAGTCCTTTGAGTTTCCTGCAGGGAGAGTTTTCCCAGCCACTCTGGGCTTTGCACAAAATCATGGAATGGTTGAAATGGTTAAACCCCACCCAGAGCCACCCCTGCCCTGGCAGGGACACCTCCCACTGTCCCCATGTCCAGCCTGGGGCAGCCACAGCTGCTCTGGGAACACTGGTGGATGAAATTATGCCAAAATAAAACCCTGAAATTATGTCAAATTAAAGCCCCAATTTAAGAAGGTTTTGTTTTAGGAGATGTCCCACACACCAGGGGGTGAAGGTGACTTTGTGGTGTGTCCAAGCCCAGGTGAACTCTCAGGGCAGGGCTTAAGAAAATGTGTTTTCCTCTCCCAGCTGATGCTCACTGCAGTAATATTTCAACAAAACAATCTGAAAAAAAAAAGCCAATTTATTTTTCAACATAAATTGTCCAGAACAGATCAAGTTTCTCAGATTTTCTCAGGCTTTGGTGCTGGGGGGGCTCTGGGTGTGTTTGCAGGGGAAGGTTAAAACCACCTGTCAGGGTGTTCCTGCCTCAGGGCCATGGGCTGGATTGAACAACCTCTTGATCCTTTTGCAGGATTAATATTTCCAGATTCCAACTTTCCCGGGGTGCCTGTGAGCCAGGCAGATTTCACAGAGAATGTTTGTTCCCTTTCACCCCTCACTAATCACCACACTCAGAGGAACATGTTGTCAAATAGCAGATGGTGCATTATTCTGGAAATAACTGATCAACATATGTTTACTTCAGACATAAAGGCTGTGTTTGAAACAGCCAGGAGTTATTTCATGTATGGATGAAGAAATGCTGCTTTCAAAGGGCTCAGCTCCCAGAGGGCACAATTAGCACATCCCAACATGGAGCTGGAAATCAAAGTTCTGCATCTCCACCTGATTTCCACTTGTTTGAGCCGGGCCTGGCTTGTCAAAGGATTTCCTTCAGCACTGAACCATCGTTCTGGGCTAGGAAAATTCCCTGTTCTTGATGTTATCTGTGCTCCATCTGCTCCTAAAAATTCAGCACTGCATTCCCTCAGGGGGAGGAAGTGAACTGTCCATCAGCAACTGATGTGGATCCCTAAGAACTCCTTGCAATTTGCCTTTGTTCCCACATAATTGCATTTATTAATTGAAAATATGAGCATGCCTAGAAAAAAAAAAAAAAAAGCTGCCTTAATTTTGGGAGATTCATCAGCACTAGAGGGGCTGCCCAGGGAGGTTTGCAGAGCCCATCCCTGGGGGTGTCCCAGGAATTCCTGGAGGTGGCACTCAGAGCTCTGGGCTGGGGACAAGGTGGGCACAGGTGGGACTTGCTGGCCTTGGGGACCTTTTCCAACTTTCCTGATCCTGTGTTTCCATGCTGGAATAACTAACTGAACCTAATTTTTTTTTTTTTTTGTGTTTCCAACCTGGCCTTGGGCACTGCCAGGGATCCAGGGAATTCCAGCCCAGCCAGGAATTCCCAGTTCCAAATATCCCACCCATCCCTGCCCTCTTGTGCTTTAACCCATTCATTCTGGCAGCTCCTGGGAAGCTGAGGGCAGAGCAGCCCCTGCCCTGCAGGATCCTGCCCTGGCTGCTGTGAATTCCTGGATTTTCCATCCCCTGGCCCTGGGCAGGGCTCCTGCAGAGCTCCAGTTTCTGTACAAATCACAGCAGCCACAGCCACAGCTTCCACCTCCATAAGATTTCATTTCCTTCCTTGGGCACTTTTCCTTTCAGCACCTCCGTGTTCTTGTGCTGTTAATTCCCTAAAAATCTATTTTTACCCAGCAGTTGCATTATCCCTCTATTCATACCAGCTGATTTAGAACCAATAAAACCTTGATTATGTACCGTGAACCAGGAGTGGGATTTCGTTTGTGCTGAGATCTGGCTGGAAATTTGTTTCCCCACTTCTTTCATCCAAATGATTTCTTTGTCTCCCCGCCGTAAAAGATGCTCTGTGCTGTCTGAGCAATCATATTTAACTGTGACAGAGCAAATTAAAAAGGGATTTTCGGGCGTGCACACGGCACAAATGAGGCTCACAGTTCATCCACGTCTTTGTAGGCAGCCACGGGGTGCTCAATATTTTTATTTGAAATTATGCACGTACGAGTGTGAGATGGTTATTGGCTCAGGAATTACAGTTCCTCCTCAGCTGCAGGCTGGGAGAAGCCAGCCCTGCTGGAATCCTGGAGAAGAGGGTTTACTGGAACGAGCTGAGCAAAACAAAGCCGGGCCAAGAGCGAGGTTTTCAAGAGCTGAATTAATTTTGTAATGATGAAAATACGAGAAGGAGGCAATAACCGGGGGTTCTGGGAATACTGTGTGCTGGGAGCAGGGAAGGGAAGGGTCGGGGTAATGGGGCAGGGAATAGGGAATGTGTGGGATGGAGGGCACTGGGGGCATCCAGGAAAACATTTGGAGTGAGACGGGAACTGGGCATGAAGAAATATTCCTTTCCTTTCCTTTCCTTTCCTTTCCTTTCCTTTCCTTTCCTTTCCTTTCCTTTCCTTTCCTTTCCTTTCCTTTCCTTTCCTTTCCTTTCCTTTCCTTTCCTTTCCTTTCCTTTCCTTTCCCTTTCCTTTCCTTTCCTTTCCTTTCCTTTCCTTTCCTTTCCTTTCCTTTCCTTTCCTTTCCTTTCCTTTCCTTTCCTTTCCTTTCCTTTCCTTTCCTTTCCTTCCCCTTCCTTCCCTTCCCTTCCCTTCCCTTCCCTTCCCCTTCCCTTCCCTTCCCTTCCCTTCCCTTCCCTTCCCTTCCCTTCCCTTCCCTTCCCTTCCCTTCCCTTCCCTTCCCTTCCCTTCCCTTCCCTTCCCTTCCCTTCCCTTCCCTTCCCTTCCCTTCCCTTCCCTTCCCTTCCCTTCCCTTCCCTTCCCTTCCCTTCCCTTCCCTTCCCTTCCTTCCCTTCCCTTCCCTTCCCTTCCCTTCCCTTCCCTTCCCTTCCCTTCCCTTCCCTTCCCTTCCCTGTCCCTGAAATGAATCAGTTCATTGAATTCATGAATAATTAATTTATTCCATACAATGTCCTCTCCCCTCTGGTTTCCCCCAGCTCTCCCTGTGATCCTGCAGGGTTTGCTCCTTTCCCAAGGCACCACTTCCCCAATCCCCAAGGTGCTGGCAGCTTTCTCACCCTGCACCAGCCCCTTTCACAGGTGGCTCTGGGTCCAAAGCAAACCCATCAGGCTGGAAAACACGAATCCTAAAGATTTACACTCCGGAAAGAAAACACAAAGTCCCAAGAGTTCCAGTAGGGTTTTAGATCCCACGACTTCAAGCCAATTTCAGGAACATTGGCAGCCTTTTGACTTCATTTCAGACACTTAGTTGTGGTTTTATGCCTGATTTATTTCTGAAGGGCTACACAGTGCTTTTGGTTTCTTCCCTTGAACCTGGAGTTTTATGCTTTTATGGATTTTAAAGGAAATTTACAGCAGCACTAAGGCACTGCTTTTTGAAGCAGGGGATTCAGGGAGAAGTGAGCATAAAAGTGTGGTTTGTGCTGGAAATCTGCATCCTCCTCTCCAATCTGAGTCCATTTGATGTTCTGAAGTGCTACAAAAGACAAAATGTTCGAAACCTGCAGCAGGAGATGAAAGCAACTGGAAAGATTTACAAACCTGAAGCAGGAATTGCAGGATAAGAGCCAAAAGGATTCCTTAACCAGGACTCCCAGTCCTGGTCACTGCAGCCTCCCACCAGGAGCTCCTGGAGCTGCCCTGGTCCTGCAGCTCCCCTGCCCAAGGCAATTTGTCCAGTTATTGACCAGTTACTGACCAGTTACTGACCAGTTATTGACCAGTTATTGACCAGTTATTGATCAGTCATTGACCAGTTATTGACCAGTCATTGACCAGTTATTGACCAGTTATTTACCAGTTATTGACCAGTTATTGACCAGTCATTGACCAGTTACTGACCAGTTATTGACCAGTTACTGACCAGTCATTGACCAGTTACTGACCAGTCATTGACCAGTCATTGACCAGTTATTGATCAGTCATTGACCAGTTATTGACCAGTCATTGACCAGTTACTGACCAGTTATTGACCAGTTACTGACCAGTCATTGACCAGTTACTGACCAGTCATTGACCAGTTACTGACCAGTTATTGACCAGTCATTGACCAGTTATTGACCAGTCATTGACCAGTCATTGACCAGTTATTTACCAGTTATTGACCAGTTATTTACCAGTTATTGATCAGTCATTGACCAGTCATTGACCAGTTATTGACCAGTTATTGACTAGTCATTGACCAGTTACTGACCAGTCATTGACCAGTTATTGACCAGTTATTGACCAGTTACTGACCAGTTATTGACCAGTCACTGACCAGTTATTTACCAGTTATTGACCAGTTATTGACCAGTTATTGAGGTTTGTGGGCCCCAGTGCTTCCAACCTTCTCCCTGAAAATCATCTCCTTTTCAAACAACTGCAGCCTCTGGGACAGTCTGCCATGAAGCTCGAGTTGGTAACTTACTGATCCACTGCATTTATTTAAATTAAAACCAGGAATTCAGCTCTAATTTAGTGAGGCAACCTCATTTTCCTCGTTACCTTCACAGGGAGTGAAAGGGATGGGAGTGATGTGTCCCTGCTTCCCTGGAAAACAGAGCTCACACAAAACACATCAAACCTCTCCAGAGCTGCAGCAGAATAACAAACTATTTGTTTGCAGAGCAGGCTTTGGAGCTGATTGTTGTAATTGAGGATGCAGCAGAGAGGCTCTGAGCTTTTGCCAATTTCTTGGCTCCTGCAATTTTCTCCGGGGAGCTGATTGCCAGCAAGAGCCGTGGCACCTTCATTAGCTCCCCCTGAACTTTGCACGGGGCTGGGAAAGCAATCTCTGAGAGCTGGGAGCGGGAGGAAGGAGCTTGTCAGGATTCCAGACAGTGCCCAGCACTGGGGATGGGAATGGGTTTTGTTTTTCCTGCTCCTGTTTCTGAGCTCAGCCCGAATGCAAAATCCCAAATGCACCTGCAAATGGTGAATCACCACTGGGAGAGCACGGGGGCACGGGCTCAGCTCCTCTGCCAGGCTGAAATGGAAATGTGTCTGTGGGAAGGGGCTCAGGGACTCCTGGGGCTGGCACTGAGAGCTCAGGGTGGGCATCAGGCACAGCTGGCACTCCGTGGGCTGGGGGCTTTTCCCACCTCAGGGATCTGGGATTCTGAGAGGATGGCACCAGACTCCCCTGCACAAACACCAACCAAGGCCCTGGCTTTCCACCAGAGCCAGGTTTTCCAAGGCTGCATTCCCTGCCCTGCCCTTCTCTGATCTGCTCAGCTCTCCCACCCCAGATCAGGAGCCAATTTCCTTCCCAACTAAAAGATCCTGTGATTCCTCATCAGGCACTGAGGGAAGGTGGCCCAGCCCCTCTGCAGTGCTCTGAAGTGTTGCACTCATCAAGGCTGCTGAATAATTCAGGCAGATTTATTTCACTTCTGTGGCTCGTTGTCTTTCCTGGATTTCTCATCTCCCTGCCTTGATTTCTGACCATGGGCCAGACAATTATTGCTGGAGCCTGGGAGGCTCAGAGGAAGCCCCCAGGCTGGGCTCTGCTATTGATCCCTGCCTCTGGAATGTGTCAGGATTAACAAAAAGCCCAGGGTGGGCGCCCAGCTCTTCCAAAGTCTGGTTTTGACACATGAATTTTCTGTGTTGCCAAAGGAACAGCTCCTGCCTCACTCAGGGCTGCCCTCAGTGCCCACCCACCCCATTTCTCCCCAGTCCTGGGGCTCCCCTGGGGGCTGGGCCCAGGTGGAGCTGGAAGTGCTCACTGATCTCAGGGCAGCCCGGCAGGGACAGAGGCTCCTTGTCCCGGTCTGGAGCCCTGGCTGTGGCAGCATCCCCACTGCTGGGGCAGCAGCCAGCCCTGCCTGGGCCCTGTGCCCCAAACCTCCCCTCCTTTGCTGGCTTTTAGGGCAGCTCTTGAAGCTGTCCCTGCCACCCTGCCCCTTCAACTCTGCAGACACAAATCCCTCTTTTCTGCTGCCCCTGAACTCACCCAAGTTTGGCAGTTGGAAATCTCTATTTGTTAAACACTTCCCCAGGGTATTTATCTGTGGCATTAGACTGAGAATTAAACCATGGAGCAGATCCTCCCCGGGGAATTGCCTCCTGCAGGATCCGATCCTCGCTGGCAAAATCTGCAGCTGCTGTGGGATGAGCCCAGAGCTCCTGAAGCACAGGGACGTGTCCCAAAAACTCCTGAAGGCACAGGAGGTGTCCCAGGGCTCCTAAATGCACAGGAACGGGTCCCAAAGCTCCTGCAAGAACAGGAGGTGTCCTAAAGCTCCTGGAGCACAGGGAGGTGTCCCAGAGCTCCTGACAGCATAGGGAGATGTCTCAGAGTTCCTGAGAGCACAGGGAGGTGTGTCAGGGCTCCTAAAAGCACAGGGAGGTGTCCCAGAGCTCCCAAAAGCACAGGGAGGTGTCCCAAAGCTCCCAAATGCACAGGGAGGTGTACCAGGGCTCCCAAAAGCACAGGGAGGTGTCCCAAAGCCTCCTGACAGCACAGGGAGGTGTCCCAGAGCTCCCAAAAGCACAGGGAGGTGTCCCAAAGCTCCCAAAAGCACAGGGAGGTGTCCCAGAGACTCCTGGAGCACAGGGAGATGTCCTAAAACCTCCTAAAAACACAGGGAGGTGTCCCAGGGCTCCCGGAGCAGGAGCTCTGTGCAGACCCTGCCGGGATGTCCAGGAGCAGGACCTGCCCCGGAGGACATCCCAGCTCCGTGGGGGGAGCTGGCACCGCAGGCCAGCCCGGGAGGGATCCCGGTGACTTTTATTTGGCGCTGGAGTGCGGGGGCTGCCGGGCTCAGGCAGCTGGAATTCACTGCTGGGCACAGAGGGCAAACAGCCCCAGCTCCGGGAACAAACCCTTCGGTGGGAGGGATGTCACATTTGTCCTGACAAACAAGCTGTAGATTTGATGGTAGGTGAAGTTAGCACCGAGAGAGAAAAGAAACAATGGGAGGGATCCCACTGATTGATGAATGGGAAAAGAGATTTGCCTTTACAAACAAACTGCAGGTTTGCTGGTAAATGAAATTGGATATCGGAAGATGAAAGAAGCAACAGAGGGGAAACTATGAATTCTCTAAGAATTAAAAATGAAAAGGGAGGGTTAACATGAGAGGGGAATCTCAGGTGTCAGGTGTTTGGGCAGTCTGTGCCTCTCAAGTGCCTCAGCCCATGGGGAAAGAGAGAGGGAAATGCAGGTGGGAAATTGGGATAAAAGGAGGCTGTGTGCTCCAAAAATCTGAGAGATCCCAGGGCAATGCCCCACGGCCTCTCCCTTTATTGGAATAAATTAAAAGGACTCCTCTGTCTCCTTTGGGACAGGAACCTCTGGTGTTTGTGGGTTCATTTTCCTGGCACAGGGATCTGGGAGCGGGGCTGCAGTGTGGGCACCACTGAAGGCCTTTTGCAGGCTCTGAGCTCTTTTTCTCTTTTCTCAGGCTGGGAGGCTTTTTCCCAGGCTGAGGAAGTTTCTCAGCTCCGGCCTGAGCCTTTCCCAGGGTGATAACATTCGGGAAAAACAGAAAGGAGTTAATAAACAGAGATTAGCACCTGCTGTTGCCTGAGAAGCAGTTCTGTGTTCTGTGACAGGAGATGATTTCTCCTATTGTCCAATGGGCTGCTGTCCTGTTTGAGACTTGTGAACCACTATAAATACAGTTTGGGTTTTTAACCAAGTGCTTCTTTAGCTTCTGGTGCTCAGGAAGTCACTGTCAGCGTCCTGTGACACTGCAGGGCTGGGGAAGCCTCCCAGAGGGAAAAAGCTCTTTACTGAGCATTCACATTGAACTTCCCAACGTCCTGAATGCTCAGCCTGCTGTGCTGGGCACGAGGAAATAGAAAAACCTTATAAATCTGAGTGCATGGCGAAAGATTTTGAAACCATGAGTGAAATAGAAATGACAGTGATTTTCGACTGTGGGGCTGAGAACAGCCCTGCGAAGGTTTGAGGCCTCTTCCTTTGTTTAGATGATACCAAATGCCACAAATACCAAAGAGCCAGCAGATATCCTGTCCCAGGTATGGCAGGAAAAGTTTGGAGATAAGGTTTATAGATAAGAAAGCCATAAAACATGGGAATTTAGTGATTCCTATAGGTTGCATGCAAATATTAGGAAATTAGTATGTTGTAGTAGATTGGTTAGTGGAAATTAGAATATTCAGCATAGAAGAATACTTATTGTATTGTAAATGGGAAATCTCTCTCTTACCCTCTCTCTTATTCTCTTTACTCTCTGTGCTCCATTCTCTCTACTCTCTTATTCTCTCTTACACTCTCTCCCTCATATACCCACGCACTAATAATAAACTACAAACTCCAACACCAGAATGTAGAGAGCTCCTGAGTCTGTCCTGACGACCATCCACCCGACAGAAACCCCCACGCTGCTGCTCCAGGCTCCTTTGTGCTGCCTGTGGAGCGGGCAGAGATAACCCTGGCTGCCACCTCAGCACTCCCAGGGACATCTCCCCAGTGGGGTGAAGTGAGCTCAGCATTTCTGCAGGAGTACCCGGCACAAACAGCCTGCTCCACACTGCCTGCTGCCTCTGAATCCATTCTGGACTTGAATAAATGCTTCTGGTTTCTGCTGCAAGAGGCTTGAGCTCCTTAAAAATGAAGTGATGTTGCATAATGGGTTTTATTAACAGCACATCCGAGGGTTTGGCAAGTCCCAAACGATGTGTCAGCTGCTGTCAGGAGGCTGTTAATGTGCTAAAGGCTCCTGGGTGCCTCCCCTGTGTTCAGAGCTGGGCTTGTTCTGAGCCTGGCCCTGGTTTTGGGCTGTGGTGGGTGTTCCTCTGCTGGGAGCAGCTGGGCCAGGAGGTTCTGTGAGAGAGGAATGTTGCATTTGCCTTTACAAACAAACTGCAGGTTTGCTGGTAAATGAAATTGGATATTGGAAGATGAAAAAAGCAATGGGAAAAACTGTGAATTGTATAAGAATTAGAAATGAAAAGGGAGGGTTAACATGAGAGGGGAATCTCAGGTGTCAGGTGTTTGGGCAGTCTGTGCCTCTCAAGTGCCTCAGCCCATGGGGAAAGAGAGAGGGAAATGCAGGTGGGAAATTGGGATAAAAGGAGGCTGTGTGCTGCAAAAATCTGAGAGATCCCAGGGCAATGCCCCACGGCCTCTCCTTTATTCCAATAAAGCAAAAGGACTCCTCTGTCTCCTTTGGGACATGAACCTCTGGTGTTTGTGGGTTCATTTTCCTGACCTGGGTCACTGCAGGGGACACAGCTCCTGAGATACTTAGAGTCCTATTTATGGATTTATTAATCTTAGATTGTATAGAATCAGACAGAATCCTGGAATGGTTTGGGTTGGAAGGGGCTTAAATCCCATTCAGAGCCACCCCTGCCATGGCAGGGACACCTCCCACTGCCCCAGGCTGCTCCAAGCCCAATGTCCAACCTGGAACTGAACATTCCAGGGATCCAGGGGCAGCCACAGCTGCTCTGGCAATTCCAGCCCAGCCAGGAATTCCCAATTCCCAACCTCTTGTAAGTCCTAATGACGTTATTGAAGTCTTACAGCTTTAATAAAGCCTTACAGACAAGGGATGGCTTCAGGAGGTGCCTTGGTGGTTGTTGGAAAGGGGATGGGGTGGTGGCTCAGCCACGCTGCCATTGCTGGTTTTTAAATAAAATTTATTATTGACACACCTGGGGACTGGGCTCAGCTCCAAAATGTGGGGCTTGTGCAGGTGGTGGGGGCTGGAGAATTCTCAGTCTCCCTCCTCTGTGCTTCTTGAAGGCAAAAAGGGAGAATTGAGCACTTTGTTTGCCTGTCTGGGTCATCACTCACTGTCCCTGTGACCACGCTCAATTATTAGCTAATGAACACCCATTTACCTCCTTGCAGGGAAGCTGCAGCCCTGGCAGGGCAGAGGTTCCCCTGGAGCCTCCCGGGGCCTGCAGCCAGCCCCTCCCTGCTCCCAGCCCACCCAGAGCCTCCGCGAGGAGCCCCTTCCCCCAGGCGTTATCTTCTAGCAGCAAAAACAACAGAAATGCTGGAAGCTTACTGGGGAAAGCTGTTTTTAGATATCCCTCTAATGTTCCTGACCCCAGACTCGGGCATGTGGAGCTGTCCCTGCCCCTTCCAGCTGGGAATGCCTGTTCTTCTCATCCAGCTGTGGCTGCTCTCCACAACAGCTGGAATGCTGCGGGGGAAAGGAAGCAGAGTGTGCCTGGCATCTGGAATAACGAAATTTCCTCATCCTGCCTGGTTTTCGGTGGTGTTCAGGCAGCCCTGCCCGAGCTGTGATGGATCCTGGGTGTGCCCTGCCCGTGCTGGGTGCCCTGTGCTGCCCTGGCAGGACCTCAGAGCTTTTCTTGCTCCAAATAAACCAGCAGCACCTTCAACCCCCCCGAAGCTTTGGGCACTGGTTATCAGGGAAACCCAGGTGGTTTTTGGCAGCGTTCACTGACCCCTTGCCGCTGTTTGTGTTTAACCAATGGCCTTTCTTTTTCCCCAAAAGATTCTTGTGGTTTTTGGAGGCTTGCTGGGATGGCCCGGCCTCGTTAGGCTGGTGCAGGAACATCCACTAATGAGGGAAAGGGGAAATGTTTGTTCTTCCTTGGTTTGCCACTCAAAATGAGACCCCTCCAATAGCAGGGGGTGCTTTTGGGCTTTGTGGGGCTCCAGGGAAGCTGGTTTTGCAGGAGCAGAGATTTTCCCAGGGTTTAATCCCAGCTGTCAGACAATCCCCCCCAGCCCCCCGCTCGCTCTCCCGGGGGATGGGGAGAGGTTTGGGAGGGTAGAAGTGAGAAAATCCGTGGGTTGAGACAAACAGCTCGGTAGGAAAAGCACAGCAAGGCGTTCACTTCACCTCCCTGGTGCTCAGCCGTTCCCTGGACAGCAGGGCTGGGAATGCAGACCCCAAAGTGCCCCCAGCCCCCTCCCCGGCTCCACGGGCTGGGACAGCCCTGGGGACACGCGGGATCAGCTGTGTCCCCATTGCTGGGGCTGGGGAGGAGCAGAGCAGCCCCTGGCACTGTGCAGCGTGACCCGTCCCAGACACAGAGCCCAAACAACATAGATCCCAAACAACACAATCCCAAACAACACAGATCCCAAACACAGATCCCAAACACAAATCCCAAATACAGATACCAAACACAGATCCCAAACAACACAGCCCTGCTCAGCAGGTATTGATCCATCCCAAACAACACAGATCCCAAACAACACAGACCCCAAACACAGACCCCAAACACAGACCCCAAACACAGATCCCAAACAACACAGACCCCAGACACAGACCCCAAACACAGATCCCAAACACAGATCCCAAACACAGATCCCAAACACAGATCCCAAACAACACAGCCCTGCTCAGCAGGTATTGATCCATCCCAAACAACACAGATCCCAAACCCAGATCTCAAACAACACAGATCCCAAACACGGATCCCAAACACAGATCCCAAACGCAGATCCCAAACACAAATCCCAAATACAGATCCCAAACACAAATACAAAACCCAGATCCCAAACACAGATCCCAAACAACACAGCCCTGCTCAGCAGCGATTGACCCATCCCAAACACGGATCCCAAACACAGATCCCAAACAACACAGCCCTGCTCAGCAGCGATTGACCCATCCCAAACACGGATCCCAAACCCAGATCCCAAACACAGATCCCAAACCCAGATCCCAAACACAGATCCCAAACACAGATCCCAAACACAGATCCCAAACACGGATTCCAAACACGGATCCCAAACACGGATCCCAAGCACAAATCCCAAACCCAGATCCCAAACCCAGCCCTGCTCAGCAGGTCTGACCCATCCCAAACCCGAGATCCCAAACCCAGCCCTGCTCAGCAGCAAGGGATAACCCCACACCATCCCCTCCTTGCATCCAGCCCCATTTCCCAGGCAGTGCTTCCCAACCCCTAATTAACTCCAGGGCCGTAATTTCTGTGTGTGGGCAGAGGAGCTGCTCAGCTCAGTGAGCACTAAAAATAGAGCTCAGCTCAGCCCCCAGCCGGCTCATGAGCTCGGTTACATTAAATGTTTAATTAACAAATTTTCCCTGCATTACTTATGGCTGTTTATTCATCTATTGCTGTGTTTCGTGAATGATCCCGAGCAGCTCGTGCTTGTTTTGTCATGTTTGTCATAAACCTTAAATTAGATTTTTTGTCAAGCAGGAGACATCAATGACTTTTTTTTTATTATTATTATTTATTTTGTAATGGGCTCTGGGAAAGGTTTTTCTTTCTTTCTCATTATAATGGAGCCATCCATTTCTTTTGAGGCATTGCCTGTATAAATCTAAGAGCTCTCAAAATGCCTCATTTCAGCTTTAATAGGCAGCTGGATTTTTTTTGTTTTTTGTTTTTTGGGAAATACAGGAGATGTGGGATTGTGATTGCAGGGAATGAGGGTGAGCAGAGCCACAAGCCCCTGCAGGGATCTGGGGACACGCTCCTTGTCCTCTGCTCGTCCCCACACCAGGACAGGGCCATGGCAGCCAGGAGTTCCTTTGCTGTTTTGGTGGCAGGGTTTGGGTTGTGGGTTTGGGTGTCAGCAGAGGAAGATGAGGAGAGAGGAAGCTGCAGTTTGATCCTTTGAGAGTGGAATTTGTACTTTTGTTGGCACCTGAGCCAAGAATTTGGGACAGGGACAGTGGGACGTGTCCCTGCCATGGCAGGGGTGGCATTGGGTGGGATTTGAGGTCCCTCCAACCCCCAAAATTCTGATTATGAGGAGGTGCAGGGAACATCCACTAAAGAGGGGTGACAGGCAGAGGGAGGAGGGTTGTTCTTCCCCAGGGCTGCCACTCAAAATGAGACGGATTGCCAAGAGCAGGGGGGGCTTCTGGGGAAGGACAGGAGGGGAGGGAACAATTCCCACCAATTCCCTGGGGGTGTCCAAGGAATTCCTGGAGGTGGCACTGGGAGAGGGGCTGGAGAATTGCTGAGGAGCTGGGCAGGGGCTGGAGAATTGCTGAGGAGCTGGGCAGGGGCTGGAGAATTGCTGAGGAGCTGGGCAGGGGCTGGAGAATTGCTGAGGAGCTGGGCAGGGGCTGGAGAATTGCTGAGGAGCTGGGCAGGGGCTGGAGAATCCCTGAGGAGCTGGGCAGGGGCTGGAGAATTGCTGAGGAGCTGGGCAGGGGCTGGAGAATCCCTGAGGAGCTGGGCAGGGGCTGGAGAATTGCTGAGGAGCCGGGCAGGGGCTGGAGAATTCCTGAGGAGTTGGGAAGGGGCTGGAGAATTGCTGAGGAGCTGGGAATGAGCTGGAGAATTGCTGAGGAGCTGGGCAGGGGCTGGAGAATTCCTGAGGAGTTGGGAAGGGGCTGGAGAATTGCTGAGGAGCTGGGAATGAGCTGGAGAATTGCTGAGGAGCTGGGCAGGGGCTGGAGAATTGCTGAGGAGCTGGGCAGGGGCTGGAGAATTGCTGAGGAGCTGGGCAGGGGCTGGAGAATTGCTGAGGAGCTGGGCAGGGGCTCAGCTGGAGCAAAGGAGGCTCAGGGCCCTTGTGGCTCTGCACAACTCCCTGCCAGGAGGGCACAGCCGGGGGGGTCGGGCTCTGCTCCAGGAACAGGGACAGGAGGAGAGGGAACGGCCTCAGGCTGGGCCAGGGCAGGCTCAGGGTGGATTTTAGGAGGAATTTCCCATGGAAAGGGAGCTCAGGGTTGGAGGTGCCCAGGGAGGTTTGGATCCCATCCCTGGGGGTGTCACCTGGGGGTGACACTCAGAGCTCTGGGCTGGCACAGCTGGGACTCCATGGGCTGGGGGGGCTTTTCCATCCCAGTGATTCTGGGATTCCATTAAATCTTCAGTTCCCTTTCCAGCCCTGCTGATCCCCCCGGCCGGGTTTCCATCTGCCCCTGGAGCTCTCTGGGTGCCAGGCCCAGAGCTGGGCACAGCTGGCACAGCTGGGCTGGAGGAGCTGCCCCTTCCCACACCCCTGGGTTCTTTCCCTGCACCAGGATTTCAGCTTGAACCTCTCCGTGGGGCTTTGGGAACACTCAAACATCAGAATTTGGAGCTGCTGCCCGTTCCTCATTTGGCAGTTTCAGTTTAGCACATTTACTTTTAATTCACTCCTTTATTTTATTTTATTTTATTTTATTTTATTTTATTTTATTTTATTTTATTTTATTTTATTTTATTTTTATTTTATTTTATTTTATTTTATTTTATTTTTACTTCATTTCAGTTTTCTACTTTTTTACATTTCTTTTCAATATTTTCTTTTTATTTTTTTATTTTATTGTCTATATTTTATTGTCTACATTTTGTTTATATTTTATTGTTTATATTATAGTGTTTGTACTATAGTATTTATAATGTAGTGTTTATATTTTATTGCTTATTTTATTGTTTATTTCATTGCTTATTTTATCATTTATTTCATTGCTTATTTTATTTCATTGTTAATTTTTGAATTTATTGTTTTAATTTATTTTTATTTTTTTATTTTTTACCTTATATCTTATTTTTTATTTTTACTTTTAGTTTTATATTTAATTTTACATTTTTTGCCTTATTTCATTTGATTCTTTTTTAATTTAATTTTAGATTACATTTCATCTTGAACTTTATTATCTCTTACCTAATTATACTTTCCCTTATTTGCTACTATTTTATTTTATTTTATTTTATTTTATTTTATTTTATTTTATTTTATTTTATTTTATTTTATTTTATTTTATTTTATATTTAATTATACCATACCTTATTTTATTTTACTGGGTTTCATTTATTTTACCTGATTTTCCCTCAGTACACCAACAGCTGGTAGAACAAAGACATGGCTCAGTGAGAAATTATTTCCTTTGCCCCAGGGATGCTGCTGGAACTCTGCTGCCCATGGGGTGGGACCCCAAAAGGAGCCCAGCTGCAGTGGGGGCACAGCAATCAGGAATTCCTCCTTTTTCCTCAGTTCCATCATTCCTGGCTCCCCTTGGTGCACAGCAATCAGGAATTCCTCTTTTTTTCTCAATTCCATCATTCCTGGCTCCCCTTGGTGCACAACAATCAGGAATTCCTCCTTTTCCCCAATTCCATCATTCCTGGCTCCCCTCGGGGGGAAGGAGAGGAGGGTCTGGGGGAGCTCAGGAGGGAACAGCCTGAGCTCACTGCTTTGGAGGATGAGCCTGGCTCTAATTTACATTTTGGGGGTAATTAAATGATATTATCATCTCATTAATGAAGAGACGTGTCCCAGGTTCCAATGTAAAGGTGGACCAGCAGTGTGTGTTCTATCCCAGCTGTTAAACCAGCTGGGACAGTGCTCTTTATCTTCCCACAGCCCACCCTCCCTCCCAGAGATATCTCCTGTTAATGGGCCATGTTTTAAAAACCAGCTGGGCAATCATCTTTATCTTTCCACAGCCCACCCTCCCCCCAGGAGATATCTCCTGCTACTGGGCCACGTGTTAAAAACCAGCTGGGCAATCATCTTTATCTTTGCCACAGCCCACCCTTCCTCCAGGAGATATCTCCTGCTCATGAGCCATCTTTAAACCAGCTGGGCAATCATCTTTATCTTCCCACAGCCCATCCTCCCTCCAGGAGATATCTCCTGTTCATGGCCAGTGAGTCCCAGGGCATGGCTGATAAAATTCCATCATCCCACTGGGAGATGCTCCAGCCAGGGGAGGAGCCAAGCCTTTCCTACCCAGATCAAAACCAGATTTTGGAACATCAGATCAGCCTTTCCCACTGGATAGCAGAGGACAAGAGCTACCAGAACTTTCTGTGGGATCACTATTTCAACAAGAGCACTTCCTCTGCACTGCTACCACCCCCCTAACCAGCAGGGTGCCAGGTTGTATTCTGACGCTGTCACTGCTTTTCTTTTGCATGTGTTTTACTTTTCCCTTTTAAACTGTATTTCTGACTTGGAGTCTCTTCCTGGTTTTGCTTTTCAAACCATTACAGGATGGGACTACAATTGTGCTAAAGATTATTTATTGCTCTAAACACATCAGACTTGAGCCTGTGAGGTTTAGAGGGGCAAGAATTCAGCCACAGCTCAGAGCAGTCACAAGTTTCTTCGTTACAAGGCAATATAGAACATTCTAATGCAATAGAAAGTTACTACAAAGTTTACTTTTTCTGACCTTTACTTAATTCTTTTATCCAATTTAATTTCTCACCTTTACTTAATTCTTTTATCCAATGAGCTACTATTACACATACACACATCTGCTTCTATTATAACATCTAAACTCTTAGCTTACCCTATCCAATTACATTATATAAAATATTTCTATAATTATATAAAACCTACACTATAAAACCCTTCACCATCTTACCCAATCCAGTTTCTTACTTACTTAAGGCATATTCTTACTTACAGCTATAGAAACATAAGCCTGTAATTTTTCTGCTTAATATCTGTGTACTTATATTTTTACATCAATCCAAGCTTCTTCCAGGGCTGCAAATCAAACCCTTCAGTGTCTGTGGAAGTTTCCATCCTCCCATTTCCTACAATATATAAATTACCAAATCTGGAAATCTCCATTTGCAGACAAAGCTGTTTTTTACTCTCCTGTCATCCCTGTGAGGGAAGAGGTTTTTGTGGGGAAGTGCAGAAGGGATGGGCTGGATTCAGGGGTGTCCCTGGCTGGGAATGATGGAACTGGGAGCTGCAGGCACAGGGAATGGGGCAGAGACCTGGCACAAATTAAATTCTGGGCAAGGAATCAGCTGGGCTGGGCAAAGGAGTCGGATCAGTCCAGGGCTCAGTGGCCCTCAGGCCATGCAGGGGCTGCTGGAGAAGGTTTTTTATTGTTATTCTGCATTCCAGAATGGTTTCAAAACTCCTCCCACTGTTCCAGGTGTGCCGGGCACTGGAGGTGTCACAGAGGATTTTAGGGTGGGGTTTATTCCTACAAACAGAGAAATCTTCATCCACTGTGGCATAAGGGTGAGCTCTGCCTCCCTTCTGTGGATCTGTTTTCCTCTTGTTCCAACTGCTTTGAGTCCCTGGGGTGGAAAAAGAAATTCTCCCTCATCCCCTTGCTCCCTGTGCAGCATTTCCTGAGGGAGGTGGAGCACCAGGGTCAGGGGGGAGGAGACCATCCCTTGGATAACTGTGCTGGAATTTGGGATCCTTTCTGCTGCTGCAGCTGCACACCCCAGGCTCAGGAGTCTGGGCTGTGACAGGGCAGAATCTGCAGCCCAGCACCCCGGGGACGCCCCCAGAAACCACATCCCTGGCTGTTTCACTCACCTTGGAGCAGAAACTGCCGATTTAATGAGCTGTCTGCTGATTAAAGAACCATCCCTGGCTCTGGGGCATGTCCTGGGCCATGGGAGCTGATCCCAGGGCTGGGCAGGATAATTAACATCGGCATAATTAACATCTCCAAGCTTTTCTCATTCTGGAGCTGCTCAGATGAAAGCCGGTGGGGAAGAGGGATCAGCTCCTCATCCCAGCCCTGAGCACCCCGGGTGTCCTTGCCGGGACACTGAGCAGAGCTCCTGTCCTTGGGAGAGGCCACCCTGCCCCTGCCCCTGTCCCTGTCCCTGTCCGTGTCCCTGTCCCTGTCCCTGCCCCTCTCCCTATCTCTGCCCCTGTCCCTGTCCCTGTCCCTGTCCCTGTCCCTGTCCCTGCCCCCTGTCCCTGCCCCTGTCCCTGTCCCTGTCCGTGTCCCTGTCCCTGCCCCTCTCCCTGTCTCTGCCCCTGTCCCTGTCCCTGCCCCTGTCCCTGTCCCTGTCCCTGTCCGTGTCCCTGTCCCTGCCCTCTCCCTGTCCCTGTCCCTGTCCCTGTCCCTGTCCCTGTCCCTGTCCCTGTCCCTGCCCCTCTCCCTGTCCCTCTCCCTGTCCCTGTCCCTGTCCCTGTCCCTGTCCCTGTCCCCTGCCCCTGTCCCTGTCCCTGCTCCAGAGCCAGCTGGCAGGACAGGGATGTCCCATCCTGTGATTTTGTATTCATCACGAATTTTTATGTTATAGATGGCCAGAGTAAACCACTCCTGGCTCTTCCTATTGAATATATCTGGAGGCAGATATTTAATGCAGGAAATTGAGTGGTGGTGATATTCTCTTCCTCTTTTTTCCATTACCTCTTTTCCTTCTATTTTAACCTGTTCTTTCCTGGGATTATGTGCAACATTGTGTTCCAGTGCAGCATTTAAATGGGATAAATGCAAATAATTTATATTTTTTAAAGTGTGCCCAAGAGGAATTGCATCTCCTCTGGGTTGCCCAGGAGCCAGCAGCATCCTGGCTGTGACAAACAAACTGCTCCAAGCCTTTCTCAACAGAATGAAAACCAGCTTGAAATTCAATCCTGCACTGCCCTGTGAGCCTGGCAGGTGACACAGCTCCTGGAATTCCAAATACATCCTCCTGTGTGCCCGGGGCCCCTCGCAGCTTGTCAGCCAGGGAAGTTCATTTCCAGGGATAACACTTCTTTCCAGGGACGTGCACTGGGTTTTATTCATGGGCTTGCTTCAGTAGAAAGCTTTCACATTTCTATTTTCACGGCTCCCAGCCTGGCTCCTGGTGCTTATTTTGGTTTTTATCCATGTGTATTCTGCAGATAACAGCAGAGTTCAGCTGCTGCCATCAGGAGGGAGAGGAGGGAGCCTCGGAGAGCTGAGAGGTGCTGAGCTGGGGGTGGGCACACACAGCTGGGCCCCCCACGCTCATTTGCTGGTTTATTCCCAGTTTTCAGGATGGGAGGTGGGTGTGGGAACGTGCTGGGTGCAGAACACGCCAAGCACAGCTGGAGCAGAGCAGGGCAGGAGAGGCTGTGGCTGCCCCTGGATCCCTGGAATGCCCCAGGCCAGGCTGGACTCTGGGCTGGGGCAGTGGGAGTGTCCCTGCCATGGCAGGGTGGGAAGAAATGAGATTTCAGGTCCCTCCCAACCCAAACCATTCCAGAATTCCATGAGAACTCTGTCCCAGCCCTGGCGTGGGAGGAGCTGGGGTGCTCAGCAGCTTTGGTGTCCTCCTTGTGCCCAGCTCAAATTAATTCTGCCCAAACCAAAGCCAAGCTCAGCTTCTGGAGGCTGAAAGTGGGGAGTGATGGGATGGGGCAAGCAGGGACTGGGAGGGGTGGGATGGCCTTGGAGAAACACAGGGCTGGACAGGGAAGGATTTGTGCTGAAGGACAGGGCTGCCACAAGGACAAGAGGATTCCATGGAAAAGCTCAGGCTGAAAAGCTGAAAAAAGTTCCTGCCATGAAAATAAAGAATAAATCCTGTCAGGAAAAGAAGGGGGAAAGGATGTATTTGCTTGAAGTTTAGCAGTTTATGGAAGCAATCCCAGGATGTGATCCTGTGGGAATACATGAAATATTCTGGATGCATCCTTCTCACAGGGGATTGACAGGGCAGGAGAAATCATGGGGGCCTGGGGAAATTCCAACCCATCTTAATGACCCTCTCTGCCCCAATTCAGCAAAATTTTCCAAAACCCAGCATTTTAGTGAGTGATTGCTCTCAAAAGTAGCTGGCAGAGCAGTTAAAATAAACTCATCACTCCTCAATATTCCACTTCTTCTTGCTGGGCTTGTTTCCCCATATTTGAACTTTATTCTGGGAATAATAAATAGACTTTGCTGCACACGAGCAGTGAAAATGTCGCATTAAAAGCAGGCTGAATATTTAACTGAAGTTTAAACTTGTCATTCAATGAGCTGATAATAAATGCCATAAGCTATTCAGCTTTCAAATTAAATCCCTGAGCAAATGTTTTGAGAGAAGGGGCTGATTTATCCCTGTGTACGACTTTATTTGCTGGGAAATTTCAATATCTAAGTCACAGCACTTCTGAAAAAAAGCCTTAAATCAAGATTTTCCATTGACAACTTAATCTGGTAACACAGGCTGATGAAGATGGTCTGGTATCTTGAATATTGAGTTATTTCCCAGACTTCTATTTTTCTTGCTTGGAAATTTGCTTTGCCAACTGCCTAAAAAGTCATTTTTATTATGATGGTGTTTTATTTTCACATAATTTTGTGGGTTATTTACTGGGACTGAGAGGAAAATGGGGTTTAAGGAGATGTGATGGACACATGACAGATACCTCTCCTGTTTGCTGGTTTTTCTGTAAGTTGTGGGTAATAAGTTCCAACTTCTAAGGCAAAGGAAATTTTCCAGGGAGGAGCAAAGCCCAGGAACCCTCCCTGAGAGTCCCTCAGTGCTGCAGCTCCCAGGGATGAGAGGAACATCTGGAGAAATCAGTTCTGGGTTCACATCTGCACTAAAAAATATCTAAATCTGGTCAGATATTTGTGATTCAAATACTGTGATTGGTGATTGTTCTCAGGCTTCCACTGCAGCTGGGCCAGGGCAGGCTCAGGGTGGATTTTAGGAGGAATTTCCCCATGGAAAGGGAGCTCAGGGGTTGGAGGTGCCCAGGGAGGTTTGGGGTGCCCGAGCAGGAACTGGGCTTGGTGTGGGTGACAAGGTGGGGATTGGGCACAGCTGGGACTGCATGGCCCTGGAGGGCTTCCCAAAGTCCAGACTTTTAACAGGTGTTTAATTCCTCCTGCCTTTGGGTGCCTCCAAGACCTCTGAAATTGTGTGAGTTGCAGCTGGACCTGTTGGAGTGTGCAAAACAGAGGCCTCTGGATTCCTCTGGGGGAGATCAGAGTGCAGGAATTGAATTAAACCTTTGGGTGGATTGAAGTCTATTAAGCCACTCATACATGAAATAGAGGTGCAAGCTTAAGTTTTAAGTAAGTATTTAAGTAAGTAAGAATATGTTTTAAGTGCCTTAAAGAGCAAAAGCCTTAAAATTTAGTGTGAAAAACAAGCTCCAGTGAGAGCTCAAAAACAAAAACAAGCTTCAAACCAAGCTTCAGTGAGAGCTCAAAACCACAGTTTTAGACAATAAAAACATAGTAAGAATATTGTTTACATTTTTCAGATAGAACAGATAGTCCATATGTGTAAGTTATGTGTAAACCTTCACACTAAAAAACTAGAATTCTAATGGGTTTAGAAGAAATGCTTTGTGTTTTTAGCTCACTGGGTAATTTGTAAATGAGAATCTGTGTATTGGAGTGAGAGCTCTCTTGCTCTCTCTTACTCCACCATCACCATCATCACTAGCACAACATCAAAGAGGAAGAACAAGAAGAAAAGAACAGAAGAATAAAAGACCAGGGAGCTTCTGCCTTTGCTCAGGACCCTGCACCAGAGAACTGCTGCTCCTGCCCCTGCCCAGGACTTTGCACCAGGGAGCTGCTTCTGTTTGGGACTCTGCACCACAAAGCTTTAACTCAGAGCCTTGGATTCTTGTATTTGAGACTGGTGTGCTCCTGTAACAAACAACTTTACAGCAACCAGCAACTGCTCTGCTCTTTTGAGGACATAAACCCACGGCAATCTCAGCATGGCCTGTGGCCACCTCGCTGGTGCCACGTGCTGCCCACTCTTGTCCTGCTCCACACTTCCCTAATTTATCACTGATTTATCCAAACATGGAGACAAACCTGATTCCTGACTGCCTCTCGAGGCACAAATGAAACCCAGCCAGGCACCAGCAAATAGGAAATTGATTTCAGGTTTGCCTGCTGGGTTTCACTGCACCCAGGAGAGATGGAGGCTTGGATGGATTGGTGCAGCAAAGGGGCAGCCCCCACACTTCCAGGAAAGTCCCCCATTCTTTGGGAGGCTGAATTATCACTGAGGTAAAGGAGGTGTGAAGGGAAATTCTGTGGGTTTGGTGTTTCAAGCAGGAATATCTGGAAAATGGGAACCAGAACTTGTGCCAGGACCTCTGATCCCAGGCAGGGTGTGCCCAGCCAGGAGGGGGCTGCAGGGTCACCTCACCTTGTTGTGGCACCTGGGGACATGGCAGTGCTGGGGAGGGGCTGGGCCTGGTGCTTCAGAGAGCTTTTCTGTCCTGGTTCCAAAGACAGGTGTTTGTTAGGAAAGGCAAAAGCCTCTCTTGAAATGAAGAATGTAAACCCCACCCTCCAAATTATTATAATTTTGAAATTAGGGGCTCTCAGGCAAAGATATGGGAATTAGGAATAACAGTTCTTTACTAGGAAAATTAAAATAGAAATGCAGTATTACACAGAACAATCCCAAACCCTGCCAGAGTCAGAATCCAAGCTGACACCCGTCAGGCAGTCAGGGTGTTGGCAGCAGTCCCATTCCATGGTGGCTGCATCCTCCTGCAGGGGCAGATGTGGTTCAGCTGGAGCAGTGCTCCTGGAGAAGGTGCAGTTTCCTCTGAAGCTCCAGGGATGATGTGCAAAGGTCTGGTTTTCCTCTGGAATCCAGTGGAAAGAAGGTGCCTTGGTGCCCAAATCTCAGTTTTGATCTGGGTAGGAAAGGCTTGGCTCCTGCCCTGGCTGGAGCATCTCCCAGTGGGATGATGGAATTTTATCAGCCATGCCCTGGGACTCACTGGCCATGAACAGGAGATATCTCCTGGAGGGAGGATGGGCTGTGGGAAGATAAAGATGATTGCCCAGCTGGTTTAAAGCTGGCCCAATAGCAGAGAATATGTGCCAGGAGATCAGGGTCACTGCCCCAGCTGGTTTTACAGATGGGGACAGAATACACACTGCTGGGTACATCCTGCTTTGCAACCTAAGACATTTTCCATCCCAGTGATTCCATGATCCATGATCTGTCATCCAGCACCAGCCTCTGTCTCTGTGCTGGGCCCTCTGAGAGTCCCATGGCCTGTTCAGTGTGTGCTGGAGTCCTACCCACAGCTAAAAAACAACAAAAACCATTTTCACCAACTGGTTTTCCTTCTGCTAATCCGTGGCACAAGCAATGACTGTTCTGTGAGCAGAGCCAGGCAGTTCAGAGCCATATTTCCATTTTAACGTTCACTCCTCTCCAGGTGAATGAACAGAGGCTTTCTTCTGCAATGACCTAAATAAAACCTGCATTCCTGGTGCCTGCAGGCAATTGGGGTTTTCAGAATTCACCCAGGCTTGGCACAGGGAAATCAGCCAAGCCACAGCCCCCACACCCAGCAGGTCCCTGCCTCACGGGCAGGAGGTGTTTTCACACAGTGGGATGGAGCAAACTGCAGGAGCAGGAAGGATTTGAGGAGAATTTCCTAAACAACCTCCAGTTTCTGGCTGCCATTAGCTAATTTGGGCGGGATGGTTGCCATGGAGATGTGGCAGCAGCAGGGATGGAGGGAGGAGAAGCAGGGTGGGATTTATCCCATTCCCATTCCCACTTCCACCCACGAGGGTGCACAGGGACCCACGGACAGGGGCTGTCCTGCTGGAGTCAGTGAGTCAGGGGTGTCTGAATTCTTCAGAGAGAAATCAGAGTGCTGGGACTGAGTAAGTTTTAGGGTGAGTTCTAATGCTTTTAGTGAGTGAAAGGTTTCAAACTGCCAGAGCAGTAGAGTGAGTTCTAGTGAAGGTGAAACACACTGATCTCTGCAGTGGAGGCTCCAGGCCCACAGCTGTAGAGAGGACAGACATAACAGAGCTGTAGTAAGAATATTGCTGACATTTTTCAGATAGAACAAGACAGATTGTATGTGTAGTGTTATATGTAACCTGGTGAGCTAAGGAACTGGAATTCTAACAGGTTAAGGAGTGGTGGTCTGAGTTTGTGTCTCAGCCTGTTGGAAAAATCCTGTATAACAGTATGGACTGGGGAGAGTTGGTGCTTTTAGCCATTGTGGCTTTTAGCCTTTGGCTTTTGCCTTTCTTGCCTTTTGCCTTTCTTGCCTTTCTGCTTTGTTGCCATTGCTTTTGCCACTGCATTTGCCATTGCTTGTCTGAGTACTGCTGAGACTGATGTGCTTTGTAACAAGATGTGCTCTGTAATAAATAACCTTTTCAGCTATTAGCTGCTTTGCTTATTTAAGATAACCTAACGAAGTAGGAGCCTATAGAGCTCTGGAGTTGGAGCCTACAGAGCACCTGGAGGTCAGAAAGAGCCTCCACACCATCCCTGAGGCCACATCTCCGTGTCCAGAGGGAATTGGGGCACTCAGCTCCTCTGTGCAGCCTGCTGGAGGCACAGAATCCACAGCAGGAATGTGATCCCAGCACATCTGGCTGGCCCTGGAATTCCTGCAGGGAATCCCATCCCTGGGCTCTGTGCTCCCGAGCAGCCCAGCTTTCCTCCCAGGGCTGCCCTCATCCCCAGGGATCTGCCAAAGCTGGGCTGTGCCCCTGGAAATGCAGATTTAGGCACCTGGTGGCTTTAGGGGATTGAATTCAGGGCAGGGAATGAGAAGCTTTGGAGGATTTGTGTTTCCTGGTGCTGGTGTTGGTGTGTGGGTCCCTGCAGTGATTTCCTGCCTCTGATCTGAGCCTGTCTCTTTCCAGATCTCAGACATTTGTCTCCCAGATGGAAACATCTGGAGTGGCAGTGATCCCACACCTCTGTAGGAGCAAGGATCAGATTACTCCTTAACTCTCTGCTGAACTCACCATCCTTTTGTAAAATCAGGACGTGACAGAACCCTGGGACGGTTTGGGTTAAATGGATCTTAAATCCCACCTCTCAAACCCGCCTCCTTTCCCAGCTCTGGTGTGGAAGGAGGCTCTGTGAGCTCCAGCTGGATCCAGGGAGAGCAGCCAGGCCAGGGAGATGGGTGGGAATGGCTGGATAAACCCCTCAGCTCCCTGCAAGGCAGCCCTGCTGTGGTGATGAAGTGCAGAGGGGCAGGGAGCTGTCAGGGAGCCTGGGCAATTAGCAGGGATGAGAGAGACTGCAAAGAGCCTCTGTGATTTATCTGGGAGGGGAGATGTGCTGAGCCAGCAGCCCCTGTGCCATCCCAGCCCTGCTCCAAGATGGATATCAGGATTTCCTGGGCTGCTTCTAGAGGAGCTCAGCTCAAATCTGCCTCAGTGCCCCCAGCCTGGCACCAGGGACGTGTGGCAGGGAGACTCTGGGCTCTGTCTGGGATGACTGCAGGGAATTAACGCCAGGTGCCGGGGGGGTCCCAGGGACAGGGCCACCCTCACCCCAACATCGCCCTGAGCTCCCAGGAGCACACAGGGTGTGATTTCTGTGGGGAAAACACTGAAATTAGAGCCCTGAAGGAGCAGGGATAACACAGACCTTACAGCTTCCTGCAGCTAATTCTCCTGGAGCTTTGCAAAAAGCTCGGGTTTATTAATTTCCAATCCACCAGAAGCCTTGTGAAGATGCAGGAGCACCTTCAGCCCCTGCAGTGCCTGCCAGGTACTGCTGGAACTGCCTTGTACAGAGACACATCCACGGCAGGAATTTCCTCCTAATTTGTCCAAAATCGAGACAAATATCAGGAAAGGCCCTGGCTCAGAGCAGAGGGAAAAGGGGTGGGAATATGTCCCTTAGGAAGGGAAGGAGGGTAAAGAGAGATGGGATACTGGGGAGAAATTCCTCCCTGGCAGGGATGGGCAGCCCTGGCACAGCTGTGGCTGCCCTGGATCCCTGGCAGTGCCCAAGGCCAGGCTGGAGCTCCCTGCCCATCCAGGGGTGGCACTGGCTCATTTTCAGGTCCATTCCCACCCAAACCACTCTGGGATTCCATGGGTGGCATTCACACCCTCCAGGAACTGTCAGCAGGGCTGGCAGCACAGCAGGGGTGGCTGTGGAGGGACAGGGACACTCTGGGGGTGCTCTGGACAGAGCCTGGGGCAGAACCAGGCTGGGAGCACCCCCAGAGGGCTCTGCTGGGGACAGACGTGTCCTTGGATGTTGGGAAGGGAACAGCAAAATCTTACGAGTGCCTAGCAAGTAGTTCTGAAACAACAGATGAAATAGAGATGTTGGCAGTGTTTGACATAGACACTGAAAATAGTTCTGTGAAGGTTTGAGGCCTCTTCCTTTGTTTAGATGATACCAAATGCCACAAATAGCAAAGAACCAACAGACATCCTGTCCAAGCCTGGCAGGAAAGGTCTGAAGATAAGGGTTACAGATAAGAAAGCCATACAACATGGGAATTTAGTGATTCCTATAGGTTGCATGCAAATATTAAGAAAATTAGTGTATTGTATTAGATTGGTTATTGGAAATTAGAATATTCATCATAGAAGAATACTGATTGTGTTGTAAATGGAAATCGCTCTCTTACCCCTTACCTCTGATCTCTAATCTCTCTAAGCTCTCTCTTACCCCCTTGCTCTTATCACTCTCCATGCTCTACACTCTCTCTTACACCCACGCCTTATAATAAAATACAAACTTGAAGAACAGAAAATAGAGAGCTCCTGAGTCTGTGCAGTGACCATCCAACAATCAACCCCCAGACAGGGAATCCATGGAATTCTCAGGAGCTGTCCATTGAATCCATGGACAGATATGAACGGGGAGCTGATACCTTCAGTCACCTGTCAGAGGCTGCTGGCTCAGAGGAGCAGAGCTGGCACTTCCATCCCTGCCAGGAGAGTGAAAAGGTCACTGCACACGAGCTGCCCTGTCCCTGCACGGGGCCAGTGTCACCTCTGCTGGCGTGGCTGCAGCCCAGGCTGACACAGCTGATGGCATCCTGCTCATCCCCAGTGATTCAGGCAGCTCTGACACAGCTGAGCTCAGCAGGGTCAGGAGCACCCCCAGGTGACACCAGGAGCAAAGCAGAGTGGCTGTCCCTCGTCCCCAAGGCTGTGGCACTGCTCATTTGTTATTCCTCGTGATGGGCTGCAGGATGTCAGAGCAAAGTGTCTGCAGCAGGGAAAAGCAGATGGAAGACAGAGCTGTGCTAATTAAGCTCGGTAATAGAAATGTTAATTAAAAACCCCGAAGAGGAAAGGACATTCTGTAATCTCCTGGTGCTCTCAAGTCGTGTGTGAACGGCCAGCTGGAAGGAGCAGATCCTTGTCAGGAGCAGGGGGAGCTCAGAGCCCAAAACCTCCCAGGAAAGGAGCAGGTGGGAACAGGAGGCACCCTGGGAGCTGAGGGAATTCTGCATGAGGGACACTTTGGGAAGGAAAACCAGCTCTGAGTTAGGGACACTTTGGGAAGGAAAGCCAGTTCTGAGTTAGGGACACTTTGGGAAGGAAAGCCAGTTCTGAGTTAGGGACACTTTGGGAAGGAAACCAGCTGTGATTAGGGACACTGTGGGAAGGAAAGCCAGCTCTGATTAGGGACACTTTGGGAAGGAAAGCCAGGCTGTCCCAAAGGGAATGCTCCACGCTCCAGGGAAATCTGAGCAAAGTGCTGCACAGGCAAAGGGCACCTGGCCAGGGCAGCAGCTCCACCCCAGCTGCTCCTGCCCCAGGATGTCCCCAGGTGTTTGTCTGTCACAGGGCTCCAGCTCAGTCCCCTTCCCCCAGTGCATGGGGCTTGTGAGTCACCATTGGAGCACACACCCAATTCTGTGCCAAACCAGCTGCTTAATTCCCTGTTTTCCATTCCCCTTCCCTCTTTTTTTTTTTTTTTTTTTTTTTTTTTTTTTTTTTTTTTTTTTTTTCTGTCAGGAAAAGGTGGCAAGGTGAGTCCTTGCTCTTCCCATCTGCTTTCCTGGGGACATCCTGCACTCCCCTCAGAGCCACTGCTGGTGTTCAGCTGCTGCCACTGGCAGGGTTTCAGCTTAAAGGTCACAGAATCCCAGATTGGTTTGGGTTGGAAGGGACTTAAATCCCACCCAGAGCCACCCCTGCCATGGCAGGGAAACCTCCCACTGTCCCCAGTGTCCAGCCTGGCCTTGGGCATTTTAAGAGAGCTGGAGAGGGGCTGGGGACAAGGGATGGAGGGACAGGACACGGGAATGGGACACTGCCAGAGGGCAGGGATGGGTGGGATATTGGGAATTGGGAATTCCTGGCTGGGCTGGAATTGCCAGAGCAGCTGTGGCTGCCCCTGGATCCCTGGGACAATGGGAGGTGTCCCTGCCATGGCAGGTGGGATGGATTTAATGTCCCTTCCAACCCAGTCTGTGATTCCATGACCTTTCCCAGCAGAAATTATTACATTTATCAGTGAATCAAATATTCAGCACAAACAGAGCACGGGAAGAGCCTGTGCCCCAGATGAAGCTGTTGAGTTAAGAGGCAAACACAGCTCCAGAGAGATTCCTTCTGCTCCAGCCACCCACACGATTTGTTCCCTGAGTTAGGGATGATCCACGGCTCCCATCCCCATTAACAGGGATCCATAAAGTATCCTTGTCAGCTGAGTTTTACTCCCAGTTAAATAAAATATTATAGTTTATGACAGGCATCGACTTTACAGCATCCTGGTGCTGCTCCAGAGCTGCCTGAACATCTGGTTTTTTCAACAGGCTGCTAGCACATTGCATGAACAATGCCATTGTTTTTTCAGATCCATCCCAGCACAAGAGGAGCTCCTCAGCTGCATGGGAACGCTGCAAAAGGGGTGAGGGGAGACCCCAAACAGCAAATCCCAGCTTGGGTGGACTTTGAGACAGAAGAAATATGTGGCTGGGGCAGGTCAGGGCGTGGAGTCAGGGCTGGGCTGGCTGTGGTGAGCTCCTGTTGGGATGGATTGTCTGGTGGGGACACAATTCCTGCACGGAGGGGATGGGTGGCACCTGGGGGAGAGCAGGTGAGGGACAGGAGCCAGGCAGGTTCTGCTCCACCTCAGATCCTGCTCCAGCTCTGGGCTCTTCGTGGTGGGAGAGACCTGGAGGGGCTGGAGCGTGTCCAGGGAAGGGAATGGAGCTGAGAATTCCTGAGGAGCTGGGAAGGGGCTGGAGAATTCCTGAGGGAGCTGGGCAGGGGCTGGAGAATTGCTGAGGGAGCTGGACAGGGGCTGGAGAATTGCTGAGGAGCTGGGAAGGGGCTGGAGAATTGCTGAGGAGCTGGGCAGGGGCTGGAGAATTCCTGAGGAGCTGGGCAGGGGCTGGAGAATTGCTGAGGAGCTGGGAAGGGGCTGGAGAATTGCTGAGGAGCTGGGCAGGGGCTGGAGAATTGCTGAGGAGCTGGGCAGGGGCTGGAGAATTGCTGAGGAGCTGGGCAGGGGCTGGAGAATTGCTGAGGAGCTGGGCAGGGGCTCAGCTGGAGCAAAGGAGGCTCAGGGCCCTTGTGGCTCTGCACAACTCCCTGCCAGGAGGGCACAGCCGGGGGGGTCGGGCTCTGCTCCAGGAACAGGGACAGGAGGAGAGGGAACGGCCTCAGGCTGGGCCAGGGCAGGCTCAGGGTGGATTTTAGGAGGAATTTCCCCATGGAAAGGGAGCTCAGGGGTTGGAAGTGCCCAGGGAGGTTTGGATTCCATCCCTGGGGGTGTCCCAGGAATTTTAGAGGGCAAATGGTGATCAGAGGTTGGATTTGATCATCCTGGAGGTTTTTTCCAGCCTCAGTGATTCTGCAATTCTTCGGTTCCAGGTGTCCATTCCAGGGGAATGCTCCTGCCTGGCACACCAGGACACCACCAGGAAATGTTCCCTGTCAGTTTTCCAGCACAAACTCCTCTGGAAAAGCTCCTCAGCTGCTCACAGGTGCTGCTGCTGGCCACAGAAAAGCGGCTTTGAGGAGGAGCTGAGTAAATTCCAGAGCACCTTCCCCATCCCAGGAGCAATCCCAGGGATCATGAATGCCAGGTGAGCACAGGGATAACAGCAATGCCCAGGTGAGCACTGGGATCAGGAATCCCAGGTGAGCACAGGGATAACAGGAACCCCAGGTGAGCACAGGGATAACAGGGATTTCCAGCCCCTTTCAGGAAAAAAAAAAAAACAAATTTCAGCCCCCAAATTGTGCTGGGAAGGGAGTGGGGATGAATTCCCCAGTGCTCCCTCCTGGCTCTGAGGCTCCAAGGTAAAGGAATTTTCTTGGATTTTGTGATCTCACTTCCTCCCAAGGGCTCCAATGGTTTTCCTAATGAGAAAGTCCAAGGAAAGCTGGGCCAGAGCTTCCCCCCGGGCAAACCTGGGCAGGGAAAGACTTTTCCAGCAGGGATTCTTAATGGGAGCATTTCCATAATGCACAAAGCATGAAAGGTTTGGGATTACCACACCAGGAGAGCTGCATTGCCAGGCTCTGGTTTGATATTTCAGATTTTGGCAGCAAGTCCTACAGACTGGAGGAAAAGCTGCAGACCCCAAGTCACCTCCTCCCTGCCTTCCCACTTTTCCCAACCCATTAAATAAGTCAAAATCCCATTAAATCCTCACTGCCAAGTGTTTAAACTCAGCATAAATCACAGTTAATACACTTCTTATTAATTGGCTTCCTACCCTTGCGTTTCAAGTGGAATATTAAACTTGGTGGAGTTCAGAAACAAACTGTTTAATTGCTGGACACAAGATCTATTTTGATCTTTTTCAGGGAAAAAAAAAAACAACCCTCAGATTGAAAGCTGTGCTTGGTTTGTGATTGGAATTAATAAGATCAAAGGGAAATTTGGCATATTTAAGCAGCATTAATTCAGAGGAGCATTGCCAGCAGCCTCTGCTCCCTCCAGTCAGAATATTCTTTTTAAAATATTGAGGGAGCATTAAGCATTTTGTGCTTTAACATTCCCTCTTGTGGTATTTCTCGTTGGTATTGTATTACCCTGATTTCATGGTCCAAGGACAAGATAATCAAACCATAATAACAAACAGCACTGGCTGAAGAAAAGGGGCTGGGGGTGAGATGGCAAGGTTAAAAAACAAGCAGGAAAAGTGGATAAAGCACTGAACTATCAGAGGAAGCTGCTCCTGGCCCTGAGGGAGGGATGGAGGGTGGGAATTTGTGCATTTATATCCCTCATGGGGATAAATGAGAATCAAATCAGCAGCACAGACTTGATCTTCCCACGGATAAAAACCCCCCAAGAAAGTTGCAGCAGCAATGGTGAGTCAGTTCCACCTGAGAGCAGAGCAGCCAAACGACTCCTTCACCTGGCAGGGGAATATCAACAGCAGGTAATGGCATTTGCAGGGTTTGGGCAAGCAGGGTGGGAATTGTGAAGAATTCTCTCATTTTTGTCAGCAAAAGCCCTGAAGTGAACACTCACAGGCCAGCTAAGGCTCAGTCACTGGCCTGAAGGGGTTAAAAAGGCAGAGGAGAGACGCTGCCAAAGAGCCCAAACCCTCAGCCAGGCCTGGAATTTCAGAGGAACTGAGGAATTCCGAGGGTTTGGTGGGAAATTTGGCAGAACTCAGTAGCTGGATGTGGATAAATCCCCAATTTGTTTGAGCCCACGGTGCTAAAGCCTTTTAGAACTGGGTCTTGGGGTAGCAAATCCATCCCATAAAGGGATTAGGAATAAATCTTCAGTGAGTGGGGGAAATAATTGACCCTCAAATCCAGGCAGGGAAATGCTGAGAGCCCCAGGTCAGGCTCAGCTGTGCTCCTTAAAGGAAATTAAAGACTGAAAGGCAGAGTTCAGGAGGGCACAAAGGGATAAAGGGAGAAGTGGAGGGGATGGGCAGGATTTGAAGGGGTTTAATGGGCAGCCCAGGCACATCCAGCACATCCTTTAGCTGCATTTCCAATAGGGATGGCTCGTGCTAAATGCAGGGAATGAGGGAATGGAACAGTTGCCACTGCACAGATGGGATATTACTGCTCAAACAGGAGAGGATGGATAATAATGAGAGCCATAATCAGACCAAGGAGATGAATAATTGCCTGCAGGAGGGATGGAAACGCTGCCAGAGGAAGGAGGGGCTGCAGGGAGTTACCTGTGCACTGCCCCCAAGGCAGGAGTGGGGAGCAGCTGGAGTTAATGTCATTAAATATTCTCGTTAGCAGGGCTGGGACAATAATCAGAATCAGCCCAGGGAACGAGGGGGGACCAGGATGGGGGATCCTCCCCTCGAGGAGGAAAAGCTGGAGGCTGCTCAGCACTGGGGTGAAAGGGAGGGTTTAGCAGCAGCGATGAGAGGCGCTGAGGAGCACAGCTCTGAGCTGAGACACTCTCCAGCAGACAGAGAGCTCTGCCTTTCCTTGGGCTGCTCCTCCTGTCCTGGAAACGCCAGCTCTGCCCCCGGGCCTGCAGCTCTCCTCGTGCAGCACATTTATATTTATTCTCTTTGTTTCCTCAGGCAGGGGACAAGCAGCTTTCCAAGGCAGGTGACATTTAATTATTTTTATTTCTCTGAGCCTCCTCTGTGTTCCTCATTCTCCCTGGGGATCGGGAGCTTCTCTCTTAGCTGGGCTCAGTCCCAGCCTGACCCCTCCCCTCACCTGGCCTGGACACTCCAGGGACAATCCTGGGACATTCCAGGGACATTCCAGGGACAATTCTGGGATATTCCAGGGACTTTCCAGGGACATTTCAGGGATTTTCCTGGGATATTCCAGGGACAATTCAGGGACATTCCAGGGATTTTCTAGGGATTTTCCTAGGACATTCCAGGGACATTCCCAGGATTTTCCCAGGACATTCCAAGGATATTCCAGGGACAATTCTGGGATATTCCAGGGACGTTCCAGGGAGCATTTCAGGGCCATTTCAGGGATTTTCCTAGGACTATTCCCGGGACACTCCAGGGACATTCCCGAGCCTCCCCAGCTCTCACACCCCGAGCCCAGAGCTCCTTCTGCACCCCTTCACCTCCCATCGTCACCACAGATATTTATGCGCTGTTAAAACCCAGCGTGGAGGGGCAGGGCAGGGCTGAGGTGCAGCTCAGCTCCCTGGTTTCTCCAGTTTGCTGAAGCAGATTTCCCCACCCTTCCCGTGCACCCACTGGCAGGGACTGCAGAGCCTTTGCTGCTCCAGCCCATCAAATGTCACCTGCCTGAGGAAACAAAGAGAATAAATACAAATGTGCTGCACGAGGAGAGCTGCAGGCCCGGGGCAGAGCTGGCGTTTCCAGGACAGGGCAGGAGGAGCAGCCCAAGGAAAGGCAGAGCTCTCTGTCTGCTGGAGAGTGTCTCAGCTCAGAGCTGTGCTCCTCAGCGCCTCTCATCGCTGCTGCTAAACCCTCCCCTTCACCCCAGTGCTGAGCAGCCTCCAGCTTTTCCTCCTCGAGGGGAGGATCCCCCATCCTGGTCCCCCCTCGTTCCCTGGGCTGATTCTGATTATTGTCCCAGCCCTGCTAATGAGAATATTTAATGGCATTAACTCCAGCTGCTCCCCACTCCTGCCTTGGGGGCAGTGCACAGGTAACTCCCTGCAGCCCCTCCTTCCTCTGGCAGCGTTTTCATCTCTGCATCCATTGTGTGAATTAACAGGGAAATTTGCTGATTTACTCTCCAGCCTCTCTGGGAATTTCTGCCCCTCCTTTTGCAGAGGAAGGGACAGCACAGAGGTGAAATCCAGGGGAACCAGCAGGGCTGGATTAAAGCAGGGGCAGTGGAAAAGAGCACAGAAAACGCTCTGGCAGTGGCTGAGGAGCCAAGTCCTGTGTCCCAGGGCTGGGAGCACTCAGGAGTTCCCAGAGGAACCTTGGCTGCCTCAAGCCAGCTGGGAATGCTGCAAAATGGGGGATATGAGACATTTTCTGAAGGAGGGTTTACTCTAGTGTTTGATCTTTTGTATTTCCCAGCCTAATTGATTGAACCTGCGGAACAGAGCAGCCAAGGAGCTCTCAGGGGTGTCCAGGTGCTGGAAAAGCAAATTCCTGGCTGGAATTGCCTTGCTGAGGCTCAGGGCTGGCCGTGTTTCAATGGCCTGAGCTCAGGGGAGGTTTAACAAAGCCTGGGAAGGAGGATGAGCCGCAGGAGTGGGCAGAAAATGCAGGGTTTAAGGGGACACCTGGCAGAGCTCCCAGGGTGAGAATGGAGCTGATAAAGACAGCTCAGGCACTGAAACCAGCTCTGGCTGGGAAAAGGGAATCCAGCAGGGGGATCTGGGACCCTGACCCGGGAAAACACCACCCAAACAGGAGAAACACTGGGCATGGGCCTCACCAGCCTGGGGCAGGATCATTAACCACTTCAGGCAGAATGCTAATTAATTAGAGAGCTGTGTGACTCCCAGCCAGTGAACACCGATTCCTCTGTGTGCTAAAATGTATAAATTGTTAAAAAAATGATGCTTGATTTGTGGGGCACCATGAGCTCTGAAATAACCAAGCAAGGCCTCTCCAGTGTGCAATTATTGCAATTATAGTGGCACAAGGGGGGATGGACCCAATTTTCTTGGGCAGCAAGACCACACTGGATCTTAGGGGGGAGATCATCCCCCTTGTCTCTGCCTTCTCTCTCTCTCTTTCCTCTCAAAACACACCACAAACCTGACCAAAAAGTCCCCAAAATGCCTTTTGTGCCTGAGTAAGTTAAAGTCTGCTAAGAGCCTTCCTTGGGATGGTTTAAAATCTGCCAAGGACCTTGTTCAGCTCGAGTGTTCTGCAGCTTGCAAGCCAGAGCCCTCTGAGAATTTGGGGTTTTCTCCCTCCCACTGCCCAGGGTGAATCCCTCCAAGTTCATCCCTGGATTGCCCCAGGCCAGGCTGGACAGGAGACAGTGGGATGTGTCCCATGGAATGAAACAAGATGAGATTTAAGGTGCTTCCAACCCAAACCAGTCTCCTGCAATGAAGAATTCCCTTTTTCCTGCAATGAAGAATTCCTTTTTCCTGCAATGAAGAATTCCCTTTTTTCCTGCAATGAAGAATTCCCCTTTTCCTGCAATGAAGAATTCATTTTTTTCCTGCAATGAATTCCCCTTTTTCCTGCAATGAATTCCCCCTTTTCCTGCAATGAAGAATTCCTTTTTTTCCTGCAATGAATTCCCCCTTTTCCTACAATGAAGAATTCCCCTTTTCCTGCAATGAAGAATTCCCTTTTTCCTGCAATGAAGAATTCCCCTTTTTCCTGCAATGAAGAATTCCCCTTTTTCCTGCAATGAAGAATTCCCTTTTTCCTGCAATGAAGAATTCCCCTTTTTCCTGCAATGAATTCCCCCTTTTCCTACAGTGAAGGATTCCCCTTTTCCTGCAGTGAAGGATTCCCCTTTTTCCTGCAATGAAGGATTCCCCTTTTTCCTGCAAAGAAGAATTCCCTTTTTCCTGCAAAGAAGAATTCCCCTTTTTCCTGCAATGAAGAATTCATTTTTTTCCTGCAATGAAGAATTCCCCTTTTTCCTGCAATGAAGGATTCCCCTTTTTCCTGCAAAGAAGAATTCCCTTTTTCCTGCAATGAAGAATTCCCATTTTTCCTGCAATGAATTCCCCTTTTCCTGCAATGAAGAATTCCCCTTTTCCTGCAATGAAGAATTCCCCTTTTTCCTGCAATGAAGAATTCCCCTTTTCCTGCAATGAATTCCCCTTTTCCTGCAATGAATTCCCCTTTTCCTGCAATGAAGAATTCCTTTTTTTCCTGCAATGAATTCCCCCTTTTCCTACAATGAAGAATCCCCCTTTTCCTACAATGAAGAATTCCCCTTTTTCCTGCAATGAAGGATTCCCCTTTTTCCTGCAATGAAGGATTCCCTTTTTCCTGCAATGAATTCCCCCTTTTCCTGCAATGAAGAATTCCCTTTTTCCTGCAATGGATTCCCTTTTTCCTGCAATGAAGAATTCCCCTTTTTTCCTGCAATGAAGAATTCCCATTTTTCCTGCAATGAAGAATTCCCTTTTTCCTGCAATGAAGAATTCCCCTTTTTCCTGCAATGAATTCCCCCTTTTCCTGCAATGAAGAATTCCCCTTTTTCCTGCAATGAAGAATTCCCCTTTTTCCTGCAATGAAGAATTCCCCTTTTCCTGCAATGAAGAATTCCCCTTTTTCCTGCAATGAAGAATTCCCTTTTTGCCTCGATGCTCCTCCTGTCTGGGATCTGCACAGGTGCTGGGTTTGCAGGACAGCAGCATTTCCAAGGAAAGGGCTGCACGGATGTCACCCAGCCCCAGTTTCCCTGGGAACCACCAGTGCCCTCAGGGTGGAACCCCCACAATCCCCATTCCCAGCTATTACTTTTTATCTCCTTTTTCTCTTCAGTCATAGTCGGGATTGAAAGCAGGAGAGATGGAATTTCGTGTTCACACTCAGATGTTTATTATTCTCATCCATGTCACAGTGAGTGCTGCAGCACTTGGAGCTAATGAGGTAAAAATGGTGAAATGGGGATGGATCTCACTGGTTACAAGGTCCTTTAAGGCCAATTAAAAGCTAACACCTAAATTATTTTTACTTTTGACCCAATGACCAAACACCCCTGACCCACAGCGAGGCATTTTCTATCCTATCATAAAAGTACCACCTAAACCCAAGAAGAAGAAGATGAAGAAAGAAAAACCTCTTCCCCAAAACCTCCATTTTGCCCTCTGTATGCTACTGTATTCCAAACCCCAAATTCCAAATTCTCCACCGTATGGCATTACACACTTCTACTCAAATTACACACCAGTGATTTTGGTTCTATCACTCAATTTTGGAAGTTTCTCCACACCTCAGGTGAAAAGCAGTGTTCCTCGGGGGTCAGTGCCCGCCAGCACAGAAAGTTCCAAATTCCCAGTTTAGGTTTTAGGGTTCCAACCCCCAGGGAGAGGTGGGGCTGTGGCAGAGCAGTTTCTGCTCCCTGAGCAGCCCTCCTCCTCCTCCTCCTCCTCACCTTGGCAGCTTCAAAGGCAGCTGCAGCAGGTGAGGGTTTATCAGCACCTCGGGGAAAGCTGTGATTGCAGAAATCCGATCCAGGAGCCGGGAAACGATAATCCCATCCCCGGGGACAGCCCGGGACCTGCTGCTGCCGGCGCTCGCTTTTCCTGGGGACTGCAAAGCAGGGCTGGGCTTTGTCGATGTGACAGTATCAATCAATCTAATTAGATCTTTTTGCATAATCGCAGGGAATTTGCATAAAGAGTACAGCCAGCCCAGGAGACAGCTGAGAAAAACAAGGGTTGAGTGGAAACCAGAAACTTTGGAATTATTATTTTTTTTTTAAAGACTGCATCAGTGAGGGGAAGAAAAAAATAAACTTGTAGGAGTGCCTGGAGCCTAAATCTGAAAGAATAAAGGACACAAAGCACCTTTTAAGAATGAAAATGGATGACAAGTCCTGAACGCTTAAAAGGCTTCTCAGTGCTCCCGTGGAAGGACACAGCTGAAAATGTTCTGGCAACACACTTGAATATTGAAAAACAAGGATTTAATTAAGATTCTCAGCACAGGGTTTCAAACTCATGAAGGGAAAGCAGGGAGAAGGGTTTTTGGATGGCAGCAGGGAGCGGGGCTGTGGTTTAAGGTGTGAGCAGGGTGAGGTGCTGGGGGCTCTGGGAGACACCTCAGGAGCAAATTCCCTGGAAAATAACCCCGTGCTCAGCTCAGCCCCATGGCCCTGCACCCCACAGGAGCCACGAGGGAGGGTTTGCTCCTGGCTGTCACCTCTGCCCAGCCCTGGGGTCCCCAGGGCTCTGGAGCCAGGCTGGAGAGCTGGGAATGCTCACTGGGAGAAGGAGAGAGTCGAGGAGAGCTCAGAGCCCCTGCCAGGGCCTGGAGGGATCCAGGAGAGCTGGAGAGGGACTGGGGACAGGGATGGAGGGACAGACACAGGAATGGGACACTGCCAGAGGACAGGGGTGGGTGGGATAGTGGGAATTGGGAATTCCTGGCTGGGCTGGAATTGCCAGAGCAGCTGTGGCTGCCCCTGGATCCCAAGGCCAGGCTGACACTGGGACACTGGGGGGTGTCCCTGCCCATCCAGGGGTGGCACTGGAGGGGATTTAATGTCCCTTCCCAGCCTGTGCCATTCCAAGGGAAGGAGGGACAGGACACCGGGAATGGGGCACTGCCAGAGGGCAGGGATGGGTGGGATGCTGGGATAGAATTTTGGAGACATGGGATATATTTTGGAGCACACACAGCCTGGCCATTCTCTCATTTGTCTGCATTTGCCATGCAGACAAGAAAATGCTCTCGAGTGCAAATGCTGAGATTCCCAAAGCTGTGACCCCATTGCATCGTGAGCTTGGTAGGTTTGAATCTCTGCATCCAACTAAAGCCTAACCCATTTCCAGGACTAAAGAGGAAAATAAAAATAACTTGGTACCTTGCAGCTAAGAGAAAAAAATATATTATTCCCTTCAGTAATCAAAATGTAGGTCACTCACTAAGTACACACATTATTAATAAAGACAAATCAAACATTTCTCTTAATGAAAGCCACTATTTCAAAGACTTGGTTTCATTCTAAAAAGCTGAGCTGCAAAAATTCCAGTGCCACCAGTCAGCTGTGACACATTGCTGGGAATCCAGGCTTCTGCTGGGCTTTAGACGTGGATGGAATGGCAGGAAAAGCCTTTCTGGGAAGATGCCCAGGGTGGGAATGTCCCCCCAGAGATTAACAGGGGGAAAGCCCCAGGGCCTCACCAGGAGCTGCTGGCAGAGGCTGAGGGATCCCCTGGGAGCAGCAGCACTGAAAGCAGATTTGGGCTGGTCTCTGACACGTTCCTGGGGGAAATGCTCTGGGTTTTCAGAGAAAAGCAGGGTGAGGGATGTGCAGTCCAGAGGGGCAGTGGCACCTCATGGAATTGTGCCTGAGCAACTTCGAGCTGGCCCAGGGAGCATTGCTGGGCTGTGGGAGGCCAGAAATGTCTGGCTTTTCCCAGAAAGCTGTGGTTGTCCCATAAATCTATGGCTATTCCCATAAATCTGTGGCTAATCCCATAAATCTGTGCCTTTCCCCATAAACCTGTGTAGTTTTCCTCATCCTAGACCCCCAATCCAAGGGGTTTTTTTCCCCATCCCAGACCCCCAATCCAAGGGGTTTTTTTCCCCATCCCAAACCCCCAAGCTTCCAGATGCTGTTTGGATGTTTCAGGTTCCTGAATTTTTCAGCTGCTCTGAGTTTTCCCTCAAGTCCTTTTCCCTCAGAGGGAGGGGGAGCAGGCCTGGCAGGAGGGGGAATATTGAATATTTCCAGTCAGTGGCACAGAGAATTCCCTGCCCCTTCCAGGGTAGCACCATCTCCACATGGAGTCACTGCAGCCTGTAACCTATTGCAGCTCAGATATTTGCTTTTTTTTTTTTTTTTAATTAAATAGCTAAGCTGAGGGGATTACATGACTCAGAAAAAAAACCCAAACCATTGAGCTCGAGTATTAAGTCGTATTATTGAAAAAATCAAACACCACTTGGAGCTGTGGAGTGTGGAAGGGGAGAGGGCAATGGTGTGTGTAAAATATTTGCATGTCTTTGAAAAGAAGGAATTTTTTCTGTGGAAGGAATTCTCGGCTCTGAGGGTGGTGAGGCCCTGGCAGAGCTTGCCCAGAGAAGCTGTGGCTGTCCCATCCCTGGAAATAAATAAAACCTTCAGTCTAAAATCCTGTATTCCCTTTCTTTGTAAAGGGAGTGTCCTGGTTTGAGAGACAGGTGTCTGCTAAGAAAGGCAGGAGCTTCTCTTTGAAATGGAGAATGCAAACCCTCTCCCTCCAGATTATTATTATAATTTTGAAATTAAGGGGCTCTCAGGCAAAGAGATGGGAATTAGGAATAACAGTTCTTTACTAGGAACATTAAAATAGCAATGCAGTATTACACAGAACAATCCCAAACCCTGCCAGAGTCAGAATCCAAGCTGACACCCGTCAGGCAGTCAGGCTGTTGGCAGCAGTCCCATTCCATGGTGGCTGCATCCTCCTGCAGGGGCAGATGTGGTTCAGCTGGAGCAGTGCTCCTGGAGAAGGGGCAGTTTCCTCTGAAGCTCCAGGGATGATGTGCAAGGTCTGGTTTTCCTCTGGAATCCAGTGGAAAAGAAGGTGCCTTGGTGTCCCAAATCTCAGTTTTGATCTGGGTAGGAAAGGCTTGGCTCCTGCCCTGGCTGGAGCATCTCCCAGTGGGATGATGGAATTTTATCAGCCATGCCCTGGGACTCAGTGGCCATGAACAGGAGATATCTCCTGGAGGGAGGATGGGCTGTGGGAAGATAAAGATGATTGCCCAGCTGGTTTAAAGCTGGCCCATGAGCAGAGAATATGTGCCAGGAGATCAGGGTCACTGCCCCAGCTGGTTTAAAGATGGGGACAGAACACACACTGCTGGTACATCCTGTATTACAGCCCAGGGTTGGGTGGGAGCTTTAGGAAGGAATTTTTTCTGCCTTTTGAAAGGAACAGCTCCCCTGAGGAGAGCTGTCAGCCTGGGCCCCATGCTGGGGTTCATTCCACTCCTCCATCCCAAAGCTGACCCAGAGTATCACTGCTAAATCCAGGGGCTGCATTTCCCATAAAAGCTGTGTCTTGATTTCTCAAATCCCATCCAGCTGCTCTTTGGCTCCCTCCTGGAGCTGACCACAAGTGACCACTGACCACTCAGGATGCAAGCCACATCCCAGTTTTACTGCACAAGGAGTGGGACACTGAGTGCCTTTGGTGCCAGGGGTTTGTGCACAAAGGTTGGTGAATAGGAAAAAAAAAGAGGAAAACTCAGTGGGTTTGGGAAAATAAACCTCAAGGGGATTGTGATGACAGTGGGATCTTGCCTGGTGACACCTCGGGGTGGGGGATTTCTGGAGCTTCTGCCCCCAGTTTGATCAACACCCAGCTGGTGTCACATCAGGGTTTGAGATTTCCAGCTGCAACAGGACAAGAACCCCAGTGCTGGAACAAATCCTCTCCAGAAACACCATGCTGGTGTTTCTCCCAGTTTTATTCCTAATAACCAGGAGAGCTGTGACAGGGCACTGCAGCCTTTGCTTTTCCCTCTCCCAATTAAATGAAGGGTTTTGACATCTCGTCTCTCTGCAGAGGCTTCTGGTCCCACAGACTCTCTGCTCCCCACGTGTCACTGCAGCACAGCTCAGGCACTGCTTTTATTGATCAGATTTTCCATTTGACATTTGACATTAACTGGTTTTTACAGGAGGAGGTGATGCCTGGGGCGTGCCACCTCAGCTCCTGATTCCTCGTGGAGAGGAGAAAGCACCCAATGTTTTTCTTTCTTTGGGTTGGGATGCTGGATAATCTGATTTATCCCAATTTGTCCTCACTGAACCACCCCCTCCTGCTCTTGGAAACACCTCCTGGCTCCTGTTTGATGTTGGTTGGAGGCTGGGGAGCTTTGGGAAAAACAACACAAACCTTGAGTTTAAATGTTTGAGAAGATCAGATGCACCTCCTTCGTCAGGGAAGAAGGCACAAAGGTGGTTGATTTAAATAAAAATGGAGAGGAAGCGAACTGCTACACCTCCAGGAAAGCTTTGGGTAAAATTATCTGTGGAAAAGTGTAATTTCCTGTCTGGAAGTGGAAATCTGGGTGAGTGGTCAGGGCTGGCTGCTGCTGAGAGATTTGGGGCACCAGGCTGCTTAATGAACCCTGTTCTAATAATTACTGAACATGGATTTTTAAATTCTTTAATGTTCCCTTGAAGACAGCAATAATTTAGAACTTTTTTCCTGCATTATGTATGTTGGCCTTTCCACTCATTAAGCCCAAGATTACCAAATATCATTTAAATCTTAATGCAGAAATGATCCCCTCTCCCTGCTCAAGCCTTTGCTCATGTCCACTCTGTGGGTGAGAAATTCAATTCCCTTTCCCTGGCAGCTGGGAAATGAGGGCTGGACAGAGCCAGAGGGAGCATTTCCCTTAAATTTATTGTGCCACTGAGTCAATCTCCATCTGAAAGGAGTGAGATCAGAGCTGGTGTGAGCTGCCTGCAGCTGGGACAGCAGCAAAGCCCAGGTCAGTAAAGGGGGGGTTTTGGGGGGAGCCTGATTCCCCAGAGCTCTCCCTTCCTGATTTTCAGCTCCATCCTGGTGCAGGATCAGATTTTCCTTCCTGGCCTGAATGAATCTCGAGGGTCCAGTGGGGACTGCTCGGTTCTGCTGCTCCTGGTTTGCACTGGGAGCTTGGGCTGGGGCAGAAGGTGCAGGTGTGAGGGATGGGGAGAATCCCAGCAGCCTGGAATTGCTGGGAATGCTGGCTGCTCTTTGGATTGGGAACTGGGAATTCCTGGCTGGGAGGGTGGGGAGGGCCTGCTCTGTGTGGATGGCCAGGACACAATGTTGGACATCTGGGCATCTGTCCTGGTGTGAAGGACAGGTGTCTGCCAATAAAGGCAGGAGCTTCTCTTTGAAATGGAGAATGTAAACCCCCTTCCTCCAAATTATCATTTTAATTTTGAAATTAAGAGGCTCTCAGGCAAAGACATGGGAATTAGGAATAACAGTTCTTTACTAGGAACATTAAAATAGCAATGCAGTATTACACAGAACAATCCCAAACCCTGCCAGAGTCAGAATCCAAGCTGACACCCGTCAGTCAGTCAGGGTGTTGGCAGCAGTCCCATTCAATGGTGGCTGCATCCTCCTGCAGGGGCAGATGTGGTTCAGCTGGAGCAGTGCTCCTGGAGAAGGTGCAGTTTCCTCTGAAGCTGCAAGGATGATATAGAAAGGTCTGGTTTTCCTCCGGAATCCAGTGGAAAGAAGGTGCCTTGGTGTCCCAAATCTCAGTTTTGATCTGGGTAGGAAAGGCTTGGCTCCTGCCCTGGCTGGAGCATCTCCCAGTGGGATGATGGAATTTTATCAGTCATGCCCTGGGACTCAGTGGCCATGAACAGGAGATATCTCCTGGAGGGAGGATGGGCTGTGGGAAAGATAAAGATGATTGCCCAGCTGGTTTAAAGCTGGCCCATTAACAGGAGATATCTCCTGGAGGGAGGATGGGCTGTGGGAAGATAAAGATGATTGCCCAGCTGGTTTAAAGCTGGCCCATGAGCAGAGAATATGTGCCAGGAGATCAGGGTCACTGCCCCACCCGGCTGCAGCAGGTGGGTGGACCAGGCAGGGCAGGGCTGGAGAGGGAAGGAGAGGAGAGGGAGGGAACCACACCCAGAGCCCAGCAGCGTTCAGACTCCGCTCCAGGGGTGCCCAGGGTGGGATTGTTGGGGTGCAGGGCAGGGCAAGAGCTGGGCTGATCCTTGGGACCCCTTCCAGCCCAGGATATTCCATGAGTCTGTGGTCTCTGCCTGCCATGATGAGACAGGAGTCTCCACAATTTACAGTTTGCAAAGAAAATGGAAGCAGTCCAAGTGAAAATTAATAAAAAGGCTAAGTGGATTCATGAGCAAGAGTGGAGAAATTCTCTCTCCAAACTAGTCCCAAGTAGGGATGGAATGGCAGGAAAAGGGGGAATGGCCTTAAGAGGGAGAGCAGGGATGGGTGGGATGTTGGGAACTGGGAATTCCCGGCTGGGCTGGAATTGCCAGAGCAGCTGTGGCTGCCCCTGGATCCCTGGCAGTGCCCAAGGCCAGGCTGGCACTGGGACAGTGGGAAGTGTCCCTGCCATGGCAGGAGTGGCACTGGGGGGGATTTGAGGTCCCTCCCAACCCAAACCATCCCATGGTTCTGATTCCCAGTGTGGAATTAACCACATCACCTCTCCATGGCTGCACAGAGCTGTGCTGCAGCTGCTGAACTCTCAAGTCCTTAATTTCAGGCCAATGAAAGGAAGGGATGGCAGAGGGTCGAGATTTATTTGCAGCAGGATCACTTTTGTTCTAAAATTCAGGTTTTAATGAAACCCTGTGTGTGCCACAGAGAGAGCAACCACGGGATGTGCACCCAGGGAATGGGGTAACTGCAAAAACTCCTGACACCCCTGGTGAATTAAACAGGTTAGAGAATCACATCAATTGTAGAGGAGAACAAACAGCCCTGCGTGAACACTCAGCCTGTGCTACAAAATGCAGCACTGAGGGGCTCTTCAGGACTTTATTCTAACTCAAGGGCTTTGTTCTAACAATGTGAGTGAGAGAAAAGCTGCTGAAGTCACTCCTGCTATTCTGATGGATCTGGAGAGGGATCCCACCAGGGCTGTGGGCTGGGGGATGTCTTGTGTATCCATAACCACCCACTGCCCTGCAGGGTTCCCCTTGTGCTGTTGGGATACATTTTTATAGATTTCTTAAGCAAAGATTATTCCTTTGTACTCAGGAATCACAAAAATGCTGCAAAATTGTGCCTGAAGAAAGATGTGAAGGGAGCAGTGGCACGAGGCAGTGGGATTTGTTATTCCAGGTGGGTCTGGATAAACCTGGGCCATCAGGAGCTGAGACTCTGATTTAATCAGCACACCCTGATGAGGTGGAGCAAATCCAGGGGTTGGATAGGGGTGCTGGATCCATGGGGCACCTTGAGGATAACAGGATAATTTGGGCTGGAAGGTGCGGGACTCTGCGGGAGTTCTTTGTGTCAGGATAGACGGTGGGGGACAAAACTCAAGCTCTGTATAAACTAAAGGTTACATTTGCAGGTTATTATTAAAGATCCTGCTAGGAGCTGCCTGGCACAGCCCCAGAGCAGGACAAAAAGAGATAAAAGGGGGGAGAGAGAGAGAGAGAGAAAAGGGAGAAGAGAGCAAGAAGAAGAGAGCAATTTCCCATTTGCAATCCAATAAATCTTCTTCCATGATGAATATTCTAATTTCCACTAACCAATGTAATACAAGATACAAATTCTACAGCATTAACATACAGACTATAGAAATCCTTATATTAGCATAGTGTGCTACATTTTAAACTCTAAGAACTAATCTTTGGACCCTGGCAAGTCTTTCTGTGCCCTTTGGAGTTGCTCTCTGGCTGAGGCATTGTTCTATCAAGAGGGGATTGCCTTCAGGGGCCATCCCATTGTCTCATGGTAATTCAGTAACTAAGGCTTGGCATCTCAAAAGTGGCTTTCATTTCAATCTCACTTATGGTTTCAAAATCTGAGCATTCGTATTTGCAAGATTTCTCTGTTTCATCTTTCTCAACAGGGAGGGACCTTAAATCCCCCCCAGTGCCACCCCTGGCATGGCAGGGACACCTCCCACTGTCCCAGCTGCTCCAAACCCAATGTCCAACATTGTGTCCTGGCCGTCCACACAGAGCAGGCAAATTAAAAATGCAGAAGTGACCTGCACATGTGACTGGAGCAAAAAGCCAAGCAGGAATGGATGAAATGGGTGTTATTTGATTTTAATTCAGGGCCCTCAAACTCTGCTCTGAATAGCAAAGGGAATGAATCATTCCTGATGGATTCATCACAGCCATTTATGTTCTAAACACTCGCTTTTGCCACACAACTGCCTCAGGTTGTCTGGGGAATGTGAAGCTTTTAAATGCCAAGGCTTTTTAAAAGCAGTTGGGTTTGTTATTTCCAATAGAGCCTTAACTGTACTTCATATTTTCGTGCAGCTACCTGGGAAATGGTAAATTTGTGTGGTGATTACAGGGGTGGCTCGGTGCTGATGATAAAAGCTGCTGATGTGTTGGTGCAGCAGCAGGAGAGGGCTGGGATGGGCTCTGGATCCTGGGCTGGCTGTTACTGAACAAACACAACCAGAGCAGAGCTGGCAGCTGCATCCCTGATTTCTGCCTGTCCTCCTGAATCAATGGTTCTGCTGACTGAGCCAGGCAAATTTATGTCCCCTGCTTTGCCTGTTTTCAGAGCAATAAAACTCCAGGCAGTGATTTGTGGGCACAGCCCCGAGGTGTCCTGAGCACCTCCTGCTGCCTCCTCCCCGGGGTGTGGGTGCTTGGAGTGAAACAGCTCCTGGAAAAGTGCTCCTGAAATCATGGAATCATGGAATGGTTTGGGTTAAAGGGACCTCAAATCCTTTCCAGGGCCACCCCTGCCAGGGGACACCTCCCACTGTCCCAGGTGCTCCAAACCCTGGGCTTGGACCCTCCCAGGGATCCAGGGCAGCCACAGCTGCTCTGGCAATTCCAGCCCAGCCAGGAATTCCCAATCTCCCATCCAAAGAACAGGAACCACTTCACCCACAGGGACTGGGAGGAAGGCAAGACCCAGGCAGATGTGGAGCTGAACATCTGGATTTGGAGTGGGTGATGTTGATGCCTGGAAAGGCTGAGCTGGACCAGAGACCAGGCACAGAGCAAAAGGAATAAAATCAGTTTTTATTGAAAGGATTCACCTTGGGCACTGCAAGAGCCCGGCCAGGGCTGCACCCAAATCAAATCCCAGATGGATCCTGCTCATGAGTTTTACACTTTTATAAGTTTTGGTTCATCCTGGGGTCAATTGTCCAACCACAGCCCCAGGCTATGGAGTCTCAGCCCCTGGCTTGGCCTTTTCCCTTTTCCCTTTTCCCTTTCCCCTTTTCCCTTTCCCCTTTTCCCTTTTCCCTTTTCCCTTTTCCCTTTTTCCCTTTTCCCTTTTCCCTTTTTCCCTTCTCCCTTTTCCCTTTTCCCTTGTCCCTTTCTTGTCTCTGATTTTTGGGTGCTGGGTGTCCTTGATTCTCCAGCTGGGAAGGGATTGTTTTCTCCAACCCCCCTGTGAACAGAACTCACTGACACCTAACATGAAGTTCCAGAGTTGCACACCAAGCAGCAGAGTCTGAAAAATATCAAAGCTAAAAACCCAAGGCATCAGTGTAAAAAGGACAAAAACTGAAGGGGCAGGTGAGTTAATGGGATAGAAAATGTGATTAACAGCTACTCTTTAACAAAATAGCCTCTTTCTGGTTTTGAATATGAATTAGATTAAACAGATCTGTGAGAAAATTGTTTCAAATTCACTTAAAGTGAAATTATAGAAAGGGTTGGGAAGGGTGAGGCAGGTGGGGCTCCCAGGTTTGGAAAACTTGAGTAAACCTGACAAAACTTGAAGAAAACCTGTGATCACTGAGATTTGTGTGGTTTCCTCCCACCAGCCCCTGCAAGCTGTCCTTAAATAATATTTGTGTTGGTTCTGGTTGTGCTGCAGTGGGGCAGCAGCAGGGAGCCAAAGGAGTGGAGGTTGTAATGTGAGCACAAGCCATGGAGCTGACAGAGCTCTTCACTTTTAAATCCACGGCCAAGTGGGCTCCCCTGACTGCCCTCGCTCTGCCAGGTGCTGTTTTGCCATTTATTACTGCCTTTTTAAAATATATGTTCTGCAATTCAGATGTGTCTATAAGGGGGATGATATACAGTTGTACTCTGGACTGAGTGCGAGCCATCTGTCAAAAACAAAAGCTAAATTCTCCCTAATAAAAGCCACCAAAAGATTGATATTTCACATTAAAGGCAGAGCTGAAAAAAAAGCAATTTTGTTTATGGGCAAACCTGTGTCTGGCACATTTTTCATGTCATATAAAGATGGAAATCTCACCTTATGGCCTGTAGATTGCTGCTATATTTCAGCCTTTACAATTGGGGACAGCTCTGCATGTGCTGCTACCTTAAGAGAGATAATTCCCCACATGTTGTTGATGGCAATGAGTCCATTTGAGCACACTCCTGCTGCTTCCCCAAGGTGCAGCATTTCCCCCTGGCTGCCTCAGCTGAGCTGGTGGAGCACATTCTTCAGGAAATTTGAGTTGTGAGTGAAACTTGTTTGTGGCTCTCAGCTCCTTTCAAAGCTGCTCTGGGTCTCTCAGAGAAGCTGCCCCTGGATCCCTGGAATGTTCCAGGCCAGCCTGGATGGGGCTTGGAGCACTCTGGGATGTGGAAGGTGGGTGGGAATGAGATGGGATTTCATTCCCTCCTGCCCAAACCGTTCCAGCATTCTGGGATCTGCTGTGTCTGTCCTGTACCTTGGGCTCTGGGGCTGTGGGTGGCACTGGGAAGGACAGGGCAGGAATTTCCCCACGGAAAGGGTGCCCAGGGAGGTTTGGAGTGCCCATCCCTGCAGCTGTTCCCGGGAAGTCTGAGCTCTGTGCGAGCCAGGGCTGCTCCCACAGCACTCTGTGCTGCAGGAGAGTCCCCCCAGCTGCTGGTGTCCCCCTGGGCACTGACCTGCTCCTCAGTTCTGCCTCCTTCCCCTCCAGGTGCCTCCCCCTCACCTGAATTATCAGCCCGAGGTCACAGAATCCCAGAATGGTTTGGGTTGGAAAGGACCTCAAATCCCATCCCATTATCCATCACAATATCCCATCCCATCCCATTATCCCATCTCATTATCCCATCCCATTATCCCATCCCATCCCATTATCCCATCCCATTATCCCATCCCATCCCATTATCTCATCCCATTATCCATCACAAAATCCTATCCCATCCCATTATCCCATCCCATTATCCCATCCCATTATCTCATCCCCTCCCACTGTCCCAGGTGCTCCAGCCCCAGTGTCCAGCCTGGCCTTGGGCACTGCCAGGGATCCAGGGGCAGCCACAGCTGCTCTGTTAAATTAATCCTGTTTTGGTTTTTGTTTTTTTGTTTTTTTTTTTTTTTTTTTTGTTTGCTTGTGTTTGTGTTTCTTTGTTTTGGCTTTCTTGTTGCTGTTGTTTGGTACAGGAGGAAACGTTGAATTAAAGGTTCTGCTCGAGCCATTTTCCAGCTACATTTCATCAGCTGTTCCCAAATGTTGGGTCATTGTGCTCCTGGCTTATTGTTGTTATTTACAGGAGAAAATAAAAGAGGAGTGATAAAGCCTGGTGGAGTTTTTAAATGAAATGATTGTCTGACAGATTCCTGGAGCTCTCAGGAAGGCTGGAGGAGGCAGTGCTGTGAGAACTGGAGCTTCCTGAGTAGCTGCAGGTTTTTCAGAAGTGTTTCTATAAATGATGTGAGGGGGAGAGGCTGGGGCTGGAGTTGGGGATGTGGTTCTGCAGCTGAGCGGGGCAGAATGGGAAGAAGAGATTCTTCTGCTCATTGTGCAGGGCCAGGCACAGGATGGGATGTGAACCTGAGCCAGGTGTGCCCAGAGGGACAGAGCACCTGGGCTGGGTCAGGTGGCAGCAGGAGCAGGGCTGGGACTGTCCCTCTGTGCTGGGAAATGGGCAGGGACCTCAAATCCTGAGTGCAGCTCTGGGCTCCTCACAACAGGGGACAGGGAGGGGCTGGAGCAGGGAAGGGAATGGGGCTGGGAAGGGGCTGGAGAATCCCTGAGGGAGCTGGGAAGGGGCTGGAGAATTGCTGAGGAGCTGGGCAGGGGCTGGAGAATTGCTGAGGAGCTGGGCAGGGGCTGGAGAATTCCTGAGGAGCTGGGAAGGGGCTGGAGAATTGCTGAGGAGCTGGGCAGGGGCTGGAGAATTGCTGAGGAGCTGGGCAGGGGCTGGAGAATTGCTGAGGAGCTGGGCAGGGGCTGGAGAATTGCTGAGGAGCTGGGCAGGGGCTGGAGAATTGCTGAGGAGCTGGGCAGGGGCCCAGCTGGAGCAAAGGAGGCTCAGGGCCCTTGTGGCTCTGCACAACTCCCTGCCAGGAGGGCACAGCCGGGGGGGTCGGGCTCTGCTCCAGGAACAGGGACAGGAGGAGAGGGAACGGCCTCAGGCTGGGCCAGGGCAGGCTCAGGGTGGATTTTAGGAGGAATTTCCCCATGGGAAGGGAACTCAGGGGTTGGAGGTGCCCAGGGAGGTTTGGATCCCATCCCTGGGGGTGTCCCAGGAATTCCTGGGGGTGGCACTCAGAGCTCTGGGCTGGGACAAGGTGGGGATCAGGCTCAGGTTGGATTTTGGGATCCTGGAGAGCTTTTCCCACCTCAAGAATTCCAGGATTCCGTGGGACACAGTGAGGCAGTGACAGGGTTTGTTCACTGCTGGCCCTGGACACCTCTGGGTCAAAGTTTGCAGGTTTTTGTCCATCAGTCAGGGCAGTGACAGCTGGGATAACACCCATCCTCTTCCTGTCATCCCTGAGAGTTCCCTGCCAGCTGTGGACGAGGATTTCTGCTTGAGAGGGGAGAGGAAAAAGTGGATGAATGGAATTAAAAACCCCACACTGATATGTGACCACACATGGTTTGAGATGAACACAGGAAGAAAAGGATTTGGGAGAGAAAAGCAGCTCAGAGCTCCTTCCCAGGCTCACCCTGCTGTTTCCCAGGATCAAAGGATCAGCAGTGCAACAAACTGGTGAGAGGCTTTCAAATTTAAAACAAAACCCCTCCTTGATCCTGATAACAAGCAAAGGTCAGCTTCTGCTCCTTGAGTTTGGCCACAACAGCCTCGTGACTTTTGGGGAATAATTTCATTCTGAGCAGTGTGAGCCAAAAAATAAAAAGAGTTCTTTGGTCTGCAGCTGGTTGTGGGGTAATCTGGTGGTCAGCAATTCTTCTGGGAGAAAGAGCAGAATCATATAAAATTTGAATATGCATTTCTTTGAAAAAGACTAAAAACCTCCCAGAAACAGTGCAAAGAAGTAGATTTTATTTTGAAAGAAAATCAGCAGAAAAATTGAGTCTGGAGCAGTTTTCTGTTCTGACATCTCCAGAAGTTTTTCATAACAAAATAATGTGGGTTTTGTGTCAAAATAATGTGAGGTTTTGTGTTCTTTCTTTTTAATACACACATTTTACTGAAACAGCAAGTTCTAATTTGTCTTCTCCTAGCCCAAATTTGACATTTTTCTGAGTATTTCTCTTTGAGGAATTCACATTTTTTTCAGGTTTTGTTCTAATTAGGGATGAAAACAAAGCTCGAGGTCTTGAGAAAACCAAGTCTCATCTTCTCTGTGTGATCTCTGCTGGGTGCCCAGGGCAGCACCTGGAACGAGCCCTGGGTCCTTCCTGTGGAATTTTATTATATAATATTATATAATTATTCCATATTATAGTATATATAATATAATATAATATATAATATATAATATATGATATATGATATATGATATATTATATATTATATATTATATTATAAATATATGATATATAATATAATATAATATAATATAATATAATATAATATAATATAATATAATATAATATAATATAATATAATATAATATAATATAATATAATATAATATAATATAATATAATATAATATAATATAATATTATATTATATCTTTATTATATCTTTATCAGGACCTGACAGAAAATTCAGCATTTCACCACCAGGCTGGGAAGGGAATTCTGGCTAGAAGCAGAAAATGTGAAGAAAAAGATCAGATTTTGACTGGAACTTGTGCCAGCAGCATCAGCTTTTGTGGTTCAAGAGGAATTCAGGGAAAATCAGGAAATTCAGGGAAAATCAGGAAATTCAGGGAAATTCAGGGAAATTCAGGGAAATTCAGGGAAAATCAGGGAAAATCAGCCCCAGGGTGTGTGAGCTCTGCAGGGTCGTGGATTCTCGTGTGGTTTGGATGTCCAGTTCCTCTGCTCCAGCTGGATGTGCCCCTGGATCCCTTTGAAGCCCCATCAGGCGTTCCCATCCCTCTGGTTTTCCCTGCTCCCTCCCTCCTGTAGCGAACCCCTCAAAGCAGAGAGGTTTTCAAACCCTTTCAGGAGACTCTCTCTGATCAGCAGAGATGTTTCTCTCATCTGAGGCGTGCACAAGGAGGCTCCAGAGCCTTGAGGGAGATGCCCAGAAATGCTCTCCCTGCAGGGCTCTCATCCTAATCTGGGTTTGTCCTGGGCTGTTCCCTTCCTCTGCCTGAAATCTGGGAAATCTGGGATTTTGGGGTCCATCCGAACTCTGCGAAAAGGGAAGAGTGTCTCAGTCGTGGCTGCAGCACCAGATGTCATAAATGAGAAACAAAAGTCTCGATATTCAGCAAAAATTAGGTTGGTTTATTTTATATATAGAGAGCAAGCAGCGCTGGGGAAAACGTGAGGGGTCACAGCCTGAGCCTGGGTGCAGCTCCCTTTTTATAGCATGGTTTTCCTTGTAGTAATCAATAACTGTTCTTGTTTATGTTGTAGTAATTCTGCAAGGTAAGCAGTGGCGGTGAAAGAAACTTCCAAACTTCCGTGGGACAGCTCTTTTATATATTATATATTACATGTTATGTATCACATATCACATATCACATATCACATATTCTGTATATTATATATTATATATTATATATTATATATTATATATTATATATTATATATTATATATTATGTATTAAATATTATATATTATATATTATATGTTATATGTCATATATAAAATATATAATATTATATAATATTATATATAATATGATATATTATATTATATATTATATATTATATATTATAGGTTATATGTTATATGTTATTATATGTTATATGTTAAATATTATAGGTTATATATTGTATACTATATATTATATTTTATATATTAATTATTAATTATTAATTATTATATATTATATTTCTGGTTGGGAGTTGAACAGCGCCTTCGAGCTGGGATCAAGGACCCAGAGACACCTCAGGCAGCTCCAGGCTGTGGAATTCTCTGAATTCCAGGTTGTTTTGGGTGAACCTCACTGGCCTGAAGTCGGTTTGGTGGAGAAGCCCTGTGCTCACATCTGTCCATGAGCAGAACCTGTTATTCTTGTCTGTTAAATAAACACCTGTAACTGCATGGCAATGTTCAGCCCCATCCTCCTGGATAAATAATCCACGATCTCTCTCTAGCCTTGCCAACTTTTGTGAGTGCCAGAGTTTCTTATCCACTCCCTGCCTCCCTGTGATGTTGAAATTCGCCCCCAGCCACCTCAGCAATAGGCTGTGCATACAACAGTGAATTCCGCTGGGAAAACAAACGATCTGGCTGGGGAAAAATCTCTGGGAATGGTTTGTGAATGCGCGGGCACAACTGATCTGTCAGAGGGGTTTATCAGTTCGTCCAATCGCTGCGGCAAGCGCCACATAATTTATCTGGGAGACAGCAGAGCACGCTTTTCAAATGTGTATCTGCAGCATAACAATGGGGAAAGTCCTGCCAGAAACTCTTTTCCCTTGGTCAGGGAGATGCAGATCAGAGTCAGGGGCTGCTGTGAGAGGTGTGATAAGGATTTATCCCCGCTCTGATGGGGGGCTGGAAGGTTTGTGCCAGGATTGAATGTTTCTTTCCCACCCCAATATTCCCAGAGGGCTCCTTGGGGTCCCTGAGAGCTGTGACCCTCCGGTGCTGAAGGGTTTTATTGTTCTTGAAGAGGAGGAAACACGAGTTTCACATGGAAAATGGTGTGTGGTGGAAGGTCTGCCCAAGGAAGAGGAGCTGAGCTTGGACTTCTTGGGGATATTAAAGAAAAATTAAAGTGGGATTATCAGCTTCTCTGCTTTTCTTCTCAGTAAAACCCAGCTGCATTCTGGGCTTCCACAAGCCTGAAGCTCATGCTAAATTCCTTACAGCTAAGCAGATGATAACAGAGGAGATTATAAATGCAGAGACCCTGGAAATGTGAAGGAGAGCCCTGTTTGCTTACTGAGGCATAAAAACTTCTTATTGGGGACTTAGATCTTAGTCATGTAAATTTAATTTGATTTTGCATCGCGCTCTCTGGCCAAATTGCTTCCAGTTTTTCTGTGTAGCACTGGGTGTGTTCAGAGAGCAGGGCTGAGATGATCCTCTGAGAAAGGCTTTTGCTTGTAAATTAGGCTGATGTGAGGGATGAGGCTGAGCTGAGCACCCAGAGAATCCTTTCAGGGTCAGGTCTATCCAGAGCAGTTTCATAAATTAGGAGGGACGGGGATCTCTGGTTTTTAGCATGGAATTTTATCATTTAGGTTGGAAAAGACACCGAGATCATCAAGTCCAGCTGATTCTGCGTGCCCATCCTGAAAGTTTAGCTGACAGTTCTGATTTTCCTGGTTTGTTTTAGTCTCAGGCTGAAGAGCTGAGGTCAATCCCTGTCTCCACTGGGAGTCCCTTGCTGTGGCAGAGCTTTCCAAGGTGTGTTCCTGCTCTGGGCAGGACCTCCAGCCTCGCTGGAAAGATGTTCTGCTCCTGGTATTGCACCCTCCGGAGTATTGGGTGGATTGAAAACCTGGAGGGTCAGAAAATGGAATCAATTTGGAAAACCAGCCCCTGTGTCTGAGTGGGGACAATGTCACAAAGTGCTGTGTTCCCTCCAATCCTCAGACTCACTGTGAAAAACGAGCTTCACTTTCCTGGTGAATTTTCAAAGGTTTAAAAAAAAGACAACAGGAGACAAAGATAATAAAGCAAAGGGTTGATGTGGTCGGGGCTGGGCATTCCCTAACTCAGAAAACACTTCATGAATGCATCAACCTGTTGCATATTCATAGACCCTCATGGATTATTCAAAAACATTCCTTTTGAGTTCCCCCAACCTGCTCCCCCATTCCATCCTGTAAATCAACATCCTTTTATTTCTCCTCGTGGCTCTGTCCTGTCATGCACTCCCTGAATGATCAATAATCAACAAATTCCTTCCCTGGAGTTCTGATGTGCATCTCTGCCATCTTCATGCAGATAGGATAATCCAAGAATGTGAAGAATTTCCTTTTTACCATTCTCTGAGTTAGTTACATTTAGTTAGTTAGTTAGAATAAAAGCTTTTCACATCACCATGCTATAGTCCAAGAAAAATACATTTATCACACTACTATTTCTAAGTTTTGCTAATAGCAGAACTAAGGGAAATTATATTCATACAGCAAAGTTTTCCAACATTATGCATATAGCATTCATTTTAATATTTGTGAAAAGCCAAAAATATAAAATGTACTTATAACATCCTGAACCCCAGAGCTCCTCCTGGGATGTTCAGGGATGTTTTGGGATGCATTTTCTGTGCATTCTGTGAGTGCTCTCCTGGCTGAAAGCAGCACCAGCACCTGCTGTGTGTGGAGGGAAGGTCCTGCCCTGGGCAGGTGAAGTTCTCCTCAGCTGAGGCAGGAATGCTGTGGGAGAATGGGGATTTGGGTGCCCTGCCTGTTTGGGAGGAGATAAAGGTGGGGAGTGTCCTGGTGTGAAGGACAGGTGTCTGCCAATAAAGGCTTCTCTTTGAAATGGAGAATGTAAACCCCCTCTCCCTCCAAATTATTGTTATAATTTTGAAATTAAGGGGCTCTCAGGCAAAGATATGGGAATTAGGAATAACAGTTCTTTACTAGGAACATTAAAATAGAAATGCAGTATTACACAGAACAATCCCAAACCCTGCCAGAGTCAGAATCCAAGCTGACACCCGTCAGTCAGTCAGGGTGTTGGCAGCAGTCCCATTCAATGGTGGCTGCATCCTCCTGCAGTGGCAGATGTGGTTCAGCTGGAGCAGTGCTCCTGGAGAAGGTGCAGTTTCCTCTGAAGCTCCAGGGATGATGTGGGAAGGTCTGGTTTTCCTCTGGAATCCAGTGGAAAGAAGGTGCCTTGGTGTCCAAATCTCAGTTTTGATCTGGGTAGGAAAGGCTTGGCTCCTGCCCTGGCTGGAGCATCTCCCAGTGGGATGATGGAATTTTATCAGCCATGCCCTGGGACTCAATGGCCATGAACAGGAGATATCTCCTGGAGGGAGGATGGGCTGTGGGAAGATAAAGATGATTGCCCAGCTGGTTTAAAGCTGGCCCATTAGCAGAGAATATGTGCCAGGAGATCAGGGTCACTGCCCCACCCGGCTGCAGCAGGTGGGGACAGAATTCACGTTTTGGCCACATCCAGTGAACCAAGACATCCATTGCAACCCAAGACAAGGTGGAAGGAGAATTGCCCTGCACATCCCTGGGGATGTTTTCTCAGGCACTGCTGGATGAGAGATCTGGGAAGGGATTTGGATCCACGGGAGGATTTGTGGTTCACACCCAGGAACTCTGCTGTGGGTGCCCCTCAGGACCCCAATTCCTGCACATGGGGTGGAAATTCCGTATCCTCCCGAGCCTGGGAAGCCCTGAGCAACGGTGGAAGGTTTTGGGTGGATGTCTCATGGCTGGTGCCAGGTGTGTGCAGGGAAAAGGGCCATGGAAACCTCTGGAGGAGCTCCACAGCCCCAGAGCCTCCAGGTTCCACCCCAGCTGCAGAACCCTCTGGCACAGCAGGAACTGATCCCCAGGGATTTCTGCTCTGAGACCTCTGGCAAGAGCCTGCAGAGCTCCTGCTGCTGTGACAGGGGCTGTGTGGCAGCCAGACTCCTGGGAAAATGGAACTGCTGGGTCTGGAGAAATGGAATTGGTGTCTGGCTGCTGGTGCTGGTGCTGTGCTCCCCCTGGGGAAGGGTCCGGACAGGAGCCCAGAGCAGCTGTGGCTGGTCCTGCATCCCTGGGAGTGCCCGAGGCCAGGCTGGACACCGGGACAGGGAGGGGTGTCCCTGCCTTGGCACTGGGTGGGATTTAAGGTCCCTTCTGAGGGGAACAAGGGATTTGTCTTTACAAACAACCTGTGGCTCTGCTGGTAGATAAAACCAGCAGTGAGAGAGAAAAGGAACAATGGGATGGATCCCACTGATTGATGAATGGGAAAGAGATTTGCCTTTACAAACAAACTGTAGGTTTGCTGGTAAATGAAATTGGATATTGGAAGATGAAAGAAGCAATGGGGAAAACCATGAATTGTGTAAGAATTAGAAATGAAAAGAGAGGGTTGTACATGAGAGGGGAATCTCAGGTGTCAGGTGTTTGGGCAGTCTGTGCCTCTCAAGTGCCTCAGCCCATGGGGAAAGAGAGAGGGAAATGCAGGTGGGAAATTGGGATAAAAGGAGGCTGTGTGCTGCAAAAATGTGAGAGATCCCAGGGCAATGCCCCACGGCCTCTCCCTTTATTGGAATAAAGCAAAAGGACTCCTCTGTCTCCTTTGGGACACAAACCCGTGGTGTTTGTGGGTTCATTTTCCTGGCAGCTCCAACCCAAAGCGCTCCATGGTCCTGTAACCCAAGGGCTGCAGGTGCTGCCCCCGGTCCTGCCTCCTCTGCACCCCTGTCCCCTGTCCCCGGTGGGGACACAGTTCCAACCATTCCCGTGGCCCCGTTCTGCTGCCCAAGCTGAGGAGCACAGCAGCGCTGGGGACAGCTGGGATGTCCCTGTGGGTGTCCCCACCCCAGGGGACAGTGCCACTGCTTCAGCCTGGCCGCGCTGGCACCCTGACCTGCCTTGGCTGGGGCTTTCCTCAAAATCCACGAGAAATTCCTGAGCCACCCCTCCTGGGAAGGGCCCTGAGCTCAGAGCCCGGGGACTCCGAGGCTGGGCAGGTGAGGAGCCTCTGCCACGGCCCTGGAGCCACCTGAGCTCACCTGAGACTCACGTGAGGGTCACCTGAGCTCACCTGAGACTCACCTGAGACTCACCTCAGATTTACCTGAGTCACCTGAGACTCACCTGAGACTCACCTGAGACTCACCTGAACTCACCTGAGGCTCACCTGAGTCACCTGAGCTCACCTGAGACTCACCTGAGACTCACCTCAGATTTACCTGAGTCACCTGAGAGTCACCTGAGATTCACCTGAGCTCACCTGAGACTCACCTGAGGCTCACCTGAGACTCACCTGAGCTCACCTGAGACACCTGAGACTCACCTGAGGGTCACCTGAGACTCACCTGACTCACCTGAGGCTCACCTTAGACCCACCTGAGACTCACCTGAGTCACCTGAGGCTCACCTGAGGATCACTGGAACTCACCTGAGACTCACCTGAGACTCACCTGAGACTCACCTGAGACACACCTGAGACTCAACTGAACTCACCTGAGATTCACCTGAACTCACCTGAGGCTCGTCTGAACTCACCTGAGACTCACCTGAGACTCACCTGAGGCTCGCCTGAACTCACCTAAGACTCAACTGAACTCACCTGAGGCTCGCCTGAACTCACCTGAGACTCACCTGAGACTCACCTGAGGCTCGTCTGAACTCACCTGAGACTCACCTGAGGCTCGCCTGAACTCACCTGAGACTCAACTGAACTCACCTGAGGCTCGCCTGAACTCACATGAGACTCACCTGAACTCACCTGAGGCTCACCTGAGGCTCGCCTGAGACACACCTGAGACTCAACTGAACTCACCTGAGATTCACCTGAGACTCACCTGAGGCTCGTCTGAACTCACCTGAGACTCACCTGAGACTCACCTGAGGCTCGCCTGAACTCACCTAAGACTCAACTGAACTCACCTGAGGCTCGCCTGAACTCACCTGAGACTCACCTGAGACTCACCTGAGACTCACCTGAGACTCACCTGAGACTCACCTGAGACTCACCTGAACTCACCTGAGACTCACCTGAGTCACCTGAGAGTCACCTGAGAGTCACCTGAGACTCACCTGAACTCACCTGAACTCACCTGAGGCCGAGGAATGTCCTTTGCTAATTGTTGCCCAAATATTGCCGCTCATTTGTAAACCCCGTTGCCGTGGCGACCATAATTTCTATGCATTCCAAATATCAGACACCTCTCCAATCAATTTGTTTTCCCCGGTCGCCATAGTGACAGACATTTTGTCAGAATTATTTAGGGAGAGGAATCCGGGGAAGGAGAGGCAGGAGGAGCCTGTGGGGAGCTCCCATCCTGCCAAATTCCTGCCCAGCTCTGAGAAGCATTTTGGGTTTGGGCACAAACAGCTCCTCCTGCACCCCAAACTGACTCTGTAGGGCGAGGAATGTGAAATCAGATATAGCAACACACGACTTCCTTCAGAGGCAGAAGAAAAGTCATTTATTAAAAAGTAATTGCACTTTTATAGACTAGATCGTGGAACACAGGATGAAAAAGCTCATGGGCCCAAGGAAGGCAGCACCTCCTGAAAACATGCTTTTACTAACATTACATTTCTGTTTTGTGATTAGCACTAGGTGCTAATTTTTGTTATTAATTCTTTTGTTTCTGTTTTTCTTTGAGCAGCTTGGGAAATTCCCATCTGCATCTTTCCCTGTGGTCTTCTCCAGCCTGCAGCAGGCTGCCCCTGAGCATCCCCTGCCTGGGCCTGGGAGCTGCTCCACCAGCAGAGCTGCCCTCTGCAGCCTCTGCTGCCTCCTCTGAGCTCTGCCTTGAAGGGCTGGGTTTTGGGCAGCCTAAACCGGGACCGGGACAGCAAGAGCCTAAACCAGAGCAGGGACAGCCTAAACCAGAGCAGGAGCAGCCTAAACTGGAGCAGGGACAGGAAGAGCCTAACCCAGGTCAGGCACAGGAGCAGCCTAAATCATAGCAGGGTAAGGAGCAGCCTAAACCAGAGCAGGAACAGCCTAAACCAGGACAGGGACAGCATGAGCAGCCTAAACCAAGAGCAGGGATAGCAGGAGCCTAAACCAGAGCAGGGTAAGGAGCAGCCTAAACCAGGGAGCAGGGAAAGGAACAGCCTAAACCAGAGCAGGGTCAGGGACAGCCTAAACCAGGTCAGGGACAGCCTAACCCAGGTCAGGAACAGGAGCAGCCTTACCCAGATCAGGGACAGGAACAGCTTAAACCAGAGCCAAAACAGGAACAGCCTAAACCAGGTCAGGGACAGCAGGAACAGCCTAAACCAGAGCAGGGACAGCCTAAACCAGAGCCAAAACAGGAGCAGCCTAACTCAGAGCAGGGACAGCAAGAGCCTAAACCAGAGAGGGGACAGCATGAGCAGCCTAAACAAGAGCAGGGATAGCAGGAACATAAACCAGAGCAGGAACAGAAGGAATATAAACCAGAGCAGGGAGAGGAACAGCCTAAACCAGAGCAGGGACAGGAGCAGCCTAACCCAGGGCAGGGAGAACAGGAACAGCCTAACCCAGGTCAAGAGCAGGAGCAGGGAGTGGGAACAGGCTGGCACTGAGAGCTGATGTCACCGCTGGTTTATTTTGCATTCTGGCTGTTAAAAACCTCCATGAATTCTCCAGCTCGCTCCTCGCTCTCCTCCCAGCGCTCCCGGCTGTTGTTAACCCTTGGAGGTCTGAGCAGAGCTGGGACTAAAGCTTGTGGAGGCTTTGCTGCTCTTTCTGTGCTGCACAGGTGCATCCCATTTCCCAGAGAGAAAAATTGCAGCACCACCTGCTGCACACGCAATTATTGCCATATTGATTTGATCTCTTTTAATTGAAGTGTGCCGTTTCTGAGGGCTGTGACTGCTGCTCCCTTTCCTGGCAGCAGCAGGCTTCCAATCACTGGCACCTCCCGGATATTCAAACACAGGAAATTGGTTTGCAAGTCAAAATCTCTCATTCCTCTCTGAAGAATCGATTGCCACAGGGGCTGGGAAAATTGGGAAAATCAACTTTTTAATCTCCCTGATGTCTCAGGGACAGTGGCAACCTGGGCTGTGGTGACAGTGTTTGCCTTGGCTTTGAAATGCTCTTTTGTGGGAAAAGGAAAAGGAAAAGGAAAGGGAAGGGAAGGGAGGGGAAGGAGGAAAATGAAAAAAGGAAAAGGAAGGAAAAGAAAAGAAAAGAAAAGAAAAGAAAAGAAAAGAAAAGAAAAGAAAAGAAAAGAAAAGAAAAGAAAAGAAAAGAAAAGAAAAGAAGAAAAGGAAAAAAGAAAAAGGAGCTGTAGGATCCCCCAAGTGCAGCTCTGACCAAGCTGCTCAAGGGAGAGGTGTCCTGTCCTTGGAACTGGATGAGTTTTAGGGTCTTTTGGGTTCTAACCCAAACTGTTCTGTGATAAACAGGGACTGAGGGCTGGCAATGGTCCCAGACACCCATAAATGTTCCTGTCTTCCCTTTGCAGCCTGAAGCTCTCATGGAAATGCAATCACCGTGGTTTTTATTCATCTAAAATCCCATTCCCAGCTGTGATTTCCCCTTTTCACAGCCTGGGTCTGTGTCTCTTTGCCTTTGGCCTTTTCTGACAGCTCAGCAAGGAATGTTCTGGAGGACCCTGGGCTTGGCTGGAGCACTGAGGGGTCCCTGGGTGCCTCCTCCTGATCCCATCCCCACAGCAGCAGGGGAAAACTGGGAATTGATCAAATCATGGAAGTCCAGAATGGTTTCTTCTGGAAGGGTCCTTAAATCCCACCCAGAGCCACCCCTGGCTGGGCAGGGACACCTCCCACTGTCCCCGTGTCCAGCCAGGGATCCAGGGGCAGCCACAGCTGCTCTGGCAATTCCAGCCCAGCCAGGAATTTCTCCCCAATATCTAATTTAAATTTCCTTTCTATTAATTTGAAGCCATTCCCTGTGTCTGTCCCTCCATCCCTTGTCCCCAGCCCCTCTCCAGCTCTCCTGGATCCCTCCAGGCCCTGGCAGGGGCTCTGAGCTCTCCTGGACCCTTCTCCTCTCCAGGTGAGCATTCCCAGCCTTTCCTCACCCCACAGGAGCTGTGTCCCCCCCTTCAATCAGGGACAGGGTAGGTGGGACAGGCTGGGGTGTCCCAGCAGGGAGGTGACACCAGGCTGGCAGTGCTCACACCCCCAGCCCTGCTCAGAAGAACACCCACAAACAGATGGATTTATTTTCCCTCCCCTCTCAGCTGATGAATTGATGATTTAGGAATATTTTGTTTTTCTGTGGCTGGCTCTGGAGCCCTCTAAGGATTATTCAGGATAAAGAAGAGTGGCAGAGAGCAAGGGATGCCAAAGCCTTTGCAGCAGCTGATGTGGTCGGGTTTTTCCTGTTTTTTTCTCAGTTTTCATGGCTGTGAAATCCAAAGCTTCTGCAGCACAAAACCGGGGCTGAGGCAAAGTCAGGGCAGCTTTTCCTGCTGGAGGAGAGCGTGGGGAGCTGATTTCCTCAGGACAGCTGGGGACTGCCAGGGACTCCTGTCCTGGAGCTGCTCACACCCCGGGCTCTGGCAGGGAACTCATCAGCGTTAATTTGGGCTGGTTCTTCACACGGAAAAATTGCATCTCCTGGAACCCTGGGGCTGGAAACCAGAGAGGGGCTGGGGACAAGGGACAGGACACAGGGAATGACTCCACTGCCAGAGGGCAGGGCTGGGTGGGATATTGGGAGCTGGGAATTCCTGGCTGGGCTGGAATTCCCAGATTTGCTGCCCCTGGATCCTGGCAGTGCCCAAGGCCAGGCTGGCACTGGGACAGTGGGAGGGATCCCTGCCATGGCAGGGGTGGCACTGGGGGGGATTTAAAGTCCTTCCCAACCCAAACCATTCCATGATTCCATGAAAATGGACCCAGTTCCACATGCTGGGAGCTCCCTGTGCCTCTCCAGGGCTTTGCTGCCTCTTCCTGCTGGGAGCTGTTCCAGAAATCATCCCTTCAGCAGCTCCATCCCCTGTGCTGGATTTCACAGCTTGAGGACACGGAGCTGGAATTTCTGGGGGACCCATGACTTGTCTCTGGGGTTCCACCTGCCCGTGGGAAGCCCAGGAGTGTCCCCTGCCCTCCCATGGGACCCTGGGAAGGAGCTCTGTGTGCTCAGACCCCAAGAGGACACTGATTTTTGGGAAAGCTGCAGATGGACGTGGCTGCAGAACCCTGGAGCACAGCTTTGGAGCAGGAACGAGCAGTGCTGAGAGAGCTGCTCCCTTCACACATTGGCCTGCTTGTGATGCTCTGGGAACTTGAATTTCTGTGTTTTCTGCTTTAATCTGGCACTTTGATTTGGGCAGCTCCAGAAATTACCTCTTAGGAACCTCCTCCTGTTGTTTGTAACAGGCTGGGAAACAAAGCAATTGCAGGCTGCTCCCAGTGTAATAAAGGTCTGTGTAAAATGTGTTTTGCTCAGCAATGTCAGCTCTACTTAAATCTTCAAAGTGATTGTTCTGCATTTAAGCATATTCCAATGGCTGTCTGCATTGCTGCCTGGCAAAATCGAATTTCTCTGACAGATTATTCTCCTCTTCAGGGCGTGGGGTGAGGAGAGTGTGGGGGGTTGATTGTTGGTTGAACAGTTGCTGGACAGACTCAGGAGCTCTCTATTTTCTGTTCTTCAGGTTTGTATTTTATTATAAGGGCGTGGGTGTAAGAGAGAGTGTAGAGCATGGAGAGTGATAAGAGCAAGGGGGTAAGAGAGAGCTTAGAGAGAGATTTCCTGTTTACAATCCAATAAGTATTCTTCTATGATGAATATTCTAATTTCCAATAACCAATCTAATACAATATACTAATGTCCTAATATTTGCATGCAACCTATAGGAATCACTAAATTCCCATGTTTTATGGCTCTTATCTGTAACCCTTATCTTCAGACCTTTCCTGCCAGGCGTGGGACAGGATGTCTGTTGGTTCTTTGGTTTTTGTGGCATTTGGTATCATCTAAACAAAGGAAGAGGCCTCAAACCTTCACAGAACTATTTTCAGTGTCTATGTCAAACACTGCCAACATCTCTATTTCATCTGTTGTTTCAGAACTACTTGCTAGGCACTCATAAGATTTTGCTGTTCCCTCCCCAACAGGAGAGTGCAGGTCTGTAGGCTGAGCTGTCTGTGTGTTAACAGAGCTGCTCCACAAAGGTGCTGCAGTGGCTCCTGGCACTGCCAGGTGCACACACAGAGCCTCCTGCATGCCTGGAATGATCCCACTGTGCAGCTCCTGCCCAGCTCTGCTTCACCAGTGCCTGCTCTGAGGGAGCCTCCTCCAGGGCCTGGAGGGATCCAGGAGAGCTGAGAGGGGCTGGGGACAAGGGATGGAGGGACAGGACACAGGGAATGCCTCAAACTGGGAAAGGGGAAATTTGGGTGTGATATTGGGAACTGGGAATTCCTGGCTGGGCTGGAATTGCCAGAGCAGCTGTGGCTGCCCCTGGATCCCTGGCAGTGCCCAAGGCCAGGCTGGACACTGGGACAGTGGGAGGGGTCCCTGCCATGGCAGGGGACAAGGGGACAGAGGGACAGAGACACAGAGGGACAGGGGACAGGGGACAGCTCTGTGCCTGCTGGCTCCAGCTCTGCCAGGCCCGTGGCTGTGGCTCACTGCAGGGCTGGAGGTGGGAGCTGGGGCCACCAGCAAGTCCCTGCTCTTCCCCCTGTCTGCCCAAATCTCTGCTCTCTGCTGTCTCTAATGGAACAATGATTATTTTCATTGCTTTACCTCCTCCAGTCCCAACTCCTGGCTGATCCTGCAGGCCTCGGTGATACTGAAGTGCTTCCCTCATGAGACAGCTCCCCTAATCACCGGGCTCCAATCATCTCCAGGAGCTTCCAGGAGGAAAATGGGCTCTCCAGCACATGGAGAGGTTAAGAAATAATGCTTGGTCAACTTTGCAAAGCAATTTGAACTCTCTCTGTGAAATAGTAAGTGCCAGATGAGAGCTGTGCATTATTGGCCACCTCTTACCTCCAATTGACCTTTCCTGGGCAGATGAGCACCCAGCCCGAGAGATGAGGGCTCTCATTTCCTGCTCCTGGGCACTGCATCCATCAGGGCTCCCCGTTCAGCACCAGGACATTGTGGGGAGCACTGGGGAGCAGGGACAGAGCCTTTGGGCTGGCTGTGACCCCCACGGGATGGCAGTGCAGCCTGGAGAGAGAGGGGAGCTGCAGGGAGGGCTCAGTTCCCTGCCTGGGTCACAGGGACATGGGCACAACTCCCTGCTGTGTCACAGGGACATGGGCACAACTCCCTGGCTGTTTTGAAGGGAGAGGTTTTATTTCCCTGCTTGTTTCAGAGTTTTCAGGAGTTTTTATTTCCCTATCTCTTCTGGAGGGAAATGTTTTCTTTAACTCCTGGCTGTTTTGTAGGGAAAGATTTTCTTTAATTCCTGGTTTCTTTGAAGGGAGGGGTTTTCTTTAATTCCTGGTTTCTTTGAAGGGAGGGTTTTTCTTTAACTCCTGGCTGTTTTGGAGGGAGGGGTTTTCTGTAATTCCTGGCATCTCCTGGGCTGTGCTGAGCTCCCCAAAGGGCAGCTCCCTCTCACCTTTCCACACGGAAAATCACTCAAACTCCATTTTGCTGCAGCCTGCTCACCTCTCCCAACTTTTCGGGTGGAATTAAGCACTGGAGGGGCTGCCCAGGGAGGTTTGCAGTGCCCATCCCTGGAGGTGCCCAGGGAATTCCTGAGGTGGCACTCAGGGCTCCGGGCTGGGGACAAGGTGGGATGGGGCACAGCTGGGACTCTGATCCTGGAGGGATTTCCCAGCCTCAGTGGCTCTGGGATTCTGTGTGACGCTGAGAATTGTTATTGAATGATGAGCAATTCAACTTTAAATCGATTTATTCCATTTTATGTTGGTGTCAGTTCCCATTTTGATTAACATTCAGTGCACTGTGGGAACAGGGAATCTTCAACAGACTTAATTCCAATAAACTCTGTGTTAGGGGAAAACGTACCCATACTCCTGCTGCAAGTAAAAATGGGGAGAGTGGTGCTGGCACACTTCACACTTCCTCAGCCCTCCCAAAATCCAGTGTGGAAGCTCTGCCTCTTGCCCACCTCTGCTTTGCCTTTCCCTCAGATCCTCCTGGGATTTAAGGACTCCAGAGCTCTGCTCCCAAATTCCATGGTTTGTTTTCGTGAGTGATTTTTTGGTGTCATAAATGGTATTTATTCAGAAAAGGAATGGATCAGAAAATAACAAATTTTCTCCTGCTTCCATTTATTGCAGCTGTCCTGTTTGGCATCCCAGGCAGTGTCCCGTAAATAAATGGGATCAGTCTCAGCCTGGCTCTGTGGGATCTGCCCTTCTGGCTGTGCTCTGCTGAAGGTGGAGCTGCTCTAAGGACCTGCTGATTTCCCATCACTGCCCTAATGAAATGCTTAATGAGATTAATCAATGGCCCCTCATTAGCCAGGGAGCTTCCTGGTGCGTTTGTGCTGTGCTTTGGAGAGCTGGATTTGCTCCTCTCCACCCTCTCCTCCCAGAGCTGCCGCAGCTGGATCCACAGCTGGATCCACAGCTGGATCCACAGCTGGATCCACAGTCAGCCCTGGGCTGTGCTGGGCTTATCTGCTGACACCTCTGGAAGCTTAGGTAGGAATAAAACACACAGAGAAGCTTTATTTGTTCCCGATTTCCGTTTAAAAGCAGCCCTCAAACCCACGGAAAAGTGTTATATTTTATTTTTCCCCACATTCCCCCACCCTGTGCCAGTGGAGCTGATGATGCACGGCACAATCAGTAGGGTAAAAGTCCTGTAGGATGTTGACTTTACTGTAGATTTGAGGTTTGTTTGTGAGCAAGAAAAGAATAAATTTATGAAATGATAAATTAACCCCGTGAGAGGGTGGTTCACAGGGAAACTCCTTTTTTTGAGGTTTGTTAGTGAGAAATGAAAGAATAAATTTATGAAATGATAAACTAACCACATGAAAGGGTGATTTACAGGGAAACTCCTTTTTTGAGGTTTGTTTTCAAGCAAGGAAATAACAAATTTATTAAATAATAAATTAAACACATGTAAGGGTGATTAACAGGGAAACCCACTTTTTAGGTTTCTTTGCAAGAAAGGAAATAACAAATTAATTAATTAATAAATTAACCCATGAAAGGGTGATTTATAGGGAAACCCAACACTGGCTGATCTCACACACTCAAATCACGGCTCAATGAACATATTTTCCAAAGATAAGCCCAGAGCAAATGAATTTGATTTATTTTTAATGCTTGTTTCTAATGCCCAGTGACACATGAACAAACGATTGCCATCACTTGTCCTCTTGCTCTGTGGGTATTGCTTTGGGCAGGATAATATCAGTGTGTTTAGGATTAAAAATCATCCCTGGGCTGATGGTCCTTCTGTAGGGAAGGGGCTCCGAATCCAGGAGACAAATCCAAAATTCCATTTGTCATGAGACAAATCCAAACTTCCATTTGTCATGGGACAAACTCAGCCTTCCTTTTGTCACGGGACAAGTCCAGCCTTCCTTTTGTCATGGGATAAATCCAGCCTTCCTTTTGTCATGGGACAAATCCAACCTTCCTTTTGTCACGGGACAAATCCAACCTTCCTTTTGTCATGGGACAAGTCCAACCTTCCTTTTGTCACGGGACAAATCCAGCGTTCCTTTTGTCACGGGACAAATCCAACCTTCCTTTTGTCACGAAGACAAACTCAGCCTTCCTTTTGTCAGGAGACAAATCCAACCTTCCTTTTATCCTGGGATAAATCCAGCCTTCCTTTTGTCACAGGACAAATCCAGCCTTCCTTTTGTCACGGGACAAATCCAACCTTCCTTTTGTCACAGGACAAATCCAGCCTTCCTTTTGTCACGGGACAAATCCAACCTTCCTTTTGTCACGGGACAAGTCCAGCCTTCCTTTTGTCATGGGACAAATCCAGCCCTCCTTTTGTCAGGAAACAAATCCAACCTTCCTTTTGTCACAGGACAAATCCAAAATTCCTTTTTTCATGGGACAAATCCAACCTTCCTTTTGTCCTGGGATAAATCCAGCCTTCCTTTTGTCACGAGACAAATCCAAAATTCCTTTTGTCACGGGACAAATCCAACCTTCCTTTTGGAAAGGCAGGAGGCAGCTCGTGGGTGTGACTGAGCCACCAGGGCAGGTCTGGAACCCCTTAAGTGACCTTGCTGATGGTCGGGTGGGGACAGGAGGGGACACTGATGGCCTGAGTGACCTTGCTGATGGTCGGGTGGGCACAGGAGCTTTGGGATGGATTTTGGGAATGATTTCTCCCCCAGAACAGCCCTGGCACAGCTGCCCAGGAGTGCCCACCCCTGGGGGTTCAAAGCTCTGTGGATGTGGCACTTGGGGACACGGGGCAGTGCTGGGGCTGGACGCAGAGGCATTGAGGTCATCCCAGGTGAAATGATTCCATGTTCCTGTGGCAGATCCTGCCCTGCTCCCTGGGAAACCCTTGGGCATCCCCCACTGGAGGCATCCATGCCCTCAACCTGCACTTTTTGGTCCCAAAATGAGAGAGCTCAGCACAGGCAGCAGCTCCTGGAGGCTCCTGCAGCCCCTGCCGAGCTGTTTAGAGGAGCTGTGCTCCCTGTTTCTGCTCTTTCCACGGATCAGCTGGTGGCTGACATTTCCCACCCGGTGCCATATGTTGTTTTTCCCAGAGCAGGGATGTGCAGCACTGCAAGGAGGGAGCGCTGGCACCCTGCCCGAAGGCAGAGCACAGGAGATTCTCCTTCTCCTTCTCCTTCTCCTTCTCCTTCTCCTTCTCCTTCTCCTTCTCCTTCTCCTTCTCCTTCTCCTTCTCCTTCTCCTTCTCCTTCTCCTTCTCCTTCTCCTTCTCCTTCTCCTTCTCCTTCTCCTTCTCCTTCTCCTTCTTTTCTTATTTTCTTTTTTCTTTTTCTTTTCTTTTTTTCTTCTTCTTTTCTTTTTTCTTTTTTTTCTTCTTCTTTTTTTTCTTCTTCTTCTTCTTCTTTCTTCTTCTTCTCCTTCTCCTTCTCCTTTTTTTCTTTTCTTTTTTTCTTCTTCTTTTCTTTTTCTCTCCTTTTTTCTTTTCTTCTTCTTCTTCTTCTTCTTCTTCTTCTTCTTCTTCTTCTTCTTCTTCTTTCTTCTTCTTCTCCTTCTCCTTCTCCTTTTTCTTTTCTTTTTCTTCTTCTTTCTTTTCTCTCCTTTTTTCTTTCTTCTTCTTCTTTCTTCTTCTTTCTTTTTCTTCTTCTTTCTTCCTCTTCCTCTTCCTCTTCCTCTTCCTCTTCCTCTTCCTCTTCCTCTTCCTCTTCCTCTTCTTCCCCTTCTTCCTCTCCTCCTTCTCCTCCTCCTCCTCTGCTGGTTCCTCTCCTGCAGCCACCCAGGGCATTCTGCCCTGTAAATGCAGAAGTGCTGGAGGGGCAGGAGACTCCCTGAGGAGTGGACACATCCTGCTGGGATGTTTCCTTCACACCTCCAGGGCCATCAAGCCCAGCCTGTGACCAAGTGAAGTGTCCCCAAGTGCCATTATTTGGACACTTCCAGGATGGTGACTCCCCCACTGCCCTGTGCCAGGGCTGGGCAACCTGAATGGCACAAAGCTGGGCCAGGGAGGCTCAGGCTGGATTTTGGGGAAGGTTCTTCCCTCCCCCAGAGGTGCTGGCACTGCCCAGGCTCAGGCTGGATTTTGGGGAAGAACCTTCCCTCCCCCAGAGGTGCTGGCACTGCCCAGGCTCAGGCTGGATTTTGGGGAAGGTTCTTCCCTCCCCCAGAGGTGCTGGCACTGCCCAGGCTCCCCAGGGAATGGGCACAGCCCCAGAGCTCCAGTTTGGACACCAGGGGTCCCAGGGTGGGATTTTGGGGGGTCTGAACAGGGGCTGGGGTGATCCTGTGGGTCAGTCCTGATTCTGTGAAACTGCCAGTGCAGGAATTGTCCCTGAGGAGCTGGGCTGTGACACCCTCTCCTCCCCAGCTGCTGTTTGCCTCCCATGGCAGAATTACAGAATTATTGAGGTGGCTGCAGCAGAGCCTCCAGAACCTGCAGGAGATCTGAGGAGCCACTGACAGGAGCGTTTGAAGCCTCTCCAGGATTGTTTGTGGCAGCCTCCTGTGAATTTGCACTGAAATGATAACTCTGCTGGGGAAATCAATTATGCCAAGCACTCTGTTGCATCATTTTTCAGTGTATTAATTTTCACTTCAGCAGAGAGAAGGCACGGCTCAGGCATCCATCACTTCTGAACGAGGGGCTGTGCAGGGGCCTCCTCCCGCCCTGCAGGAGCCACAGGGAGGGAAATCCTGGGGAATCTCCAGAGCTGGGAGGTGATGAGAAACGGGAGTGAAGCAGAGGATGAGCTCAGAGCCAGCTCTGCCCCGTGCTGGGGTGCAGCACCCCTTTGGCTTCAGCTGCACTAATTAATGCAGGAAAGGTTCAGGGACACACAAATGTTCCAGAGCTCTCTGCTTTGGTGCTGCCTCATTTCTTGGAGCCAGCTTTGGAAGCCCTGCCCTGCTTTAGCTCTGATTTATCATTTAAACCTGGGCTTTAGGGCAGACTGTCAGAATTTCTTCTGCAAGCCACCTAAAATGTAAATGTGGCTTCTCCACCAGGGCTTGTGTCTGCATTTACACATTTTAAAAATTACTAAAATTAACTAATGTGTATTGTTTATATTGTAATAATTATTGATTATAATGTAATTTTATGTTCTATTGGTATATTAAAATGTACATGTTATATTAATATATATTACTGTGATATATTATAATTCTATGTTATATTACTGTGTATTACTTTGAGACTCTCTGTACCTCACCTCCAGTCACCCAGGACTCGTGTCCAGGACAAGTAGGATAAAAGTTTTTTATTGGGCAAATTTTAAGACTGGAATAAACTTTAAACTAATCCCACAGCACTCTCTTCCTCACACAAAGAAAGATTTTTCCTCCTATTGGAATTTTTAATATGAAAACAGGGATTTTTTTTTTTTTTTTGCTTCTTTTTATATCACTGTGGCCATCACTTCCCAGCCTTTTATTCCCCTTCTTTATCCCACACATCTCTGTTGGGGCTAAACTGGAAAGGTAGAAAATGGAAATTGAAATTTTATCTCCTTGTTCAAGGCTGCTCTGGTATTGTGTGGAAAGGAGGAATAAATGGTGACATTAACCCAAAAACCAGGAAAATGAAAGTGAATTTGGAATATACTTATTAATCTGTTCTATCTCTTTCCATCTCTGCTCCTGGGATTTGTGAAATTCCCTCATCCTGTGTCTGTGCATGGAATCCCTGTGGGCAGGAGCTGGGAGAGGCTGAAATGGGAATTCCTTCAGCTGGGAAGGCTGAAATCCCACAAAATCCCATAAAATCCCACAAAATCCCATAAAATCCCACAAAATCCCACAAAATCCCACAAAATCCCACAAAATCCCATAAAATCCCATAAAATCCCACAAAATCCCACAAAATCCCACAAAATCCCATAAAATCCCACAAAATCCCACAAAATCCCACAAAATCCCATAAAATCCCACAAAATCCCATAATTCCCACAAAATCCCGCAAAATCCCACAAAATCCCATAAATCCCACACAAAATCCCATAAATCCCATAAAATCCCACAAAATCCCACAAAATCCCACAAAATCCCACAAAATCCCATAAAATCCCACAAAATCCCATAAAATCCCACAAAATCCCACAAAATCCCACAAAATCCCACAAAATCCCACAAAATCCCACATTTCCCACATGAGCACAAGCCATGGTGAGCATTAGAAATACCAGGGGAGTCTCCTGAGCATTTGAAGTCCTGGGAATGCTGGATCCTGAGAAGATGGGATATTCTGGGATCTTCTGGGATATTCTGGGATATTCTCTGCAGCCTCCACCCCATTCCCAGCATCCCTGAGGTGGGAAAAGCCCTCCAGGATCCCAAAATCCAACCTGTGCCCATCCCCACCTTGTCCCAGCCCAGAGTTCTGAGTGCCACCTCCAGGTGCCACCCCCAGGGATGGGATCCAAACCTCCCTGGGCACCTCCAACCCCTGAGCTCCCTTTCCCAGGGGAAATTCCTCCTAAAATCCACCCTGAGCCTGCCCTGGCCCAGCCTGAGGCCGTTCCCTCTCCTCCTGTCCCTGTTCCTGGAGCAGAGCCCGACCCCCCCGGCTGTGCCCTCCTGGCAGGGAGTTGTGCAGAGCCACAAGGGCCCTGAGCCTCCTTTGCTCCAGCTGAGCCCCTCCCCAGCCTCAGCAATTCTCCAGCCCCTTCCCAGCTCCTCAGCAATTCTCCAGCCCCTGCCCAGCTCCTCAGCAATTCTCCAGCTCATTCCCAGCTCCCTCAGGAATTCTCCAGCCCCTGCCCAGCTCCTCAGCAATTCTCCAGCCCCTTCCCAGCTCCTCAGCAATTCTCCAGCCCCTCAAATTCCTCAGGAATGGTCCCAGTAAGGAAGGGGTCAGTGTTTTCTAACAGGAAGGAAATCCAGGCTGGGATCCAGTTCTGAGTGAAGGGCACTCAGTTTATTCTGTGTTTCTCTGCTTCCCTGGGCTGGGCAGAGGCTGGAGGGACTCACCCTGCTCTGCTCTGGGTCCCAGGGGCAGCAGGAAGGGGGACAGAGGACAGGAGGACAGGAAAGACAGGGGGAGAGAGGACAGGGGGACAGGAGGACAGGAGGACAGGAGGACAAGAGGACAAGAGGACAGGAGGACAGAGGGCAGGGGGACAGGAGGACAGGAGGACAGGAGGACAGAAGGGCAGGGGGAGGATGCTCCTGCCTGCAGCAGTCCTGCACCTCTGGCTCTCAGCCACCCTTGCTGCAGATCCATTCCCTGCCCTGAAGAGCTTTTCCCAGTTTTTCCCCAACCACTTTTGGTTTGGGAGTCAGGACGGGCACGTTCCTGCCCCACTCCCAGCCCTGCTGCTCACACCTGCCACCAGAGGTTTTGCAGTGCCATAAAACACCTGGATTTGCACCTGGAGTGTTTCCCCCTGGGATTCACCTCTCCAACTGGAGCAGTATAAATCTCAGGTGATAAAAACCCTCTGCGAGTTTTCACCAGTTAAGGAATAAATGGCCATAAGAGCACATTTAGTGTGAGTGAATGGATGGGTGTGGGGACACCTCTGTGGGAGGAGCAGCCCCAGAGGCAGGGAGGGGCTGAGCAGAGGGGCAGGGGCACCTCCAGGTGAGCTGTGCCACCTGCTGTGCCACTGCAGTGACTGTGACCCTGCCAGGGGATGGCTGGATGTCCTGGTGTGAAGGACAGGTGTCTGCCAAAAAGGCAGGAGCTTCTCTTTGAAATGGAGAATGTAAACCCCCTCCCTCCAAATTATTATAATTTTGAAATTAAGGGGCTCTCAGGCAAAGAGATGGGAATTAGGAATAACAGTTCTTTACTAGGAACATTAAAATAGAAATGCAGTATTACAAAGAACAATCCCAAACCCTGCCAGAGTCAGAATCCAAGCTGACACCTGTCAGTCAGTCAGGGTGTTGGCAGCAGTCCCATTCCATGGTGGCTGCATCCTCCTGCAGGGGCAGATGTGGTTCAGCTGGAGCAGTGCTCCTGGAGAAGGTGCAGTTTCCTCTGAAGCTGCAGGGATGATGTGGGAGGGTCTGGTTTTCCTCTGGAATCCAGTGGAAAGAAGGTGCCTTGGTGTCCCAAATCTCAGTTTTGATCTGGGTAGGAAAGGCTTGGCTCCTGCCCTGGCTGGAGCATCTCCCAGTGGGATGATGGAATTTTATCAGTCATGCACTGGGACTCACTGGCCATGAACAGGAGATATCTCCTGGAGGGAGGATGGGCTGTGGGAAGATAAAGATGATTGCCCAGCTGGTTTAAAGCTGGCCCATGAGCAGAGAATATGTGCCAGGAGATCAGGGGCACTGCCCCACCTGGTTCAACAGATGGGGACAGAATTCACATTTCTGGTCACATCAACCCCACACACTGGACTTCCTAACCTCGTGGGTGTGAGCAGACCCTGGCGGGGTTGGTGTTTGTGGGACCAAACACCACGGTGGCTCCAGCAGTTCCCAGGCGAGGAGCAGCAGCAGGGGCTGGGGAGGCACAGGGCTGCGTGCCCTGTCCCTGTGCTGGGGCTGCTCCTTCTGGCCCTGCTCACTCACCAGGGCTCCCTCTCAAAGGCACAAACCCCTAAATCTTGTCCTGATCCCCAGTGCCCCTGAGCAGCTGCAGAGCTGCTGTTTCCTCTGGGAGGGCACAGGGACAGGCACAGAGGAGTTGATGTGAGTGCTCAGCTCAGCTCAGCTCAGCCAGCCCTCACCAGGCTTATCCCACACTTTGGGATGAAGGAATGTCCTCACCTGCCTCTTTAGCCCTTGAGCACCATCCCCAGCCTGAGCAGGGTCAGCTCATGAGCCACCTGGGGCTGTTGAATGTGCTGGGGATCTCCAGGCAGATAGAAATACTCGTAGAGTATTTCTAGGATCACTTCTGGAGCTGTGGGATCACTCCTGGATCCCTGGGATCATTCCAGGAGCTGTGGGATCACTCCCGGAGTTCTGGAATCACTCCTGGATCACTGGGATCACTCCTGGAGCTGTGGGAGCACTCCTGGAGCTGGGGAACCATTCCTGGATCCCTGGGATCACTCCTGGATCCCTGGGATAATTCTTGGAGCTGTGGGATCATTCCCGGAGCTGTGAGACCATTCCTGGATCTCTGAGACCATTCCTGGATCCCTGGGATCACTCCTGGATCCCTGAGATTATTTCTGGAGCTCTGGGATCACTCCTGGAGCTGTGAGACCATTCCTGGATGCCTGGTATCACTCCCGGAGTTCCGGGATCACTCTGGAGCTCTGGGATCACTCCTGGTTCCCTGGGATCATTCCCGGAGCTGTGGGATCACTCCTGGATCCCTGAGATCACTCCTGGTTCCCTGGGATCATTCCTGGAGCTGTGGGATCACTCCTGGCACCACAGATGTGCTGGCCCTCTCACTCCCAGGGCAGGGCTGTGTTTTATATGCAGGGAAGATCCAGTTCTGTGTGATATCCTCTGGAGTCCATCATTGCTGCTCTACAACGAGGGGGATTTTTGCTCTCCTGGGCACCAGTGTTTATTGTTAAATGAAATTTCATCAGCCATTTTATTTCACTGAGATTCAGCATCACGAGAGCCTCCTGCAGCACTCAACGTTCAGCTGTAATTTTGATTAATCTGAATAACTTTGCATCTGATCTGTGCAAGCACCACAAAAGGCAGCTAGTTTTTCTTGGCAGTAAAAAATAATCAGTAAATTAGTGACCATCAGGCTGAAGATTTTATAAATATTCATGGCCTGGAGATGTACGTGGGCAGAGGAACGTGGCTCACACACGAATAAACGTGCAGGGTTTAGATCAAGCACAGACACAGCGTCTGTCAGGGCACCACAGAGATGCCATGGAGGGCACAGACTGGGACACCTGTGTTTGCCCCACAGCCCCAGATTTTGGGGTGCAGCTGCTCCTCCCTCCCCTCAGCGATGCTGTCGTGTCCTGCTGAGCTTTGCCTTTCCTTTCCTTTCCTTTCCTTTCCTTTCCTTTCCTTTCCTTTCCTTTCCTTTCCTTTCCTTTCCTTTCCTTTCCTTTCCCTTTCCTTTCCTTTCCTTTCCTTTCCTTTCCTTTCCTTTCCTTTCCTTTCCTTCCCTTTCCTTTCCTTCCCTTTCCTTCCTTCCCTTTCCTTCCCCTTCCCTTCCTTCCCTTCCCTTCCCTTCCTTCCTTCCCTTCCCTTCCCTTCCCTTCCCTTCCCTTCCCTTCCCTTCCTTCCCTTCCCTTCCCCTTCCCTTCCCTTCCCTTCCTTCCCTTCCCTTCCCTTCCCTTCCCTTCCCTTCCCTTCCCTTCCTTCCCTTCCCTTCCCTTCCCTTCCCTTCCCTTCCCTTCCCTTCCCTTCCCTTCCCTTCCCTTCCCTTCCCTTCCTTCCCTTCCCTTCCTTCCTTCCCTTCCCTTCCCTTCCCTTCCCTTCCCTTCCCTTCCCTTCCCTTCCCCCTTCCCTTCCCTTCCCCTTCCCTTCCCTTTCCCTTCCCTTCCCTTCCCTTCCCTTCCTTCCTTCCCTTCCCTTCCCTTCCCTTCCCTTCCCTTCCCTTCCTGGAATCCTTCCTTTCCTTCCTTTCCTTCCTTCCTCTGTGGGGTACAGAGGGACAGGGGCAGCACAAGGGGTGAGGAATGATCCTGTTCTTCAGCCATCCCAAATAATTCATTGTGGAAACAGGGATCTGAGCTGCCTGGAGCTGCTGGTCATCAGGGGCAGCTGGAGCTGGGATCACACTGGGGATTGGGGAATGGGATTGGGGACTGGAGTGGGGACTGGTGCCTGATTTGGGATCAGTGCCTGATTTGGGATTGGTGCCTGATTTGGGATCAGTGCCTGATTTGGGATTGGTGTCTGATTTTAGGATTGGTGCCTGATTGGGGATTGGTGCCTGATTTGGGGATTGGTGCCTGATTTGGGATCAGTGCCTGGAGTAGGGATTGGTGCCTGATTGGGGATTGGTGCCTGATTTTGGGATTGGTGCCTGATTGGGGATCAGTGCCTGATTTGGGATCAGTGCCTGGAATGGGGATTGGTGCCTGACTGGGGAATGGTGCCTGATTTTGGGATTGATGCTCAATGTGAGGATCAAGGCCCAGTGTGGGATTCAGTGCCCAGGGTGGGGCTCATGAGCTGTTCCCCTGCACAAACCCCGACAGCCCCAGGCAGGTTCTGGATGGCAGACATGCCAGTGAGAACTGGATATCCCAGTGAGACCAGAATATCCCAGTGAGAACTGGATATCCCAGTGAGACCAGGATATCCCAGTGAGACCAGAATATCCCAGTGAGAACTGGATATCCTAGTGAGACCAGGATAACCCAGTGAAAACTGGATAACCCAGTGAGACCAGGATAACCCAGTGAAAACTGGATAACCCAGTGAGACCAGAATATCCCAGTGAGAACTGGATATCCCGGTGAGAACTGGATATCCCAGTGAGACCAGGATAACCCAGTGAGACCAGGGATATCCCAGTAAGAGCTGGATATCCCAGTGTGGGCTGCACATCCCAGTAGGAACTGGACATCCCAATTAGAGCTGGACATCCCAGTGTGGGCTGGACATCCCACCATCCTCAACTTCTGCTTTATCAACTGGGAACTGCAGAAATCAGAGCTAATTACCAGGAGCTTTTATAAGATGCTGCTTTAATCTGAATTTTTGGGGGCTGATGGATATTTTCATCCTCCCCAGAAACACCTTCTTTGAACTCCCCCAGAAATCATTTCCCTGGGGAGGCGTTTCCTGGTTTCCTGATCGTGCCTCTCTGCCGGGGAGGGAGCTGCTAAAGGAGCAGTAATTATTCTGAAAAGCTGTTAGATAATGGCTCCAGGAGCAGCTGGAGATGCAGCCCCGGGAGTTTTTTTGGTGATGGGTGGAAGGGGGCAGAGATCCCACTCGCTGTCAGGTGTAAAAGGAAAACTGCAGTGAGAGCCTGGCTGAGGAATCCCAGGGCTGGGCAGGGTGACACCAACGTGCCTTTGGCAGAGCAGCTGGGGGAGAAATGGATTTAAAACCATCCTGAACTACCCTGAACCACCCCAAACCTCCCTGAACCAGCCTGAACCACCCCAAACCACCCTGAACCACCCTGAACCACCCTGAACCACCCCAAACCACCCCAAACCACCCCTGAACTACCCTGAACCACCCTGAACTACCCCAAACCACCCCGAACCACCCCAAACCACCCTGAACCACCCTGAACCACCCCAAACCACCCTGAACTACCCTGAACCACCCTGAACTACCCCAAACCACCCCAAACCTCCCTGAACCACCCCAAACCACCCCTGAACCACCCTGAACCACCCCAAACCACCCTGAACTACCCTGAACCACCCTGAACCACCCCAAACCACCCTGAACCACCCCAAACCACCCTGAACCATCCTGAACCACCCTGAACCACCCCAATCCACCCCAAACCACCTCAAACCACCCTGAACTACCCTAAACCACCCCAAACCACCCTGAATCACCACAAACTACCCTGAGCCACCCTGAACCACCCCAAACCACCCTGAACCACCCCAAACCACCTCAAACCACCCTGAACCACCCCAAATCACCCTGAACCACCCCAAACTACACTGGCAGTGCCCAAGGCCAGGCTGGACACTGGGGCTGGACACTGGGACACTGGGAGGTGTCCCTGCCACGGCAGGGTGGCACTGGGTGGGATTTCTGACCCCTTTAATCCAAACCATGCCAGGATTCCGTGGTTTTCCCATCCAGACCCATCCCTGGCTGCCTGGAGGAGCAAGCAGCGCCCTCAGCATGTCCCTCTGATGGTTTCTGTCATTTCTGGGTTGGGGTGCTCGTTCCCAGCCTCTGCCCTCGCAGGAGCTGCAGCTCCTGCTGCTGAGTTTCCTCCCTGCCAAACCCACAAATATTGGAGTAAAGATGCCTGGGTTTCCCTCTGGAAGAGGAAAGGAGGGGAAAATAAACAAAACAAAGCTCTGCTTGTCTGGAGCAAGCAGGGAAGCAGCACAGGGGGGCAGGAGGAGCATTTGCCAGGCTTGGGGGCTCGGGGAAGATTTACCTGCGCTGCAGGTTTAAAGCAGGATTGCCTTTATCCCTTTTTTCTGTTTCTCGCCGTGTTCCTTCATGTATTGTTAATCCTGGTGGTGTCCAAGCAGATCCCTGGGCTTTCCCAGCTGGGGAAGCAGGGATGGAGGCAGTGCCTGCAGAGAAACCAGGCACGGGGCACAGCAGAGCACGGCAGGAGGCGAAAAGAGGGGCGGGGGCACACTGCGCCTTCATCAGCCCAGCCAGACCCCAGAGAGTTTGGGGTCTGGGGTGCTCTGAAGTCCCTCTGGGCCAGGAGAGCTCCCCAGGATCATCAGAGTACAGAATGTACAGAAAATTATTCTGTAGGGCAGGTTAGATGTGATTTACCCCTATGGAAATAAGCTTAGATTTAAATTAGATTTACCCCTATATAAATAGCCTTAGATTTAAATTAGATTTACCCCTATACAAATAGCCTTAGATTTAAATTAGATTTACCCCTATATAAATAACCTTAGATTTAAATTACATTTACCCCTATACAAATAGCCTTAGATTTAAATTAGATTTACCCCTATATAAATAACCTTAGATTTAAATTAGATTTACCCCTATACAAATAACCTTTGATTTAAATTAGATTTACCCCTATATAAATAGCCTTAGATTTACCCCTATGGAAATGACCCTAGATTTAAATTAGATTTACCCCTATATAAATAACCTTAGATTTAAATTAGATTTACCCCTATATAAATAGCCTTAGATTTAAATTAGATTTACCCCTATATAAATAACCTTAGATTTAAATTAGATTTACCCCTATGGAAATAACCTTAGATTTAAATTAGATTTACCCCTATGGAAATAACCTTAGATTTACCCCTATATAAATAACCTTAGATTTAAATTAGATTTACCCCTATATAAATAACCCTAGATTTAAAGTAGGTTTACCCCTATGGAAATAGCCTTTCCTAGGTCTGGTGGATCTGTGGGTGAGGTGTGGGTATTGATCTGGGCATTAATCTGATAGATTAGCCATGGATAGACAATTCACCTCAAGATTAGAAAGAGACCAAATACATTTCTCCCTCCTACTGTACTGGCAGTAAAGTTGCCATTTCTAAAATTCCCATGGAATGCCAAAATCGAAAAAAAATTAAAAAAAATATATATATATATATGTATATAAATAAATTGTCAATCTCAGGTTGTTTCCCTTCACTCACAGTTTTTATTGTTATCTTTTTAACCAGTGAAGTTGTCGAAGTGTTTCAAGCCCAAATGAATCCCACAAAATGCCAGAGCTGTGCTCATCCCACTGCCAGGAATTGGACCCCTCAGCAGAGAAATCCTAAAGGGAGAATATTTCATGTATCTCGATTTTTAAAACAGACTTTTCTGAGTGGAGTGAATACAAGGAATTATTTTGGGGGAGAACACAGATGTGTGTATTTAATACAGATAGCCCTAAACTGAATGTGCATTAATCTTTATATAAATATAATTATATTTATAGTGTCTATCAGTTTTATATCCCACATAAACCACAAATTGTATATAAATATAGGGCAATATATGAATAATGGCTCTGCATTTTTGTCTGGATTATCCATCACATTTTTTTATATTTATGTATAATGTGGATTTATAGAGAAATATGAGGCAATAAAAATACATTTCTATGAGAAATAATAGAAATAGGTTTCTACTTCTTGGTGAAAGGAAATATGTGTGTGTAAAAGCACCGTGTGAGAATATGCATTGCAAGAAAAAGGAATGTATAGATTTGTATTACAGATGTAATATTAATGTTATATTAATGCAATATAAAGTATGGAATATATTATTTATAGGCACCATTTATGTTTATTTTTGTACACGGAATATTTTGTATATTTTAGCTGCCTTCACACGACACCAGTGTCTATGATATCCATTATTTTATATCCATATATTATTTATGGACAGGTTTTTATCGTTATTTAGCATTTGGAATCAGAGGTGCCAGGGGCTCTTTCCCTGGGGAACGCTGGGTCCTGCTGGCACTGGGAGCTCCCCAGTTCTCCCAGCCCAGCTCCAGACATTCCTGGGGCTCCTCCTTCCCTGCCCCGTCCTCAACGGGAGCAGACTGGGGAGTTCAGGGGTGGGGTGAATTAATTCCTGCGGGAAATCTGAGGGGAATTTGGGAGCGCACTCTGCAAATGGGAATTGCTTAAAAAAAAAAAAAAAAAAAAAACCAAAAACAAAACAACCAAAAAAAACCCAAAAAACCCCAAACCCCCCCAAAAAAAAAAAACCACCAAAAAACCAACAAAAAACAAACAGACAAAAAAAAAAAACCAAAACAAAAAACACAAAACCAAAAACCCAAAAAACCCCAAAAAACCCCAGAAAAAACCCAAAACCAAAAAACCCCCAACTATTTAAAATCCTTCTTGTCCCTTTTTCTCCTCACCCAGAACCGCTGCCTGCCTGCTGGGATGGGGCTCAGCTCAGGCAGCAGCAGGGAGAGGAGGCAGGAGGGGTTTGAGGGGTTTGGATCCCCTGCCAGCCCCAGATTCCAGAGCATCCCGCTCAGCTCAGCTGCGGGATGGGAGAGCTGCGAGCTGCTGGAAAACCATGGAAACAGCTCCGGGAGCAGGAACAGCCCCGAGAGCAGGAACAGCTCCGAGAGCAGGAACAGCTCCGGAGAGGAGGAACAGCTCCGAGAGCAGGAACAGCTCCGGAGAGCAGGAACAGCTCCGAGAGCAGGAACAGCTCCGGAGAGCAGGAACAGCTCCGGAGAGCAGGAACAGCCCGGAGAGGAGGAACAGCTCCGAGAGCAGGAACAGCCCGGAGAGGAGGAACAGCTCCGAGAGCAGGAACAGCTCCGAGAGCAGGAACAGCTCCGGAGAGCAGGAACAGCTCCGGAGAGCAGGAACAGCTCCGAGAGGAGGAACAGCTCCGGAGAGCAGGAACAGCTCCGAGAGCAGGAACAGCTCCGGAGAGCAGGAACAGCTCCGGAGAGCAGGAACAGCTCCGGAGAGCAGGAACAGCTCCGAGAGGAGGAACAGCTCCGAGAGCAGGAACAGCTCCGAGAGCAGGAACAGCTCCGAGAGCAGGAACAGCTCCGGAGAGCAGGAACAGCTCCGAGAGCAGGAACAGCTCCGGAGAGCAGGAACAGCTCCGAGAGCAGGAACAGCTCCGGAGAGGCAGGAACAGCTCCGGAGAGCAGGAACAGCTCCGAGAGCAGGAACAGCTCCGGAGAGCAGGAACAGCTCCGAGAGCAGGAACAGCTCCGGAGAGCAGGAACAGCTCCGGAGAGCAGGAACAGCTCCGAGAGCAGGAACAGCTCCGAGAGCAGGAACAGCTCCGGAGAGCAGGAACAGCTCGAGAGCAGGAACAGCTCCGGAGAGCAGGAACAGCTCCGAGAGCAGGAACAGCTCCGGAGAGGAGGAACAGCTCCGAGAGCAGGAACAGCTCCGAGAGCAGGAACAGCTCCGAGAGCAGGAACAGCTCCGAGAGCAGGAACAGCTCCGGAGAGCAGGAACAGCTCTGAGAGCAGGAACAGCTCCGAGAGCAGGAACAGCTCCGGAGAGCAGGAACAGCTCCGAGAGCAGGAACAGCTCTGGAGAGCAGGAACAGCTCGAGAGCAGGAACAGCTCCGGAGAGCAGGAACAGCTCCGGAGAGCAGGAACAGCTCCGAGAGCAGGAACAGCTCCGGAGAGGAGGAACAGCTCCGGAGAGCAGGAACAGCTCCGGAGAGGAGGAACAGCTCCGAGAGCAGGAACAGCTCCGGAGAGCAGGAACAGCTCCGAGAGCAGGAACAGCTCCGAACGCCCGCAGCGAGGAGCAGCTGCTGAGAGCTCAAACCCGGCTGCGAGCTCAGAATCCGGAGGGACCCCAAATCCCAGCCCAGGGGGGAGGGACCCCAAATCCCAGCCCGGGGGGAGGGACCCCAAATCCCAGCCCAGGGGGGAGAGGGACCCCAAATCCCAGCCCAGGGGGAGGGACCCCAAATCCCAGCCCAGGGGGGAGAGGGACCCCAAATCCCAGCCCAGGGGGGAGGGACCCCAAATCCCAGCCCAGGGGGAGGGACCCCAAATCCCAGCCCAGGGGGGAGGGACCCCAAATCCCAGCCCGGGGGGGAGGGACCCCAAATCCCAGCCCAGCCATGGCAGGGACACCTCCCGCTGCCCCAGCTGCTCCAGGCCTGAGAGCAACGAGGGATTTGTCTTTAGAAACGAGCTGTGGGTCTGGGAGATCGAACCAGCACCGAGAGAGAAAAGAGACAGCGAGAAGGATCCCACTGATTGATGAGTGGATGAAGAGATTTGCCTTTACAAACTGTAGGTTTGCTGGTAAATGAAACTGGATATTGCAAGATGAAAGAAGCAATGGGGAAAAACCATGAATTGTATAAGAATTAGAAATGAAAAGGGAGGGTTAACATGAGAGGGGAATCTCAGGTGTCAGGTGTTTGGGCAGTCTGTGCCTCTCAAGTGCCTCAGCCCATGGGGAAAGAGAGAGGGAAATGCGGGTGGGAAATTGGGATAAAAGGAGGCTGTGTGCTGCAAAAATCTGAGAGATCCCAGGGCAATGCCCCACGGCCTCTCCCTTTATTGGAATAAATTAGAAGGACTCCTCTGTCTCCTTGGGACATGAACCTCTGGTGTTCGTGGGTTCATTTTCCTGATGAAGTCCATCCAGCCTGGACACTGCCAGGGATCCAGGGGCAGCCACAGCACATCTGGGAGACAAAACATCCCTGAGGACTGGATGAACGTGGGGTTGACAAAAAAGTCCCTGAGCAGCCCCAAAGGTCCCTGCAGAACCCCAGAGGTCCCTGTGCAGCCCCAGGCCCCTCGCTGGATGTCACGAGCTCTGCTCCAGCTCTGGACGTTCATTTCTGCCCTGGGATGATCAGAACCACCGTGAGAGATTCCAACGGGCTGCCAGCCCTGTGGCCACGGGACATTCCCGTTGTCAGGGGATAATCACACCTCGAGGGAACCTCCTGCACGTCCTGGTGTGTGAGCATCTCAGATTGTTCCAGGTCAAACCCCGGGCATGTGGGGGCTCTCCCTGCCCCTTGCCGAGGTTCCTTCGGGGCCACCACCAGAGGTTTGGGGGTTTTCCCCCTCAGTGTTGGTGCCTCCACACACAGCTATTGCCACTGCATTTTTTGGGGGTTCACTGGGAGCTGTTCTTGCCCAAACCTGCCCTGAAGATCTCCCCTGCTCCCCTGAGTCCCTCTGTGCCACCCCCACCTGTGCCACCTTCACTTCACCTTGCCTGTCCCTTCCCTGTGCCTTCTTCCAGCTGAACGAGGTAAACTTTGATTTTAAGCCATTCAAACACTGCCTTGATTAATTTTTTATTTTCTTTATAAAGCATCTCCTACACCTGTGGCATTTTTGGAATAATTACATTTCTGGTACTTTAACAAATAGCTGCAAATGAAAGGAGCGCGAGCTGAAGTCAGAGCAGATGGGCTGAATAAAATTATTGATTCGGGAAGAATACCAAGAGAAATAACCTCCCATTTTAGGGCAGGGGAGAAGAGAAAGGACAAGGGAAATTAATAGTTCAGTTATCCTCAGGAAAAATTTCATGAACTCGAAGTAGGTGGTGGGTTGGAGGCTGGGAGAGGAGGGAGGGGAGAGAGGGAGAGGTTGAAGGTGTCAGAGGGGATCTGGAAGCCCAGCTGAGAGGAAAAGGACAAATATTTCTGCTTTTCCTGGGAGGCACAGGGGGCTGGAGGTGTTTTTGCCCAGCAAAGCCCCAGAGCATCCCCTGAGTTCCTCTGGTGGAACCGAAATCTCCCTGTTGTGTTCCAGGCTCTCAGACAATGCCCAGCAGCTCCGGGTGGGGCTGCCACCCCAGCTGGCTGCAGAACACCCACTGGGCTCTCTCAGAGCTGGGAGGGTCTCTGGGGCCATTTCCTCACCTCAAAAATCAGAGACTTTTGGTGTTTCTCCACACCAGAAGCTTGGAGAGGAAATGCAGGGATCTGCTTCTCTTCCCTGCTGTTGTAGTCAGAGAGAAATCAGAGTGCAGGGATTGAATTAAAGCTTTTGGATGGATTGAAGCACATTAAACCACTCACACATAAAGTAGACATTTAAACAGAAGCAAATCAGTAATTTTAGGGTGAGTTCTAATGCTTTTAGTGAGTGAAAGGTTTGAAATTGCAGAGCAGCAGAGTGAATTCCAGTGAAGGTGAAACACACTGATATCTGCAGTGGAGGCTCCAGGCCCACAGCTGTAGACAGGACAGACATAACAGAGCTGTAGTAAGAATATTGCTGACATTTTTCAGATAGAACAAGACAGGGTGTATGTGCAGTGTTATATGTAACCTGGTGTGCTAGGGAACTGGAATTCTAACAGGTTAAGGAGTGGTGATCTGAGTTTGTGTCTCAGCTTGTTGGAAAAATCCCATATAAGAGTTTGTATTGGGAGAGTTGGTGCTTTTAGCCATTGTGGCTTTTAGCCTTTGGCTTTTGCCAGGGCTTCCACCATTCACTTATTGCCACTGCATTTGCCATTGCTTTGCCATTGCTGTTTGCCATTGCCTGTTGAGACTGATGAGCTTTGCAATAAGATGTGCTCTGTAATAAATAACCTTTTTAACCATCAGCTGCTTTGCTTATTTAGAAGATAACCCAACAAAGTCTGTGCCTAGAGGTTTAACCTCCAGCCTGCACCTTTGGCTGGTGCTGCAGGTGAGACCCTGCCTGGATGGGCAGGAGGGGCCCCTGCTGCACCTCAGGGGCTGCAGGAGCTGCCTGGAAATCGCTGCAGCCTTCCCTGGCACCGAGCACGTGGAATTAAATCAGTGCAATTACTGCAGTGCTCCGGGAAAGTGGGGGCCGGACCTCTGCAGGAATTCTCAGTTCATTAGGGAGCTGCTTAAATCTGGAGCAGGTGAGGCTGGGGAAGGAATGGAAATGTGGAGATGTCGTGGAAGAGCTTTGTTGAATGCTGCTATTGAGGCATCATGTATAAAACATTGTTAGCACATGCCAGGGGCAGAGATGGATTTTCTTTCCAAAGAAAGCTCCAGAGCAGGTTTAGAACAGGACTGGAGGGTGCTGAGGGTTTCCTTCATGAACTCAGAGTCAGAACAGCTCCTGGTGTGGGCTGGAGTGACCCCAGGGTGCAGGAGGGTGATGGCCCCGTGTGCCAGCTCCAGTTTAACCCTTCCTGCAGCCTGCCTGGAGAGTATTCCAGGGCTTTGCTCTAGAATATTCCAGGGCTTTGTTCTAGAATATTCCAGGGGTTTGTTATAGAATACTCCAGGTGTTGCAGAATATTCTACCTCTTTGTTATAGAATATTCCAGCTGTTTGTTGCAGAACATTCCAGATCTTTGTTGCAGAATATCCCAGGTGTTTGTTGCAGAATATTCCACAGCTTTGTTGTAGAATATCCCAGGTCTTTGCTCTAGAATATTCCAGGTGTTTCTTGTAGAATTCTCCATGGGTTTGTTGTAGAATATCCCATGGGTTTGTTATAGAACATTCCAGATGTTTGCTGTAGAATATTCCAGGCATTTGTTGTAGAATATTCCACCTCTTTGTTGTAGAATATTCCAGGTGTTCCTTATAGAATATTCCAGGTGTTTGCTGTAGAATATTACAGATGTTTGTTGCAGAACAATCCAGATCTTTGCTATAGAATATTCCAGGTGTTCCTTATAGAATATTCCAGGTGTTTGCTGTAGAATATTACAGATGTTTGTTGCAGAACAATCCAGATCTTTGCTATAGAATATTCCAGGCGCCTGTTGCAGAATATCCCATGGGGTTGGGGCAGAATATCCCAGGTGTTTGTTACAGAATATTCCACCTGTTTGTTGTAGAAAATTCCAGGTGTTTGTTGTAGAATATTCCACAGCTCTGTTGTAGAACATTCCAGGTGTTTGTGGCAGAATATTGCATGGGTTTGTTGTAGAATATTCCATGAGTTTGCTGTAGAATATTCCAGGGTTTTGTTGTAGAATATTCCACAGCTTTGTTGTAGAACATTCCAGGTGTTTGTTGCAGAATATTTCATGGGTTTGTTGCAGAGTATTCCAGGTGTTTGCTGTAGAATATTTTAGGTATTTGTTGTAGAATATCCCAGGTGTTTGCTGTAGAATATTCCAGGTGTTTGTTGTAGAATATCCCAGGTGTTTGTTGTAGAATATCCCAGTGTTTGTGGCAGAATATTGCATGGGTTTGTTGCAGAATATTCCAGATGTTGTAGAATATTCCAGATATTTGTTGTAGAATATCCCAGGTGTTTGTTGCAGAATATCCCAGGTGTGATGGCAGCAGTGGTGATAACGATGAAGAGACCCATACTACATGAATTGCAGATAAACCTCAACCTTCTGAGTCACTCTAACACATTTTTATATGTTCAAATCCGTTCTATCTTGCTAACTTCTAAAGACATTTATGAATATGTTACTCTATGGTCTAAATAAAATTTTGTTTTCTTAAAGCACTCTTTTAGGGGTGAAAGCAGAAGTCAAGGGATGAAGAAAAGGCTTTAGTGAAGAGTGGCTGGGTAATGGTGCAGCTCCTTTGGAAGGAGCTCTGTGCTGGAGCTTTTACATCTGGATCATGTTCAGGATTTGTTTTGCTCCCCTCAAATGTCAGCTGTGCCAAGAACCTTCCCACACTTCAAACCCTTGGGTTTCCCTCCTCTGGGGTGGCTGAGTCATGTCTGGCTTGGGCTGATGCTGTCCAGCCACAGGGAAATTCAGCAGCCTCTCCTCCCCTGAGCCTTTGGATCCCAGGGAAAAATGGAAAAAATGTCCCTCTGAACCAGGGGGACAAAGCTGTGCAGTCACTGCAGAGTCCCTGGGCAGAAAAGCTGACAGAGCAGCTGAATTAAGTAAGAAAAAGGGCAAGAACCTCCTCCCTGTACCCACTGCTGGAGAAGTGTGGTGATGTTTTGGAATAATAATATTAAAATTCCTCTTTGGAAGGAGATTTCTTCCAGGAATAAGTCACACTTTGTGCAGCCCTGGCATGCCCCAGTGCCCTCCCGTGGTTTGATTCCACCTGGGGCAGTTCTCCCTCCTGGCCCCAGGTACAAAATCAACCCTCTGAGATGGGCAGATTCCAGATAAAAAAAAAAAAAACAAAAACCAAAAAAACCCCAAAAAACCCCACAAAAACCAAAACAACAACAAAAAAAAACAAACACCAAAAAAACCCCCACGAAATCAAAAAATAAAAACCCAGAAAATAAACCAAACAAACTAAAACCTGCAAACAAAAAAACAAAAAAAAAAAGTGATAAAACCAAAAACAATACAAAACCAAAAAACCCCAAACAAAACAAACAAACAACAAACCAAACCAAACAAGATGAAACAAACAAAATCCAAACAAACAAACAAAACCAAACAAATCCCCAAGTTTCTGGGATCCAAGAGAAGAAGAAACAGAAGAAGAACAGGAGGAAGAAAAGAAAAAGAGAAAAAGAAGAAATGCCAGGGAGCTGCTGCTGCCCCTGCTCAGGACTCTATGGCAGAAACTTTATTAACTTTAATAATCTGAATTCTTTGCCTTCAAGACTGATCCACTCATACAATAAACAACTTTACAACAACTGCTCTTGTCTCTTTGAAGACCCATGAATAATTCAACATGAGGGTAAAGTGGGATTTAATTTCCCTTGGGTCCATGGACAGGGAAAAGGTCCCCAAGGGCTGGTTTGTCCCTCCCTGGAGCAGCTCATGGGCAGCTACAGACACTCAATGTGGTTTTATAAGGCAAAAAAAAAATTTGATATTTCCCCCATTTTACTGGGAAGAGTCGTACAATATTTGCTCCAACACATTTTTGTGTTTTAACAAATTTTTATAACAAGTTTATCCTAAAACTATCAGGATATAGATATTGCAGAGTAGATTATGTAAGAGACTTGGTAGAATAATTCAGGCCTTTTTTATTGAGTACGAATTTGGAAGATTTGAGCAGAGAAAAAGCTTTTTTTTTTCCCTGAAAATATGGAAAAATACAGAGGTGGTGACTTCTGGCAGATTTTGGAGGTGGATCCCCATCCCTGGAGGTGTCCAAGGAATTCCTGGGCGTGGCACTCAGGGCCTGGGGACAGGGTGGGCACTGGGCACGGCTTGGATCAGTCTGGGGGAGCTTTTCCAGCCTCAGGGATTCCAGCTGTGCTCAATTACCCAGCAGGACACTTCCCACCCCCATCCTGTGCCTCATGCACGAGCAGAAGTTTCCCACCAGACTGGAGCTCATCCCAGCAGGGTGATGGGAGCAACTGGGAATTCCAGATCCCAGCAAACCCCACAGGAAATATCCTGGGAGATTTTCACAGGAAGGTGCAGGCGGGATTTGCATCTCCTCAGGTGGCTCTGGTGTAGTTAATCTTAGCAAGCTGCATCTAATTTGGGCACTGAGACGGTAGAAAAGAATAAAACCACAAGGTTAGAGCTGAATTAAAAACCCAGCAGGAGGAAGGGGAGGCTGAGAGAGCACTGCAGACCGGGAAAGGTCAGGATAATTTTCAGGATAATTTTTCCTGGTGGATTCCACACATGGCACGGCCCTGGGGAGTTTCCTGCAGAGGTTTTTGGAACATGGGATTGTTTGCAGAAGGTGAAGTTGGCAGGACAAAGCCCTGAGGTGCTCTGGCAAGGGTGTGGCTGCTGAATTTTGGCAACTGGGGTTTTCACCAGGCAGCAACTGAACAAAACACAGATTTTTGCTCGATGAAAAGGTGGAGTTCAGTCATACATGTGAAAACACAAAGGAAAGATGACATCTTTAAATTTCACCTCTCCAGAAGCAAAGTGAAAGCTGCAAAGTAACTCAGGAATAATGTTCTCCTTCCTGGATTTGTGGAAAGCTTTTTTGTCACCTTATGACTTTCTGGGACTCCATCTTTAAGCCAGAACTCTTCAGAGACAGATTTGTTAAACAATAAAAGAGGAAATGCTCAGAACTGACCTCAAATGGCCTCAAGCTGCACTGGGGGAGAAATTCCTCCTGGTGAGGGGGATGAGAACAGAATTCCCAGATTTGCTGTGGCTGCCCCTGGGTCCCTGGCAGTGCCCAAGGCCAGGCTGGACACTGGGACAGTGGGAGGGGTCCCTGCCATGGCAGGGGTGGCTCTGGGGGGGATTTAAGCTCATTTCCAACCCAAACCATCCCACGGTTCAATGATACTGGAGATGAGGAAGAATTTCTTCATGGAAAGTGTTGTCCACAGGGAGTCCCCAACATCTGAAATGTTCAAAAACCTGTGGATGTGGCACGTGAGGACACGGGGCAGTGGTGACCACGGTGGGGTTGGGCAGACAGCTGGACCTGCTGACCCCAGAGGTTTTTCCAACCTCAAACATTCCAGGAATCACCAAGTAGGGAAATGTAAAGGGTGGTGGTTGCACCACTGGATCAGTGACTTGTCTGCAGTTTCTTCTGCCTTCACTCAGAGCCAGGATTAAAAGAAAACAAAGGAGATGAATTTTCTCATGTTTGGGCTTGGTTGTTTATTAAATTTTATTTAAATTACAGAGAGTTCAGCAACACTTCCAGCCACCAGCTAAAAGTGAGGAAAATGGGAGTGAACTTAGTTACAAGGTCTGTTAAAGCTTAATAGTCCAATAGAGAATTACCACCTATATTATTGATACTTTTAACCCAATAACCAAATTCCTGTGACCCTCAGTATGACACTGCCTGACCAACCAGAAACTACTCCTGAAACATGAAGAAGGAGGAAGAAGACAGAAACAACACCACAAATTCCTCCATCTTGTCCCATACCTATTACTATATTATAGAATACTCAGATTTAAAACCCATCACCATGTGGAATCACACACTTCTATTTAACTACACACCCGTGATTGTAACTCCATCACCCAAATTTGGAAACTTCCAAGGCCTCAGGTCACGAGCAGTGCTCCCCAGGGGTCAGTGCCAGAAGGCACAGAGAGCTCAAACCCCAGTTTGTGGCATCCAGCATTGAAACACCCATTTTCCAGGCCCCCATTCCTGTGGAATTTGCAGTGTCTAGTTTTGCAGCAGAGCCTAGTTGAGCAGTTCTGTGAACACGGATTTGCATTTCAGAGTTGATGTTCCCCTGGAAGCTGATCTCACCTCGATAGTGGCACTCAGATATCCAGAGGCTCCTCCTTTATCACTTCCAAGGAGTTTTCCCCTCCACGAGTATTTTGATGCAGCCGAGTGATCCCACAGCCAGATCCTGGAGCTCATTAACGTTATCAGAGATTTGTGTGGGGATGGCAGAGATAATTCCGAGTGTGTGCAGAAAAATCTGCCTTTAAAAGAATAATTAACTCCAGCTCTTGCTTTGCTCAGAGTTTATCAGCGAGGTGAGGCTGAATTGGTTTAATTTTTGTTTTTAAAGGGATTTGTAGCTTAATTCTCAAAGCCTTGATGACCTCTAACAAATTAAACTTGGCTCTGGTTCTCCTGGGAGGTGCAGAGGAGTGAGCTGCCCAAAGCTGAGCTTTAGGGCATGGTTTGAGCACTGAGGGTCCCAGGTTCTCTCTCTCTCTCAAGGCAGGGAGACTTGGAGCCATCCCAGAGCCCCTGGGACTGCAGGGCTTTGGGAATCATTGCTCCCAGTGGCTGAGGGTGCTCAAAATGCCAGTGTGAGTCATGGGAGCTCTTTCCTTTTGGAATTCCAAGAGCATTCTGTGAAGTCCCCCACTCCTGGGGGTGCCCCAAGGAATTGCTGGTGGTGACACTCAGTGCTCTGGGCTGGTGACGAGGCAGGGATCAGTCACAGGCTGGGCTTGCTGACCTTGGGGATCTTAAAGGAAGTGCAGGAAGTGAAGGAAGTGGAGGAATTGCAGGAATTGCAGGAAGTGCAGGAACTGCAGGAATTGCAGGAAGTTGCAGGAACTGCAGGAAGTTGCAGGAATTGCAGGAAGTGCAGGAACTGCAGGAATTGCAGGAAGTTGCAGGAACTGCAGGAAGTTGCAGGAAGTTGCAGGAAGTGCAGGAATGGCAGGAAGTGCAGGAACTGCAGGAATTGCAGGAACTGCAGGATCTGCAGGAATTGCAGGGATTGCAGGGATTGCAGGAAGTGCAGGAAGTGCAGGAACTGCAGAATTGCAGGATCTGCAGGAATCGCAGGATCTGCAGGAACTGCAGGAAGTTGCAGGATCTGCAGGAATTGCAGGAAGTGCAGGAATGGCAGGAAGTGCAGGAACTGCAGGAAGTGCAGGAATGGCAGGAACTGCAGGATCTGCAGGAATTGCAGGAATTGCAGAATCGCAGGAACTGCAGGATCTGCAGGAAGTGCAGAACTGCAGGAATTGCAGGAATTGCTCATCCCACCAGCTGCACCTCTGGGAGCAGCCACAGCTGCAGCCTCGGTTCTCCCTGACTCCTCCTCCTTCCCAAAAGAGGAGAGGAGATGGGTGTGGGCTGCAGCAGGTCCCAGAGGGGTCCCAGCCCCGCTCCCAGGGTCGGGGCAGGGCAGAGTGAGCAGGGCTGTGGGGCTGGGGCTGCCCCTTCCCACGGGATTTGCAACAGCAGCGGAAAAGACCCCTCCAAGCACTCCCAAAACACCTCTCAGATGCTTTGCCTAATGGCAGAGCTGTAATTAATCTTTTAAAGGCTCCTAAAAGAGAATTTTGTCTCTGTGCATCGCTTCAGTCCCTGCTTGTGAGCTCCCAGGCAGAGGTTGCTGCTGTTATCCCAAGGACAGCAGGATGGAGCCTCTGCTCCCACATCTCCCGGGGACAAATCCAGGAGTTTCAGCTCTATTTGGGTCACTGGCTCCTGAAGAAGGCTTTCAAATGAGTATCAGCAGCCTGGAGGCTTTTCCTTCCCTCCCTGAGCAGAGTCCTTGATGGGAACAGAAGGGGCCCCTGGGAGCTCCTCTCCTGGCTGAGCCTACCTGGTTTCACAGCAGGAATCTGGACACCTTGGAAATAATTCTCCTCTAAAGAAAGAAAAATTGAGCCCAGGAAACAAAGGAGAAGCGGTAATGATCAAAGCTGTTTGGATTTGATAGCACGAGAATAAAATAAAAATAATCTCCTTGGCTGAGAGAGAATTCAGTGACAAACACATTTCATTTCTCCTGATTTCTGCTGGGGCTTTACCTGTGCCAGGGCAGGAATGCCCAAACCCTGGAAATCCCTGGGCAATTCTGTGGATTAGAAGGTTCTGGAAAGAAAATACTTCTTTTTGTGCTTTGCTTTTGTTCAGGCAATGCTTTGAGCTGGCTGCTGTCACAGCTCTGCAGCCTCAGGAGCAGGGGGGGATCCATAAAAACCAGCACCTGAATTTGGGGAGTGCAAGGGGAATTTCCAACATTATCTTTTAAAAACTCTTGTATGTTGTGCCTTCATTCAGACCATTTCTCTGTTCCAAATAGGGTTTGATTTCATTATAACATTTTATTATTAAATATACATTGGATGTGTAAGTGAAAACAATGTGGAAGTTGGAACAGTTCCTGGTGTTTTGATATCCTCCAATTTCCCCCCCAAATTATTTGTCTTGCAGGAATATTCTACAGGAAAATTTCCCTTTCTGTTTTCTGCTCCTCTGTTCATGCCTTGCTTTTTGCAGGATTTCCCTTGGAAGAGAAATTTCAAACCCCAGCTGGCTTTGCTAAAAATAAACTTGTCCAAACCTTTGGATTTCATTTAAATGTATTTTATCCTCACTTGTCTCTGGGCACAGGGATTTTCCCTGAAACAGCAAATATCTGGGAGAAGTGGAAACTCTGTAGGGGCTGCTCCTGCACTTCCATCCTTCCCATGGATTGGGACAAAGGAATGGGATAAACAAAAAATATAAAAGCTGAAATCCTGAGGCAGCAGTGGATGAACCAAGCAGGTGTTCCAGTCTGGCAGGAGGAGTTTGGTCACAGCACAGCTTTTAAACCAGGAGGGAAAAGTTAAGGAAAAAAGGTTAAAAAATCTGGGATAGAGGAAGGTGCTGCTGTCCATGGCAGCAGAATTGGATGAGCTTTAAATCCCAAACTGCTCTGGAATTCCAGGAAAATCTAATGACTCCTGCACAGGAGGTCCTCAATCCAAGGGTGAATTTCCCTGGATGCTGTAAGCTCAGGAAAATTCTCCTTGCTTGTGGTTGGATGGGAATTCCTTCAATTCCTGCTCCCTGGAAGGACATTTCCAGGTGGATCCCACAGTTTGGGTGATGCCTTGGCTCTGACTGCTCCTGTCTGGGCTGGAGGAAAAGAGCTGGGCTTTACTTGGATGAAAATGGAAATAAAACTGGGCCCGGGGCAGATGGACATGGGTCAGACCAGGAGAGAAACCTGTGTGGAAAATATGAAATAAAATGGGTATTTTAACACAGCCTGACAGAGAAGTGCCTCTGGAGCAGCCAAAAATCTGATATTGGAGGGATGGAGGTGTGGGAAGCTGCAGGATCTCAGCAGAGCTGGGTGTGATGAGGTGTGGTTGGACTTGGAGGTGAGGGGTGTGTGGTGAACATGGACACCCCCAAAATGCTGATCCTTGGATGTTGGCAGGGCAGGAATCTCTGCTCTGCCTGGAGGTTCCATCAGCGAGTTGCTGTCAAAGGTGTGGTCAGGGCTGAGAGCTCTGCCCCACCTTTTGTGGCCCCCAGAACAGGCAAGAAGCTCCTCAGTGAAACAAGGAATGGGGGAACTGCAAGTGCTTGGGTTCACCATTGCACCTAGCCAGGCAGGTGAGATGCACTGAAAATTCAGATAAGATATTAAAAAAAAAAATAAAAAAAATTGAAGTGTTTTGTGAGCACAGCATCAATAAAGAGTTACAAATTCTTTGATATTTACCCACATGGCTCTATTAAATGATTATCATTGCAGGCACACTTCCTCCTTATCAGATGAAGGAATCCACAACATTCAAAAGTTAACTCTCATTTCCAAAGTAATATTGTCATTAAATTTCTGTAAATTAAAGTGGGACTCCCTCTGGATTTTAAAGAGATTGTGTGAGGGAGCAGAGGCACCACAGTGAGCACAGCCTGCATCTGTGCCAGGCTCTGAAAGATGACACTGCTGCCCAAATCCTGCGTGGTTTGGAATATTTTATACTCCGTGTGTGTGGCAGGGAAAGGCTGAGAATGGGTGGAATTCCTGTGGAAGGTTTAGAGAAGGAAACTTTGTTAATAATTAAGGGGAGTGAGTGCAAGGCCAGGTCTGACCTAATTGAGGCCCTCCAGGAGACCCCACAGGAAATGTGGAGACAATTTACAGGAGATGGAGGGACAGGACACAGGGAATGGCTTCACTGCCAGAGGGCAGGGATGGGTGGGATATTGGGAACTGGGAATTCCTGGCTGGGCTGGAATTGCCAGAGCAGCTGTGGCTGCCCCTGGATCCCTGGCAGTGCCCAGGCCAGGCTGGACATTGGGACAGTGGGAGGGGTCCCTGCCATGGCAGGGGGGGCACTGGGTGGGGTTTTTCCAACCCCACCCATTCCAGGATTCTGTTTTGGGAGCAGAATTCCCAGCAGTGATGCCCTGGGTGTTGGGGAGGGAATAGAAAAAATCTTATGAGTGCCTAGCAAGTAGTTCTGAAACAACAGATGAAATAGAGATGTTGGCAGTGTTTGACATAAATGCTGAAAATAGTTATGTGAAGGTTTGAGGCCTCTTCCTTTGTTTAGATGATACCAAATGCCACAAATAGCAAAGAACCAACAGACATCCTGTCCCAAGCCTGGCAGGAAAGGTCTGAAGATAAGGGTTACAGATAAGAAAGCCATAAAACATGGGAATTCAGTAGTTCCTATAGGTTGCATGCAAATATTAGGAAATTAGTATATTGTATTAGATTGGTTATTGGAAATTAGAATATTCATCATGGAAAAATACTTATTGGATTGTAAACGGGAAATCTCTCTCTCTAAGCTCTCTCTTACACCCTTGCTCTTATCTCTTACTCTTTCACTCTCCATGCTCTACACTCTCTTTTACACCCATGCCCTTATAATAAAATACAAACCTGAAAAACAAAAAATAGTGAGCTCCTGAGTCTGTCCAGTGACCATCCAACCACAAATACAGCCCCCACACTGGGTGGAGTCAGGGTCCAGGGCAGGAGCCCCCATGGACCAGGAGCAGCTCTGGGGTCCCATCCCCTCTGCTGGAGCCCCAGGGGCTGTTTGGGAGCAGATTCCCATCCCTGTGGAGAGCAGGGAATGAATGCCTGGAGAGGCCGTGGGTGGGGGATGGATGTTTCCTGCTGGGGCCGTTTGATTGTCTCTTGGGGAGGAAGGTGCTGATGTGACTCATTCTCACCCTCTGCATGTTTGAGTGTGGTGGCACAAAACTCACCTGAGCTCTGCCACAACCCCTGGGGAGCACCTGAGCCTTCCCAGAGCTGCCTTGATTCTCTGCAGCTGTGGGAGTGAAGCCATGGCTGAACCCAGAGCAGGAGAACTGAAATATTTTTATCTCTGCTGAGCACATTTGCTGTGCTGAGCTGGGAATGCATTGTCTGACTGCAGCTGGAACCAGCACACAGGGCAGGAGAAAAAAGCAAAAGCAGCGCACAGGGCAGGAGAAAAAAAGGCAAAACCAGCACACAGGGCAGGAGAAAAAGACAAATCTGCCTGTGGGTAACTCCTGTCCGTGCAGTGGTGTGAAACACCCCAGTCCTGCAGGCAAAGGCAGCTGGGCTGGTGGAAAATATCCCACTTTATCATCCACCCCAGCATCTGGCAAGGAATGAAGCAAACACTGGCTTCTATCAGGCTCAGTATTTCAGAGGGTTACAGCCCCCAGGATCACGATTCGGGGTGCAGCTGGCCAGGGCTGCTGTTTTGTCCAGCTGGGGAGAGGCAGAGACATCAAAGCCTGCAGATAAAACGCTTTAATTGGTTTAATTAGCAGGCTCCAGCCCTGCTGCTCTGCCCTCCAGCCCTGATCCGTGGGAGCAGCTGGGAAGCTGTGCCAGGCCCAAACTTTGCCCTTCTGCAGGGAGATGCTGCTCCTGCAGTGTCAGGTTGGGGAAGATGAAACAGGAAACCTTACAAATATGAATGCTCAGATTCTGAAACCATGAACGAGATTGAAATGAAAGCCACTTTTGAGATGCCAAGCCTTAGTTACTGAATTACCATGGAACAATGGGACAGACAGCTAGGGGTAATCCCCTCTTGATAGAACAATGCCTTCTGCTGGAGAGACAGTCCAAAGGTCAGAGAAGACTTGTCAGGGTCCAAAGAGCAGTTTTTAGAGTTTAAAGTGTAACACACCATGGTAATGTAAGGATTCCTATAGGCTGTATGTAAATGCTACAGAATTTGTATCTTGTATTACATTGGTTAGTGGAAATTAGAATATTCATCATGGAAGAGGATTAATTGTATTGTAAACGGGAAATCGCTCTCTTGCTTTTATTCTCTCCCTCTTCCTCTTCCTCTCTCCCTCTTCTCTCACCCCATCACCCTTTTATCCCATTGCTCTTTCTCTAACCCCCTCTCACTCCTTGTCCTGCTCTGTGCTGCAGCTGGCAACACTCAGCAGGACTCTATGCACTTTCACTCTTACAATAACTGGAACAGGAACTTTTAGCTTATACAGAGAGCATGAGTTTTGTCCCTGGGGGCTGTTTATCCTGCCACAAAAAACAAGGGTGGGTCCCAACAAAGCTTTTTAGGGTTCCTCTGGTATCAGGGAAATCGTGGCAAAATAAAAGAAGAGCGGTGTGACAACCACGACTAGCAACATAAAATACTTGAATAATAGTGAAAACAAATGTGGGATGAGGCCAGAGTAAACACTAACCAGAGTAGGAGTCAAGAGTTGAAGACAAAGACGTAGGGAGGTCCAGGGTATAAATGTGGGGCAGGGAAGGGGGTGAAATCGAGGTTAGGATCCAATGGTGCAGGGGAAAGTGGTGCAGAGGTGGGGTGAGGGCAGGTGGGGTCCAGTGGGGCAGGCTGGGTGGGACACGGCGTCAGCTGGGGGCCAATGGGGATACAGGGAAGGGAGAAGATTCTGGGGGCTGGGAGTGGTGATGATGACAGGAAAATGAGGCTTGGGAATATGTATGAGGCATTAACATGGGCAGTCCCATAACTCCTTGGAACAACTCCTTTTGGGATTGCCACAAGGCCCAGGGGTGGGTACAGGTCTGTTCAGTGATGGTTGTCTGACCTGGAATACTGCTCAGCTGACTCCCACACTGCAGCTCCTGCCAGACCTGGGCATGGGGCCCTGGGGAGCTGGGGAACTTCCCGTGTGTCTGTCCTTGGTGGGGAGAACTGTCCCTCTGTTCCCCTCGCTGTGTCACCTCCGAGTGGCCCAGAGGGGCCCCAGGACAGTGGGGTCAGGCTGTGCCCTCAGCTCCCCAAATCCCTGGGGATTCACCCCTGGGTCAGCCTGGGGGCTCTGGGCAAAGCTGAGGCACCTGGAGGCAGCAGGAGAGGATGAGGAGGCTGAGTCTGGGGTGTTCTGTGCAGGGCTGGGAGCTGCAGTTCAGTGATCCTGGGGGGCTCCTCCCAAACCTGGATGTTCCACGGTGCTGTGAGAGAGGGCAGGAGGACAGGGAGGAGAGGACCTTGCTGTGGGATGGGATGGGATAATGGGATGGGATAATAGGATGGGATAATGGGATGGGATAATGGGATGGGATGGGATGGGATAATGGGATGTGATAATGGGATGGGATAATGGGATGGCACCAGGAGCATTTTGGGGGCAGGCTTGTGTACTCAGCATGGGGTAGGAGCCAGCAGGGGTTTAGGGAGAGCAGAGCAGCATCCAGGGCTCTCCTGTGGCTCTGCTCAGGGTCACCCACGGTGTCCCCAGGGCTGAGGTGCCCCCAAAGCTCTGGGCTCAGCCCAGAGAGTGCCAGTGCCTGGGCCAGGAGGTCACAACCCCAGGAATGTCCTGTCTGTCCCCAGGGGACGGTGGCATCCCCAGCAGCCACGAGGGCTCTGAGCAAAGACCTCAAATGCAGAGAACAGAATGGTTCTGCTGGGAAGGGACCTCAAATCCCCCCCAGTGCCACCCCTGCCATGGCAGGGACCCCTCCCACTGTCCCAGTGTCCAGCCTGGCCTGGGCACTGCCAGGGATCCAGGGGCAGCCACAGCTGCTCTGGCAATTCTGTGCCAGGGCCTGCCCACCCTGCCAGGGAAGGAGTTTAAATTGATCAGGGCAGCAGGGAGAGCCCCAGGTGGGCACAGTGAGCACCTGTGGGGTCTGAGGGTGCAGCAGGTCTGGGGGTGTCTCCCCCTGTCCCCTCACCCCGCAGTGCTGGGGCTGGGCTGGGGCCAGGCAGAGCAGGCAGGATGAATAATGGATAATGAATAATGGATAATGGTTAATGGATAATGGATAATGAATAATGGATCAGCTGCTTGAGGAGCCCCAGAGCCCCCAGATCACAGCACACACCGGGGCCTCACCTCCCCCTCCTGCTAATTGGAGAGGGGTCACAGGGCGGAGTGAGGAGGGGAATTTCGGGATGCACAGCTCTGGAATTGCTCTACTCTGGTGGTTCAGGCCATTGTGATCAGGATTCAACGATGGGATTCTGTCTTTATTGATTGAAACTCGCTGGGGAGGAGCAGAGGGGTGGCTCTCTCTCTGGGGTGAGGATGGGGTTTTTATCCATGTCCTCTGAGAGGGGCAGGCTCCGTGTCCCCTCCAGCCCCAGGGATGTTTCTATTCCTGCCTGCAGCCCCTGGCTCAGATGGAGGCACCAAGAGTGGAAAGGGTTTAAATCGTGGTGAATTTCAGTGATATTTTTATAGTTCTGGAGGGATTCTGACACATCACAGCAAAGCATCAGCCACTCACTCTGGGTAAAACCAGCTCAGCTGCAGGGTCTGTGATCCCCTCCTCTGCTCTGGCTGGGGCACAGGGATTTCCTCCTGGAATGTCTCATCAACATCAGATTTTATTTGAAAATGAAGCTTCTTCTACCTGAAACCCAAAGAAGCTGGGTTTGGAAAGCAGACAGAGGGAAGCAAAGTGCAATTTCTCCTCTCTCTCATTATCCAGCTGCACTTGGGCTGATTCCTCAGGTGTCCCCAGATGTTGAGGCGGGGGCTGAGGGTTCAGGCCACGTCCCAGGGCTCCATCCAGGGAAGGATGTGCCTGATTCCTCCTCCCTGGGGCCCTCTGGGTGTGCAAACACCTCCCAGAGCTTTCTGAAACCGCTGCTCTAATTGGATTGATCAGGTGCTCTCTGAGCAGCCTCCTGCTAATGAAGTGTTGGTGAGGCTGCAGCAGCTCCTGATATTGGGAATTTTCTCAGGTGCAGCCAGCTCAGAGCTGCTGCCCACGACAGCTGCACCTGAGGGAGAGCATGGACAGTATTCACTGGTTAGTATGTATTGGACAGTATTCACTGCAGGGTGTGTTGGGTTGATGTGGCCAGAAATGTGAATTCTGTCCCCAGCTGCTGCAGCCGGGTGGGGCAGTGCCCCTGATCTCCTGGCACATATTCTCTGCTCATGGGCCAGCTTTAAACCAGCTGGGCAATCATCTTTATCTTCCCACAGCCCATCCTCCCTCCAGGAGATATCTCCTGTTCATGGCCAGTGAGTCCCAGGGCATGGCTGATAAAATTCCATCATCCCACTGGGAGATGCTCCAGCCAGGGCAGGAGCCAAGCCTTTCCTACCCAGATCAAAACTGAGATTTGGACACCAAGGCACCTTCTTTCCACTGGATTCCAGAGGAAAACCAGACCTTTGCACATCATCCCTGGAGCTTCAGAGGAAACTGCACCTTCTCCAGGAGCACTGCTCCAGCTGAACCACATCTGCCCCTGCAGGAGGATGCAGCCACCATGGAATGGGACTGCTGCCAACACCCTGCCTGACTGACGGGTGTCAGCTTGGATTCTGACTCTGGCAGTGTTTGGGATTGTTCTGTGTAATACTGCATTTCTATTTTAATGTTCCTAGTCAAGAACTGTTATTCCTAATTCCCATCTCTTTGCCTGAGAGCCCCTAATTTCAAAATTATAATAATTTGGAGGGAGGGGGTTTACATTCTCCATTTCAAAGAGAAGATTCTGCATTTATTGGCAGACACCACACCAGGACAGAGGCATCATTCCTGGCCAGGGGAATGCAGAGATCCCAGCTCCCAGCAGCTCCCAGCCCTCTCCAGGATGTTCCAGAGCCACCCTGGATCTCTGCTCAGTCAGAGCTCAGGATTTTCAGGGTGTTTGCATTAATCTCACAGAATAACTGGGCAGCACAGAAGGACAGAGAGCCTTTTTGCACATTTCTTGCTGGATGGATTGATCTGCACATCAAAGGAGCTCCCACCCACGCTGGTGTGAGCAGTGAGCTCCCCTTGCACAGCTGACACTGGAATTAGGGAGCAGCTTCTGCCAGGCAGCACTGAGGAATGGATTAATTTTGGTCTAAAAATGAGATGGAACCTACTGGTGGTTTGGTTTTTTTTCCCCCCCAATTAGGAATGTTCGAGCTGTTTGAGGCGAGATGACAACACAAACTTGCTTCCCATTTAATGAGCTAAAGCTAATTGGAATTGGGGTGTCAGTCAGCCTGTGCAGCCACAAAGAGCAGGGTGCTGCACCTGCATTTCAATGCTCCAGAACCGTGGGGCTGAAACCACTTTCCGTGGGTTTTTAGAGGTCCATGGGCATTGATCTGATCGTGCACTTACTGCAGGTTGAGTTTAAAAGGAGTACCTGGGTTTGTCCCTGTGCAGCAGAACTTGCAATTGCTTCTTTGAACTCCACAGAACCTGAGGCAGAGCTGGGAGAATTTGGGAATGCTGGAGAGGGAGGGCAGTGGGTGTGGCTGTGAAGGAAAGGTGCATTTCAGCAATTGGCTGGGCTTGGTCTTTAGGATGGGCTGTAAAATGGGGTTTTCTGTGTTTGGGTAATGTAAGGTGTTCAAAGCCAGATTCAAACTCTGTAACATCTGTAAGATATGGTGGTAACAGAACAGAAAGTTTTTTTCCACTGAAACTTTCCTTGAAGTTTTTACCCTCAAGCAGCAGCAGTTCTGGGCCTGAGCTGCCTGAGGAACATCACAAGTGGGATGGCTCCTACAGAACTTCCCTCATGTTTATTTTCCAATTCCCCATCTGGTTTGGGATGCTGGGCAGTGCAAGGATGAGTTGGTGACTCCATCTGCCCAGTGGGATGCTCCAGTGCCCTGGGAGAGCCCAGGGATGCCCTGGGATGGGCAGGAGCAGGGATGTGGATCCAGCCCCAGGGATGCTCTGGGAGAGCAGAGCAGGGATGTGGATCTTTTCCCTGTGGATCTTTTCCCTATGGATCCAGCCCCAGGGATGCCTTGGGAGCAGCAGAGCAGGGATGTGGATCCTTTCCTTGTGGATCCTTTCCCTGTGGATCCAGCCCCAGGGATGCTCTGGGAGAGCAGAGCAGGGATGTGGATCTTTTCCCTGTGGATCCTTTCCCTGTGGATCCTTTCCCAGGGATGCTCTGGGAGAGCAGAGCAGGGATGTGGATCTTTTCCCTGTGGGTCCTTTCCCTGTGGGTCCTTTCCCTGTGGATCCAGCCCCAGGGATGCTCTGGGACAGCAGAGCAGGGATGTGGATCCTTTCCTTGTGGATCCTTTCCCTGTGGATCCTTTCCCTGCAGATCCAGCCCCAGGGATGCCTTGGGAGCAGCAGAGCAGGGATGGGGATCCTTTCCTTGTGGATCCTTTCCCTGTGGATCCTTTCCCTGCAGATCCAGCCCCAGGGATGCCCTGGGAGCAGCAGAGCAGGGATGGGGATCCTTTCCCTGTGGATCCAGCCCCAGGGATGCTCTGGGAGAGCAGAGCAGGGATGGGGATCCTTTCCTTGTGGATCTTTTCCCTGTGGATCCTTTCCCTGTGGATCCAGCCCCAGGGATGCCCTGGCAGCAGCAGAGCAGGGATAGGGATCCTTTCCCTGGTGATCCTTTCCCTGCCCTTCCCAGCAGGTGAGAGAAGCTCAGCAAAGGCTCCACACAGGGACTAATTAAGCTGAGCAATTTTCCTTTGCTCCCATCCCTCACAGCAGCCTAATTGGGAGGCATTTTCACCTGGGGAGGATTAACTGTAGCTGAGGAATGTCCCATCTCAGGCCATTCCCTGCTGCAGGGACACGGGGTGGGAGGTTCCCCATCCACGTGGTGCTCATTAATGGGAACCCCTTAATTAAGAGGCTGGAGAAGTTTCTTGGCTCAGAGTTTGACTCCACTGATCCTCAGGAAAACTCTGTGGCTTTCCAGAAAAGCAGTGCCCTGCTCTAGGGAATGCTGGGCAATATCCCAGAATCTGCAATGGTTTGGGTGGAAAGGGACTTTAAACCCCCATCCCACCCCTGCCACGGCAGGGACCCCTCCCACTGTCCCAGTGTCAGCCTGGCCTGGGCACTGCCAGGGATCCAGGGGCAGCCACAGCTGCTCTGGCAATTCCAGCCCAGCCAGGAATTCCTCCCCAATACTCCATCCACCCCTGTCTTCTGAAAAATCTTTATTTAATATATTTTAAATGTTCTTTTATACAGAGAGGGAAAAACCTTTTGCTGTTTTACTGCTTGAGCTCAGGATCAGTCTCCAATAAATTTGTGCTCATTTTACAGCCTGTGTCTGGTTTATCCCCTGGGACAAGGGCAGGATTCATTCGGGGAAACTTGGGGCTCAGGGATGTGCAGTTGGAGGATCCATGGGAGCAGATTAAAAACAGGAGCAGTGCCCAGGTGGGGCCTCACCAGTGCCAGAGTGAGGGAGCACCTTCCCCATCCTGTCTGCATCCTTGCAGAGTGTCTATAAGGAATACATCATATAAAAAAAAAATTAAAAAATAAAATACATATAATAATATAAAATTATTCTTGTATCTAAAAATATTAAATAATAATAATTAAAAATATCCAAAACATGTTTATCTAAACATCTCTCCAGGAGATGATCATGTCAACAACCTGATAAATATAATTCTAATTCTGAGTTATCTTTCCCACATCACCTTCTCCCCCCACCCCGAGGGAGGTGGTTTGTGGATTTCCCTTCCCAACCAACCTGGATCCAGCTCCACAAAACTTAATTAAAACTAAAATAATTTTGAGCAGTGAGTGGAGCATTCCAGCAGTGCCCCCAGGCCTCTCTGGAACAATGAGCAAGGTCACAATTAATGTGCTGGAAATTCCAATAATGGAGCAAGGGCTGGAGCAGGTCTGGGCAAAAGGAACATCTAGAGATTTCCAGGTATTTCCGGATATTTCTGGATATTTCTGGATATTTCCAGATATTTCCCTGCCTCAGTGCTGGAAATGCTGCCTGCTCCTTGTAACAACAAACACCAAGGATGCTTAAAATTCCCAGGCTCCCATGTGTTGCACCATTTCTCAGGAACAGCAGAGAATTTTAAGTGGGTTTTGCACAGAATGATCGAGTTTGCAGAGAACAGCCTTGGGTAGTGCTTTAAAAAATGAAAGAAAAATCATTTGAAGAGCAAAGGAGGGAAAGGACAGAGTTACTTCTTCCCCACTTCATTCTTCTGGAATCACTAAAAGTGTCTGAACTACAGGTTACTCAAGTTCAGGCAGAAGCAGAGCAGAATCCTTCCTTCCTTCCTTCCTTCCTTCCTTCCTTCCTTCCTTCCTTCCTTCCTTCCTTCCTTCCTTCCTTCCTTCCTTCCTTCCTTCCTTCCTTCCTTCCTTCCTTCCTTCCTTCCTTCCTTCCTTCCTTCCTTCCTTCCTTCCTTCCTTCCTTCCTTCCTTCCTTCCTTCCTTCCTTCCTTCCTTCCTTCCTTCCTTCCTTCCTTCATTCCTTCCTTCCTGGAATCCTTCCTGGAATCCTTCCTGGAATCCTTCCTGGAATCCTTCCTGGAATCCTTCCTGGAATCCTTACTTCCTGGAATCCTTACTTCCTGGAATCCTTCCTTCCTGGAATCCTTCCTTCCTTCCTGGAATCCTTCCTTCCTTCCTTCCTGGAATCCTTCCTTCCTTCCTTCCTGGAATCCTTCCTTCCTTCCTTCCTGGAATCCTTCCTTCCTTCCTTCCTGGAATCCTTCCTTCCTTCCTTCCTGGAATCCTTCCTTCCTTCCTTCCTGGAATCCTTCCTTCCTTCCTTCCTGGAATCCTTCCTTCCTTCCTTCCTGGAATCCTTCCTTCCTTCCTTCCTGGAATCCTTCCTTCCTTCCTTCCTGGAATCCTTCCTTCCTTCCTTCCTGGAATCCTTCCTTCCTTCCTTCCTGGAATCCTTCCTTCCTTCCTTCCTGGAATCCTTCCTTCCTTCCTTCCTGGAATCCTTCCTTCCTTCCTTCCTGGAATCCTTCCTTCCTTCCTTCCTGGAATCCTTCCTTCCTTCCTGGAATCCTTCCTTCCTTCCTGGAATCCTTCCTTCCTGGAATCCTTCCTGGAATCCTTCCTTCCTGGAATCCTTCCTTCCTGGAATCCTTCCTTCCTGGAATCCTTCCTTCCTTCCTTCCTTCCTTCCTTCCTGGAATCCTTTCTTCCTGGAATCCTTCCTTCCTGGAATCCTTCCTTCCTGGAATCCTTCCTTCCTTCCTTCCTTCCTTCCTTCCTTCCTTCCTTCCTTCCTTCCTTCCTTCCTTCCTTCCTTCCTTCCTTCCTTCCTTCCTTCCTTCCTTCCTGGAATCCTTCCTTCCTGGAATCCTTCCTTCCTGGAATCCTTCCTTCCTTCCTTCCTGGAATCCTTCCTTCCTTCCTGGAATCCTTCCTGGAATCCTTCCTGGAATCCTTCCTGGAATCCTTCCTTCCTGGAATCCTTCCTGGAATCCTTCCTTCCTGGAATCCTTCCTGGAATCCTTCCTGGAATCCTTCCTTCCTTCCTGGAATCCTTCCTTCCTTCCTGGAATCCTTCCTTCCTGGAATCCTTCCTTCCTTCCTGGAATCCTTCCTTCCTTCCTTCCTGGAATCCTTCCTGGAATCCTTCCTTCCTTCCTTCCTGGAATCCTTCCTTCCTTCCTTCCTGGAATCCTTCCTTCCTGGAATCCTTCCTTCCTTCCTTCCTGGAATCCTTCCTTCCTTCCTGGAATCCTGGAATCCTTCCTTCCTTCCTGGAATCCTTCCTTCCTTCCTTCCTGGAATCCTTCCTTCCTGGAATCCTTCCTGGAATCCTTCCTGGAATCCTTCCTTCCTGGAATCCTTCCTTCCTTCCTTCCTGGAATCCTTCCTTCCTTCCTTCCTAGAATCCTTCCTTCCTTCCTGGAATCCTTCCTTTTCTTTCCTTCCTGGAATCCTTCCTTCCTGGAATCCTTCCTTCCCTCCCTCCCTCCTTCCTTCCTTCCCTCCCCCGCCCCCCATTCCCGCACCTTCCCTTCCCTTTTTTTCTCTTTTCCCCGTTTTTTCTCTTTTTCCCCATTTTTCCCTTTTCCCTGCAGTGCTGTCTCCTGCAGTTTTCCACGGGAGCCCTGGTGCACGATTCCAGCCCCGTTTGGCTGAAGGCGTCAGTCTGACAGGAAGGTACAGCTGCGATTTCTCAGGCCTAGCCAGGATGCCAAATAAATCTATATCATCTTGACAATTATATCTTTACAAAAGCTTGGGAAAGAACAGCCAGGAAAGCTTGTCAATAAGTTCACTTTTCATTAGAGGGCAGTCCTTTGGAAGGCCCAGGAGGCAGCGTTTCCTGATGGATCTCCCGGAGGCAGGCGCTGCGGGAGGACGGGTTGGAAAGAGCTTTTTATTGACAAACTTTTATTCTAGAGGAAATTTTTCCCTACAAAGCCTTAGCTGGAGTCATTGCATGGCGCAGCCATAAAACCAGGTATGGAGTGGGGATAATTTTGGCTTGAGCCTGTTGCATTTGAGCTACAGGAGTGATGAAAAGGATAATGCAACATAGCTCCTCGTGTAATGGAGAAGCAAAAAAGAGAATTTTATTTAAAGAAACACTGCACTTATATAGGGCAGTTTGTGTAAAACCAAAAGGCTCATTGGCCCAAGAAGGCAACAGCTCTTTGAAATCATGCTTTGTGCAAAGCATCCCGTCTCACACGCCCTGAGGTGTTTGATCATTGTTATAACTCCTGTCCTGGTGCAGCCTGAGGAGCCCAAGGCTTCAAGGCTGAGTTCCCAGCAGTGTCCAGCCCCAAAGTGAGCAGGGTTTGGCAGCTGTGCTGGCGGCCCAGTGGCACAGATCACCACTGGGGCTGGGGCTGGGGCTGGGACAGGGCAGGAACAGCTCCTGGAGGAGCCCTACAAGCCGAGGGGAAATCATTCCCACAGGCAGATTGGAGACTAATCAGTGCTCTGTGTGATCCCAGCACCCAGGAGAGCCAAATGTCCCCACCCTGCCCTGTCCGTGCTGCCCCCACAGCGGGCTGGGAACAGCCAACGAGCCCAGTTTGCTATTGAGGACATCTATAAATAAACACAGCAATATGGGCTGCGACCCCTGGGGCGCCTCCAGCCACTCCTCCTCTCTCTGCCCTACTTGTGCTGACTCTGTTTGCAAGGAGCTGCTTATTCACAGAGCCCTTTCTGGAGTGGGTAGCTGTAAATTCTGGAAAATGTGCTTTGTGCAGGCATTCTTCAGCCTGAGCAGGCAGCTCTCACCTGCCAGCAGCATCAAAGGGGAGTTCCTGGATGTCAAACGCTTTCAAATTTTCCTGCTTTGATCAGGGCCCTGTTTGGGATGAAGTTTTCTCAACGTCCTCCCGAGAGTTTCGTCCGTGGCATTTTCTGATGATTCCCAGCCCCAGTGCAGCTCCTTTGTGATCTGAGCTGCAGTAATGAGGGGGGAGTTCAGCTGTGCAAGGGCTGCAGGAAACATCCCAAAAACCCAGCACAGTCACCTGGGGGCTGGAAGGGAACTGGAGGGGTGAGAGATGGAGGAGGATCAACCACAGCAGCACTGGGAGAGGCTGAGCAGGAGCTGAGCTGTCCTGGTGATGCAGCACTGAGGGAAAACAGCCTTGGAATAAAGGACATTAAATCCCTCCCACTGTCCCAGGTGCTCCAGCCCCAATGTCCAACCTGGCCTTGGACACTGCCAGAATTGTTTTTCGTGTTCTAGAGGGCCTTCACCCCCATGGGTGGCAGAGGGAGTGCTCAGGATGCCTGAGAGAGGAGGGAGCACCTCGCTCTGCTGACAAGGGGAGCTGTCCCTGGCTCATTTATTGCTCCTTGTTTTCCCTTTTCTCCCACATAAAGCACAACGTGTCTGGAATGGCTCCTGCATAAAAGAAAGTATGTCAGGTGATTCTGTTCCCAGGTGCATTTCTGAAATATTTCAGCTTTTGGGAGCTCTCACTGCTCCACGTTTGGGCTATTTTGGGAAGCCTGGGTGTGGGAGAATTCCGTGTACTGGGCAGTTTGTGGGATTTGGCAAAACGTGTGTGGGATCAGCTCTGCCTGTGCTGAGGATGGAGGAGATGCCTGCAGAGAGCATCCTGCTGCCTGCCTGGCCTCCCCTGCCCCCAGAGCCCAGAGCAGCTGGCACCTGGGCAAGGGGGTGCCCGACCTTCACCAGGGCACTGAGCTGCCCAAGGCTGCTAAAACTCATGTGGATGCCAGGAAGAGGGTTTGGATGGGCAACACCTGGGTTTTAAAGGGTTTTGGTCCAAGGACCTGGAATGCCAGGATCCCTGAGGTGGGAAAAGCCCCCCCAGCCCATGGAGTCCCAGCTGTGCCCACCTTGTCCCAGCCCAGAGCTCTGAGTGCCACCCCAGGAATTCCTGGGACACCCCCAGGGATGGGATCCAAACCTCCCTGGGCACCTCCAACCCTGAGCTCCCTTTCCATGGGAAATTCCTCCTAAAATCCCCCCTGAGCCTGCCCTGGCCCAGCCTGAGGCCGTTCCCTCTCCTCCTGTCCCTGTTCCTGGAGCAGAGCCCGACCCCCCCGGCTGTGCCCTCCTGGCAGGGAGTTGTGCAGAGCCAGAAATTCTCCCTGAGCCTCCTTTGCTCCAGGCTGCAGTTGCAGATCAGCCTCTGAACACCTGGAAAAGCTCAGCCAGGGTTTCCCCTCGCTGCCCAGGAGAGGAGCACAGGGAGCTTTGCTGTGGGTTCCCATTCCCAGCCCCAGGGCAGGACCCTGCCAAATGTGGGGAGCACTCAGGCAGGGCTGTCCTTGCCCCCTGCTCCCTCCAGGAACCTGCAGCTGGGGCATCTCTTCAAGGATAATCATTTTATTAAGCCTTCAATTGATAGAGAAGCTGCTCCATATTAGGTTACTGCCTTCACTGCTTAATTAACTTTATTCCTGTTCTAGGTTTGTTTAGTTTCACCTCCCAGCCTTTGCTTCTCATTATGACTTTTTTTTTGCTAAATTAAAGTGTCAGAATTGTCTGCCTGTGATAGCTGTAAAGAACACAGAGAAATTGGCTCTTACTTTTCCCTTGGATAAATTATAAAGGTCAAGTGCCTTTGACCCTTAATTTCTGCATAAAACTGGCTCCAAAGGAGAGACCTCTGGAGGAGACCAGGGAGATATTCCAAGGGCTGGAGCCAGGCTGGGAGAGCTGGGAATGTTCCTTGGAGAGGAGAAGGATCCAGGGAGAGCTGAGGGTACATAAAGGGGCTCCAGGAGAGCTGCAGAGGGGCTGGGGACAAGGGATGGAGGGACAGGACACAGGGAATGGGACACTGCCAGAGGGCAGGGATGGGTGGGATGTTGGGAATTGGGAATTCCTGGCTGGGCTGGAATTGCCAGAGCAGCTGTGGCTGCCCCTGGATCCCTGGCAGTGCCAAGGCCAGGCTGGATCACCCTGGGACAGTGGGAGGTGTCCCTGCCATGAACTTTAAGATTCCTTCCAGCCCAAACCATCCCATGACTCAGTGCCATTCCTCCTGTGGTCCTGGGAACTCCCCAGCTGTGTCCTGGTGTCCCAGGACAGGACGGATGATCCTGGCAAAGCCATTCCAGCCCCTCCTCCATCCCCTGCCCTCCCTGCAGCTCTTGCAGTCCCCACCCTCCTGTCTGGCACACGCCTGTGCTTGGGATTCACCCGGTACCTCCGAGGATCCCCGAGAAAAGCAGGGTCATGAATAAACATCATGAATAATTTCCTGAGAAAAGCAGAGCCCTCTGCCCGGCTGCAAGGAGAGGGGCAGGAGGAGAGCACTAATTAGATTATTTCTGCAACCCGGCCTGGATGGGATCCATCGTGACAAGGCAGCCAGAGGTCGATCTATGTGAGTTCCATGGAAATGCCCCGTTCCTGGAGCAGCTCCGTGCTGGAGCTGCAGGAGCTGCCCCACATCCTGCTGCTCTCAAACTCTCCTGGGCTGGAGGGTGCTGGGGCTCCCTTTGGGGTGCAGCTCACACGGGGAGGGTGCTGGGGCTCCCCTTTGGGGTGGGGAGGGTGCTGGGGCTCCCTTGGGGTGCAGCTCACACGGGGAGGGTGCTGGGGCTCCCTTTGGGGTGCAGCTCACACGGGGAGGGTGCTGGGGCTCCCCTTGGGGTGCAGCTCACACAGGGGAGGGTGCTGGGGCTCCCTTTGGGGTGGGGGAGGGTGCTGGGGCTGCCTTTTGGGGTGGGGAGGGTGCTGGGGCTCCCCTTGGGGTGCAGCTCACACGGGGAGGGTGCTGGGGCTCCCTTTGGGGTGCAGCTCACACGGGGGAGGTGCTGGGGCTCCCTTTGGGGTGCAGCTCACACGGGGAGGGTGCTGGGGCTCCCCTTTGGGGTGGGGGAGGTGCTGGGGCTCCCCTTGGGGTGCAGCTCACACGGGGAGGGTGCTGGGGCTCCCTTTGGGGTGCAGCTCACACGGGGGAGGGTGCTGGGGCTCCCCTTGGGGTGCAGCTCACACGGGGAGGGTGCTGGGGCTCCCTTTGGGGTGCAGCTCACACGGGGAGGGTGCTGGGGCTCCCTTTGGGGTGCAGCTCACACGGGGAGGGTGCTGGGGCTCCCTTTGGGGTGCAGCTCATATGGGAAGGTGCTGGGGCTGCCTTTGGGGTGGGGGAGGGTGCTGGGGCTGCCTTTGGGGTGGGGAGGGTGCTGGGGCTGCCTTTGGGGTGCAGCTCACACGGGGAGGGTGCTGGGGCTCCCCTTGGGGTGCAGCTCACACGGGGAGGGTGCTTGGGGCTCCCCTTGGGGTCAGGAGGGTGCTGGGGCTCCCTTTGGGGTGCAGCTATCGAGAGGGAGGGTGCTGGGGCTGCCTTTGGGGTGCAGCTCACACGGGGAGGGTGCTGGGGCTGCCTTTGGGGTGCAGCTCACACGGGGAGAGTGCTGGGGCTCTCTTTGGGGTGCAGCTCACACGGGGAGGGTGCTGGGGCTCCCTTTGGGGTGCAGCTCACACGGGGAGGGTGCTGGGGCTCCCCTTGGGGTGGGGGAGGGTGCTGGGGCTCCCCTTGGGGTGGGGAGGGTGCTGGGGCTCCCTTTGGGGTGCAGCTCACACGGGGAGGGTGCTGGGGCTCCCTTTGGGGTGCAGCTCACACAGGGAGGGTGCTGGGGCTCCCTTTGGGGTGCAGCTCACACGGGGACGGTGCTGGGGCTCCCTTTGGGGTGCAGCTCACACGGGGACGGTGCTGGGGCTCCCTTTGGGGTGCAGCTCACACGGGGAGGAGTGCTGCCTGTGCCTGCCCTGGTCTGGGGCACCAGGCACCCCTGGGGTGCTGGCAGCAGAGTGGCTTCAGCTGAGCTTTGGGATATTTTAGGGGTTTTCATCTCTGCCCCGTGGGTTTTGAGGCGTGTGGAAGGTGCTGCTGTTTCCTCTCATGGGCTTGTTCCATTTGGGGCTCCCTCTGAGCTCTGCTCACAGCGTTGGGGGCTGATGGAACCCAGGTGGGTGGTGCTGGGTGTTGTCACCCCCTGGGGGGTTCTGTGGTGGGATGAGCGCGTTCCGGGATGGATCCTGAAGGAAGGAGCAGTGCCCCAGTTGAAAGAGCAGTGCCCCAGTGCCAGGGTGGAGTAGTGGCAGGTTTCCAGGTGGATCCTGCAGGATGGAGCAGTGCCCAGGGTTCCAGGGTGGATCCTGAAGGATGGAGCAGTGCCACAATTCCAGGATGGATGGATCCTGAAGGAAGGAGCAGTGCCCAGGGTTCCAGGTGGATCCTGCAGGAAGGAGCAGTGCCCCAGTTGAAGGAGCAGTGCCCCAGTGCCAGGGTGGAGCAGTGCCACAGTCCAGGATGGATCCTGCAGGGTGGAGCAGTGCCCCAGCTGAAGGAGCAGTGCCCCAGTTGAAGGAGCAGTGCCCCAGTGCCAGGGTGGAGCAGTGCCACAATTCCAGGATGTGGCACTGGAGCAGTGGAAGGAGCAGTGGAAGGAGCAGTGCCAGGATGGATCCTGCAGGAAGGAGCAGTGCCCCAGTTGAAGGAGCAGTGCCCCAGTGCCAGGAAGGAGCAGTGGGAGGTTTCAGGACGGATCCCCGAAGGAAGGAGCAGTGCCCCAGTTCCAGGGTGGAGCAGTGGGAGGTTTCCAGGATGGATCCCGAAGGAAGGAGCAGTGCCCCAGCTGAAGGAGCAGTGCCCCAGTGCCAGGAAGGAGCAGTGCCAGGGTTCCAGGCTGCCCTGGGCTGTGGGGATGGGGATGGGCAGCCCCTGCCTCCCTGGAGGATTTACTGGGGTCACACACATGGGATCAGCCCTGGGAAAGGAAATCCAGGCACCCCTGGCTCTATAAAACAATCCAATAAAACAATCCAATAAAACAACGAGACACTCAGATGCCATATTGTACTTTAGGCTTCTTTAAAACAAACAATTCTGCAGCTTCTCAAGTGACACCCATCCATTTGTGTGCATGTCAAACACCACTGGGCCTGTCACACTTTTCTTCACTTTGGGACAATTAAGCGTAGATTCCATGGGCTTCTTATCTCCAGCACTGTATAAACAAAATTTGTTTTATTATGTTTACTCATTTGGAAAACAGCTAATACTTTGGGTGTGCATTCTAAGATTTTTTTGGAGACAAATGCCTGCACTTTGTTCCACCCCAGTCCTGCACACATGACTCCCTGCCTGGCTGGATTCCCTGCTGTGAGCCCCTGGGCAGTCTGGGTGAGGGGTGCCCCTGCCATCTATACCAGTCATTTATTTATCTTTATTTATCTGGATGATGCACAGAGATGCTGACTGCTCCTGGTTTATCACATTTATACCCTTCCTCCTCCTTGGGAGGGGCTGCCAGGACCACCCTGTGTTAGGGAGGGAATAGCAAAATCTTATGAGTGCCTAGCAAGTAGTTCTGAACCAATAGATGAAATAGAGATGTTAGCAATCTTTGACATAGACACTGAAAATAGTTATGTCAAGGTTTGAGGCCTCTTCCTTTGTTTAGATGATACCAAATGCCACAAATAGCAAAGAACCAACAGACATCCTGTCCCAAGCCTGGCAGGAAAGGTCTGAAGATAAGGGTTACAGATAAGAAAGCCATAAAACATGGGAATTTAGTGATTCCTATAGGTTGCATGCAAATATTAGGAAATTAGTATATTGTATTAGATTGGTTATTGGAAATTAGAATATTCATCATAGAAAAATACTTATTGTGCTGTAAATGGAAAATCGCTCTCTTGCCTCTTACTCCTTACCTCTGATCTCTAACCTCTCTCTAAGCTCTCTCTTACCCCCTTGCTCTTATCACTCTCCATGCTCTACACTCTCTCTTACACCCACGCCTTATAATAAAATACAAACCTGAAGAACAGAAAATAGTAACTCCTGAGTCTGTCCAGCGACCGTCCAACAATCAAACCCCCACAACCCTGCCCTGAGAGAAGGGTGAGGAAAGGAACCCTCTCTGCAATCTGAATTCCTGCCCAGCTCCTTCTCCTCTCCCCAGCACTCATGTGTATTTTTCCTAACTTTAAAACAGAGAAATCTCTCCATTTTTAAACCTGTCACGTCCTCAATTTCAATAAAATCGGGCAGCAGAGTGTTAGAGCTAATGATATGTTTTAGAGAAATAATGGTTTTATTGCCCTGGGTTTATAATCTTTTTGATTAACTGATTTTCTCAGATATTTGCACTCCCTCATTTGTTTTCTGCCGGCTCTTTAGAGCCATTTTTAGGTTGTTATTTTTCTGACCAGTGCATGTGACATTTTCCAAGCTGGGTGTCCCATGCAGGGTCTGGAGGTGAGAGAACACCCAGAGCTTTAACAATGTGAATTTAAAAATAATAACCATATTTTTTCTTCAGAGAAATGTAAAAACAGGGAGAATGGGAGGTGATTTCCTCTGGATTTTCAGGTTAGTGGAAATAAACACAGAAAAAATAAAGATGGAAATGGGATTACAATGGCACAGGTGCCCAGAGCAGCTGGATCCCAAGGCCAGGCTGGACATTGGGGTTGGAGCTCCTGGGACAGTGGGAGGTGTCCCTGCCATGGCAGGGGTGGCTCTGGGGGGGATTTAAGGTCCCTTTAACCCAAACCAGTCTGGGATTCTGGGATTTGTGATGAGAGGAATGTTGCATTTGTATTTACAAACGAGCTGTGGCTCTGCTGGTAGATAAAACCAGCACTGAGAGAGAAAAGGAACAATGGGAGGGATTCCACTGATTGATGAATGGGAAAAGAGATTTTCCTTTACAAACAAACTGTAGGTTCGCTGGTAAATGAAATTGGATATTGGAAGATGAAAGAAGCAATGGGGGAAAAACATGAATGGTATAAGAATTAGAAATGAAAAGGGAGGGTTAACATGAGAGGGGAATCTCAGGTGTCAGGTGTTTGGGCAGTCTGTGCCTCTCAAGTGCCTCAGCCCATGGGGAAAGAGAGAGGGAAATGCAGATGGGAAATTGGGATAAAAGGAGGCTGTGTGCTCCAAAAATCTGAGAGATCCCAGGGCAATGCCCCACGGCCTCTGCCTTTATGGAACAAAGCAAAAGGACTGCTCTGTCTCCTTTGGGACATGAACCTCTGGTGTTTGCGGGTTCATTTTCCTGACAGTGATAAGCAAACTCATCACTCTCTCTGCTCCCTTTGGTGCCTTTCCAGGGCACCTGCTCTTCCTCCACAGCATTTCCCCCTCCAGCTCTGCTCTCCAGGCCAGCCCAGGAGGAGCCCAGCAAAGCCCAGGCTGCCTTTAGAGCCTCTGCAGCTCCTGCCTGGGGCATGATGGATTTATCCAGAAAAATGTGTGTTCCTGGTTATTGTAACGCTGGAAGAGGACAGGGAGAAATGCTCAATAAAGCAGACATGATAAAAAGGGTAAATCTGCTTGGGAAAAAAAAAGCTGTGCCTTATTTTCTCTCCCAAATAAATCAGCTGGGAACAGCTGAGTCAATAAAGCTCCTTTCTGCTGGTCAGGAGATACATTGCTGGTATGTTAATTGGCCCTTTAATCACTCTCTGTGTGCTGGGCTGCTGCCTTTGGAATCCTGCTGGAAGCTCTGCCTGCCATCCCTTTATGTCTGGCTTTTATGGGAAGAGCTCCTGAACAGAGCCCAGAAATGTTGGATATCTGAGCTCTGCTTCAGCCCCCAGCCCACTCTGGGGCTTGCTTCTGCCAGGTGTCTGCAATCCTCATTTTCTGCCCCTGGAATCCTCATTTTCTGCTCCTGGAATCCTCATTTTCTGGTACTTTCTGTCATTTTTGTAGCAGTAGAAAAAAAAAATTGGTTGGTGGCTCTGGTGTGGCACAAAATTCCCAACCCATTTCAGCTCTGTGATGGAGCAGCACAAGGCTTGGCAGAATTCTCTGCTAATTAAGATTAAAAGTGGAAGGGGTCCTTCACAGGGACATTCATTCATTTTTAATGAAAATTTAGGAAGAACTGGGGGAGAATGCAAACAACCCCCAGTTTGTCAGAGGATCAGAAGCAAGGCTGTGCATTCCCGAGAGCTGATCTTGTTTTAAATCTGTCCTTTCTCTGGAAAATGGGACCTGCTGGCTCAGGTGTGCCTGTCAGACTCTGTGGGTGCAGCCCAGGAGGAGTTTTGGGAGTTTTTCTGCATTCTCTGGGGTTTCACACAAACTGGGGGGTTGGTTTGGGGCTGGGTGGGAAGAGCAGCAGCTGAGGCAGCAAAAGGTTGTGAGATCCACCTCCCAGGAAAACAAACGGAGAGCTGGGTGCCACGGGAGAAGGGACATGGGCAGGAGGGGTTCAGATCTCTGGGGGCTGCTCCTGGCTGCAGGTCCTGCTCCTCACCCCTCCCCTGAGGCTGAATGGGACCCCAAACCCAGGGAGATCCTTCCACGTGTCACCAAACCCAGAGAGATCCCTCAATGGGACCCCAACCACAGAGAGATCCCTCAATGGGACCCCAAACCCAGAGAGATCCCTCAATGTGACACCAAACCCAGAGAGATCCCTCCATGTGTCACCAAACCCAGAGAGATCCCTCAATGTGACACCAAACCCAGAGAGATCCTTCCATGTGTCACCAAACCCAGAGAGATCCTTCCATGTGTCACCAAACCCAGACAGATCCCTCCATGTGTCACCAAACCCAGAGAGATCCCTCAATGTGACACCAAACCCAGAGAGGGGAGGGATGATTTTTGTCTTTGTCTTCATCGTCTTCCTAATCACTGTCTTTCTCCTCATCGTCATCTTTGTCGTTGTTCTTGTCTTCATCGTCATCTTCATCATCTTCGTCGTCGTCTTTGTCGTCTTTGACGTCATCTTCTCCTTCTTATTATTACTGTTATCTCTTCTCTTCTCTTCTCTTCTCTTCTCTTCTCTTCTCTTCTCTTCTCTTCTCTTCTCTTCTCTTCTCTTCTCTTCTCTTCTCTTCTCTTCTCTTCTCTTCTCTTCTCTTCTCTTCTCTTCTCTTCTCTTCTCTTCCCTTCCCTTCCCTTCCCTTCCCTTCCCTTCCCTTCCCTTCCCTTCCCTTCCCTTCCCTTCCCTTCCCTTCCCTTCCCTTCCCTTCCCTTCCCTTCCCTTCCCTTCCCTTCCCTTCCCTTCTCCTCTCCTCTCCTCTCCTCTCCTCTCCTCTCCTCTCCTCTCCTCTCCTCTCCTCTCCTCTCCTCTCCTCTCCTCTCCTCTCCTCTCCTCTCCTCTCCTCTCCTCTCCTCTCCTCTCCTCTCCTCTCCTCTCCTCTCCTCTCCTCTCCTCTCCTCTCCTCTCCTCTCCTCTCCTCTCCTCTCCTCTCCTCTCCTTCTTCCTATTATTACCATTATAATCATTATTTCCATCAATTCTATTCATACTGTTAATACTATTACCATTATTACAGTTATCAATTCTGAGCTCTCTTGCCTCGGTCCCTGCCCTCGCTGCTGCCCCAGCTGGTTTCAAATCTCCTGAGGAGGGCAGGTCCCTAAAATGCCCCCTCAGCCTTCCCCGTTTCCTCACCTTTCTGCAGCCCCTCCAGGAGCTCCTTCCCCTTCCCATTCCCATTCCCATTCCCACTCCCGTTCCCGTTCCCACTCCCATTCCCATTCCCATTCCCATTCCCATTCCCATTCCCATTCCCATTCCCATTCCCATTCTCATTCCATTCCCATTCCCACTCCCATTCCCATTCCCACTCCCACTCCCCTTCCCTTCCCCTTCCCCTTCCCATTCCCATTCCCACTCCCACTCCCACTCCCACTCCCATTCCCACTCCCACTCCCATTCCCATTCCCACTCCCACTCCCATTCCCATTCCCATTCCCATTCCCATTCCCATTCCCATTCCCATTCTCATTCCATTCCCATTCCATTCCACTCCCATTCCCACTCCCATTCCCACTCCCATTCCCATTCCACTCCCATTCCCATTCCATTCCCACTCCCACTCCCACTCCCACTCCCATTCCCATTCCCACTCCCACTCCCATTCCCACTCCCATTCCCATTCCCATTCCCATTCCCGTTCCCATTCTCATTCCATTCCCACTCCCACTCCCACTCCCACTCCCACTCCCATTCCCATTCCCATTTCCATTCCCACTCCCACTCCCACTCCCACTCCCATTCCCACTCCCACTCCCATTCCCATTCCCATTCCCATTCCCATTCCCATTCCCATTCCCATTCCCATTTCCATTCCCCTTCCCATTCCCATTCCCATTCCCATTCCCACTCCCATTCCCATTCCCATTCCCATTCCCATTCCCACTCCCATTCCCATTCCCATTCCCACTCCCACTCCCATTCCATTCCCATTCAATTCCCATTCCCACTCCCATTCCCATTCCCACTCCCATTCCCATTCCCACTCCCATTCCCATTCCCATTCCCATTCCATTCCCATTCAATTCCCATTCCCATTCCCATTCCACAGGTCACCCACGCACCCATTCCAGCCCTCTGGAGCTCCAGAAATCTCCACAGAACACAGACTGCAGTTCCCCTCCTGCAGCAGGGAGCAGGGAGGAGCTCTTCCCATCCTCTCTCCCGGGCGTTTCCTGCTGGGAATATTTTGTTCTGAGCTCTGTGCTGAAGAGCAAATCAGGCTGTTGGAGCTGTGCTTTAATCTTCCCTTTGGGAACTCGGAGCTTCCCAGTCTAATCCTGATTCCAGGGAAAGCGTTGCCGAGGTTTTAATGCACAGCACAAAGTGCCACCGTCCCCTGCTCGCAGAGGTGAGGGAAGAGATTTTTATGGATGTGCTGGGATGGATGCAGAATCCCAGCTCGTGTTTATCTTGCCTCAGGCCCAGCCCTGCTGCAGTTAAACCTGAGTTTAAGCAGATGGGCTCTGGGTGATGGCTGAGAATGATAAACTCAGTGTTCCCCTGCAGGTTCCTTGGGCAAAGTGGAATTTGTGTTATCCTGAACTTTGGGATAAAAGATTGGATTTCCAGGCTGTGATGGAAAGACTCATCATGGAATCACTGCATTGGGTGGGAAGGGACCTTAAATCCCATTAAATCCCATCCATTCCATGGCAGGGGCACCTCCCACTGTCCCAGGCTGCTCCAACCCCAGTGTTCCCTCTCTCCCCCTTTCCCAGGAGCAGGATTCCTACTCTCCCCATTCCCAGGTGCAGGATTCCCCTCTCCCCATTCCCAGGTGCAGGATTCCCCTCTCCCCATTCTCAGGAGCAGGATTCCCCCTCTCCCCATTCCCAGGAGCAGAATTCTCATCTCTCTCCCATTCCTGGGGAAAGGATTCCCCCTCTGCCCCATTCCCAGGAGCAGGATTCCCCCTCACCCTCATTCCCGGGAGCAGAATTCCCCTCACCCCCATTCCCAGGAGTAGAATTCCCCTCACCCCCATTCCCAGGAGCAGAATTCCCTCTCCCCCATTCCTGGGGACAGGATTCCCCTCTCCCCATTCCCAGGAGCAGGACTCCCCCTCTCCTCATTCCCAGGAGCAGGATTCCCCCTCTCCCTCATTCCTGGAGACAGGATTCCCCTCTCCCCATTCCGGGAAGCAGAATTCCCCCTCTCCCCATTCCTGGGTGCAGGATTCCCCTCTCCCCATTCCGGGAAGCGAATTCCCCTCTCCCCATTCCTGGGTGCAGGATTCCCCCTCTCCCCATTCCCAGGAGCAGGATTCCCCTGTCCCCCATTCCCAGGAGCTGGATTCCCTCTCCCCATTCCTGGGGACAGGATTCCCCTCTCCCCATTCCCAGGAGCTGGATTCCCCTCTCCCCATTCCGGGGACAGGATTCCCCTCTCCCCATTCCTGGAGACAGGATTCCCCTCTCCCCATGCCCGCGAGCAGAGCTCTCCCCTGCCGGTGCGACAGTCCCCGCAGCCCGGGCTGGTGACAGGGTGACATTATTAACTCTGCTCAGTTTGTTTGCAGCTGTCACACGCCTGCTTTCCCCAGCCCCACTCCTGCACCGGAATATTTGTTTTCCTCTCATTTGTATGTGCACTTGTCTCCATCGAATTTTGTCTCTTTGATTTCCGACCATTTTTCAATTTATCAGGATCACTTTGAATTCTAATCCTGGCTGCCAGAGCACTTGTAATCATCCCCACTCTGGTGTCACTCGCTGCTCCCTGGCTCGTGCTGCTGAATTGTTAATATTTCATGGAAGCACAGCCACTCAGGGCCCTGCTCCTCCAGAGGGGCTCGTGTGTCCTGTGCCAGGGGATCCTTTGGAGCAGCTTTTTGCCATTTCTGGGCTCTCACAGCACATCCAGACCGTTATTTGGGTCAATTGGTGCTGCAGGATAAATGTGGATCATTGGCAGCGACCTCGTGGTGCTGGTTGGACAAACACACCCCAGCTTTTGATGTGCAGCTCCTTGGTGAAGGGAGAATTCACACTTTGGGATTTTGGGGTCCTCCTGCTCCTCCCCAGCCCAGCATTCCCTGGGGTCCCACATCCCAGAGGGGAGGCTGTGATCCATGTGGAAGGAATAGGAAGGAAGGATTCCAGGATTCCAGGAAGGAAGGATTCCAGGAAGGATTCCAGGAAGGAAGGAAGGATTCCAGGAAGGAAGGATTCCAGGAAGGATTCCAGGAAGGAAGGATTCCAGGAAGGAAGGATTCCAGGAAGGAAGGAAGGATTCCAGGAAGGAAGGAAGGATTCCAGGAAGGAAGGATTCCAGGAAGGATTCCAGGAAGGATTCCAGGAAGGAAGGAAGGAAGAAAGGATTCCAGGAAGGAAGGAAGGATTCCAGGAAGGAAGGATTCCAGGAAGGATTCCAGGAAGGAAGGAAGGAAGAAAGGATTCCAGGAAGGAAGGATTCCAGGAAGGATTCCAGGAAGGAAGGAAAACCCTCCAGTGCCTGCACACAGAGCTCAGCTGGCAGCAGAGGGGCACTGCAGCAGCAAACCAGCTCCCACAGCACCATCCTGACCCCAAAAAAGCCACAGCCATCCCAGATTGTGCCACCAGGGAAGCACCAAGAGCAGCGGGGGGGGAATTACAGCCAGCTGTGGTGAGACTGAAATGCCACACTCTGATTAGAGTCTGTGTTTCTCAGATTGGTGTTGTGGCTGGCAGAGCCTGCAGACCCCAAGGTTTGCTCCTGCAGCTCCACTTCGTGCAGGGATTATCCCAGCCCATGAGAATCCTGCAGTGTGGTGCTGCCCTGACCCACGGCAGAGCCTGGAGGGGCTGTGGATCCCCACCCTGGGGGGGATAAAGATGGATTTCCAGCTCAGGACACTCTAAATCCATGTGCACAGGAAGGAGTTGTTCCTTTCCCCTGTTTTTATGGAATTCTGTTTCCTGTTTCTACCTGAGCAGCTGCTCTCAGCTCCCTGAGAGGAGGATGGAGCCAGCTGGGAGAAGTGACAGGTGAGGTTTGTATTGGATATCAGGGAAAATTCCTGCCATGGGATGAGTCTGAAGAGCTGCTCTCACCTTTGGCTGGCCACCATAAGCTGGAGGAGACAAGTGGCATTTCCTTAATTGTGGTGATGAACCTGAGGGGAAAAAAGTGAATATTGGGCCTGAAAAGCAGGGAGTGTTTCCAGGATCAGTGAGAGGGGTCTGTCCGTGTGCTGGCATCAGGGAACCAAACCTGCCCAGCTGGCACCACCTTGACCACATCCAGCTCGCTTGGGCAGTTCCAGCTTTGGAATATTTATGGGGAAACACTTGAGCTGCATCCTCTGCTCCTCCCTGTGGTGCCTGCACTGTGTTTCCTGCTCTGTGCTCTCCTGAACCCCAAACCCTCTGCCCTTCTGACATGAGGGGCCACAGCTGCCTTTGCCCAGGCCCTGCTTGGTGGAATTTCAGAATTTTAGGCTGCTTTGGCTGGGAAATGCCTTTAAGATCATCTCATCCCAGCCCTCTGCCATGGCAGGGACAATTCCCACTGTCCCAGGTTCCTCCAAGCCCCACTCAACCTGGCCTTAGTGGAGTGACTTGAATGTCAAAATTCACAGATTAGGTTTCCTGATAGCTAAAATTTAACCTTTATCAAAAGGAAAAAAAAAAAAAAAAAAAAAAAAAGCTTTTCTGCTCTTTTCATGTCCCAGATCAAAGCTCGCTGGTTTAACTACTCCCTTGATAGTTCATTTTGTGCTTTGCTTCAGAGGCTCAGTGCACACACACAGCTCCTGCTCCGCTATGGGGGTTGATTGTTGGTTGGACAGTCACTGGGCAGACTCAGGAGCTCTCTATTTTCTGTTCTTCAGGTTTGTATTTTATTATAAGGCATGGGTGTAAGAGAGAGTGTAGAGCATGGAGAGTAAGAGATAAGAGCAAGGGGGTAAGAGAGAGCTTAGAGAGATTTCCCATTTACAATACAATAAGTATTTTTCCATTATGAATATTCTAATTTCCAATAACCAATCTAATACAATATACTAATTTCCTAATATTTGCATGCAACCTACAGGAATCACTAAATTCCCATGTTTTATGGCTTTCTTATCTGTAACCCTTATCTTCAGACCTTTCCTGCCAGGCTTGGACAGGATGTCTGTTGGTTCTTTGCTATTTGTGGCATTTGGTGTCATCTAAACAAAGGAAGAGGCCTCAAACCTTCACATGACTATTTTCAGTGTCTATGTCAAACACTGCCAACATCTCTATTTCATCTGTTGTTTCAGAACTACTTGCTAGACGCTCATAAGATTTTGCTATTCCCTCCCCAACACGCTACCTCTGAACTGCAGCCCTGGGATCACTGCTGGGATCACTGGGACACTGCAGGGACAGCAGGACAGCTGGGGTGTGCCCGGGGTGCTCCTTCCCTGGGTGCTGCAGGGAGCTGGGCTGGAGCAGCAGGGACAGAAATCCAAAGGAAGGGGGAATGGCACCCATTTTATCTGCTCCATGGTCTGGAGTTTTACTGCTGGTGTCCTTGTCCTTCTCCACACTCTGGACAGGCCCTGCTGGTGTCCTTGTCCTTCTCCACACTCTGGACAGGCCCTGCTGGTGGCCTGGGCCAGCCTGTGCTGGCAGCAGTGCCCTGGGCTGAGCACTGGCTGTTGATGCCCTGGCAGCAACAGGGATCCATTGGATTTCCAGGCTGTGATTAAAAGACTGATCATGGAATCCCAGAGCAGTTTGAGTTGGAAGGGACCTCAAATCCCCCCCAGTGCCACCCCTGCCATGGCAGGGACACCTCCCACTGTCCCAGTGCCAGCCTGGCCTTGGGCACTGCCAGGATCCAGGGGCAGCCACAGCTGCTCTGGCAATTCCAGCCCAGCCAGGAATTCCCAATTCCCAATCTCCCATCCAGCCCTGCCCTCTCTCAGCTTTAAGCCATCCCCCTTGTGCTGTCCCTCCATCCCTTGTCCCCAGTCCCTGCCTGTGTCACTGTCCCCTCCCCACCCAGGGCTCCGTGCCCTGTGCCAGGCACTGTGCCATCACCACCCCAGGATAAATCTCCTTTTCCACCACAGCCTCTCCCACTGCAGCTATTCCCTCCCTGACATCAGATCTCTTATTTAACCCTGCAATAGATCTGCCAGCGCATCATTAACCACACACTTGGATCCTTAAATTAAATTTACCTACCACGGCCTGAGTGATTTCCTTCCTGATTACCCATTTGTAGGAAGCAGCAGCCCTTCATCCCTCACCCTGTGCTGCTTCCCAGCTTTACCTGGCTGTGGCCAGCTCCACATTTCCCACCAGCTCACATGGAAGTCAGCAGCGAGGAGGAATTAAAAAAAGGGGTTTTAATCTGCAGGGGCTGAGCACAAAGCAGGGGAAGGACACCCTGGAATCCTCTCACAAAGGGATGACAGCCTTTGTTCTGTTCTGCCAAGCCCTCGTGTCCTGGGGTTGCCTTAATTGAAGTTTTGGTAAGGAAGAAAGGAAAGGAAAGGAAAGGAATGGAAAGGAAAGGAAAGGAAAGGAAAGGAAAGGAAAGGAAAGGAAAGGAAAGGAAAGGAAAGGAAAGGAAAGGAAAGGAAAGGAAAGGAAAGGAAAGGAAAGGAAAGGGATGAAGAAAGAAAGAAAGGGAGGAAGAAAGGAAGAAAGGAAGAAAGGAAGAAAGGAAGAAAGGAAGAAAGGAAGAAAGGAAGAAAGGAAGAAAGGAAGAAAGGAAGAAAGGAAGAAAGGAAGAAAGGAAGAAAGGAAGAAAGAAAGAAAGAAAGAAAGAAAGAAAGAAAGAAAGAAAGAAAGAAAGAAAGAAAGAAAGAAAGAAAGAAAGAAAGAAAGAAAGAAAGAAAGATTTGCTCTGGTGGCAAAGGGCACATCTGGAGAGGGCAGGGCCTGGGGGCTCCCCTGGAGAGCCTGGCAGGTGAGGGGCTGCTCCCACCCTGGCTCCAGGATGAGGGCACCCGAACTCTGCCCTTCTCTCACCTTCCAAACATCATCAACACGAAATCCGGGGGGTTACGGGGTCAGAATGGTAATTCCAGACTCTGGAGCATCCTCTTCCATTAAAAAAATAACTTTGCTGAAATAATTCATGCTCTCTGCCACTCCTGTGTCAATGGATTCTCATTTTCAGATGGAAAAGATGTGTTTGAAAAGATCCTGACCTCTTGTGTTGGGTTCAGCTCGTGAGTGGCTGCGAGTCTGGGCAGCAGCTTCCTTGCAGACACAGAACTCCTCAGAAGTCACCAGGTGCAAGAATTCAGCAGCATTTTGTCAAGCCCTGTGACAGGGTTGACAGGAGTCTCTCACCTCTGCCGTGCAGAGCCGGGAACTGTCCCTGCCCACGGCAGCAGGGTGGCACCAGGTGACCCTACAGGACCTTCCAGCCCAAACCACTCCACCATCCTTTGAGCAGAGGAAGAACACAAGAAAATTAGACTGCAAGGAGGAAAAAGTGAGGAGGAGAGAGGGAAAGTGTCTTTAGAGGGGGAGGTTCATGGGTTTTGTACTGCACTCACCTGCATCAGCAGCTCTGCATTAATTCCGTAGTGTCTGCAGGGTGAGGAAAGGTGGAAGGAGGGAGGTGAATAGAACAGAAATAATGGATAAAATGCTATTGAGAAAACATGGAGGGCCCAGAAGAGGGAAAAATAAAGGTTTGGAAAAGCAGCCCAAGCCTTTGTGACAGGCAGGGCAGGTGAGAAGGATTTAATGGTCCTGTCTGGGCTGGAACCTCTCAATCTCAGGAGCAGTGGAGCAGCTGCCCTGGGTAGGAGCTGGTGATTAAAAGCTCCATTCTGTCCTGTCAGCTGCAATTCCCGTGGGAAAGGCTGATCCTCGCTGTGCATGAGGAGATAGCAGAGTTTCACTTGGAGCTGATTGCATCCAGCCAGGGCTGCACCACAGGAGACTCAGGACAGAAACTGCAGCTCAGGGAGGAGCAACGTTTCAAAATCATGGAAACTTTTACAGGCTGGAAAGTTCTGGAAGAGCTCCCAAATATCCCAGTGTTTGGGCTTAGCCCCTGGTGGTGCCACCCCTGAGATGTCTTGGGGACATTCCCATCAGGGGGACTTCCTGCAGTGCTGGCACAGCTGAGAGGGCTGTGAATCCCATCCCATCCCATCCCATCCCATCCCACCCCACCCCACCCCACCCCATCCCACCCCACCCCACCCCACCCCACCCCATCCCACCCCATCCCATCCCATCCCATCCCATCCCACCCCATCCCACCCCACCCCACCCCACCCCACCCCACCCCACCCCATCCCACCCCACCCCACCCCATCCCATCCCACCCCATCCCATCCCATCCCCATCCCATCCCATCCCATCCCCATCCCATCCCCATCCCATCCCATCCCATCCCATTCCATCCCTTTTATAACATTATAATTATAGAACCATGGAATGGTTTGGGCTGGAAGGGATCTTAAATCCCACCCCATTCCCATCTCCTGCCATGGCAGGGACACCTCCCACTGTCCCAGGCTGCTCCAACCTGTGCTGTGTTGATGTGACCAGAAATGTGAATTCTGTCCCCACCTGCTGCAGCTGGGTGGGGCAGTGACCCTGATCTCCTGGCACATATTCTCTGCTCATGGGCCAGCTTTAAACCCAGCTGGGCAATCATCTTTATCTTCCCACAGCCCATCCTCCCTCCAGGAGATATCTCCTGTTCATGGCCAGTGAGTCCCAGGGCATGGCTGATAAAATTCCATCATCCCACTGGGAGATGCTCCAGCCAGGGCAGGAGCCAAGCCTTTCCTACCCAGATCAAAACTGAGATTTTGGACACCAAGGCACCTTCTTTCCACTGGATTCCAGAGGAAAACCAGACCTTTCCACACCATCCCTGGAGCTTCAGAGGAAACTGCACCTTCTCCAGGAGCACTGCTCCAGCTGAACCACATCTGCCCCTGCAGGAGGATGCAGCCACCATGGAATGGGACTGCTGCCAACACCCTGACTGCCTGACGGGTGTCAGCTTGGATTCTGACTCTGGCAGGGTTTGGGATTGTTCTGTGCAATACTGCATTTCTATTTTAATGTTCCTAGTAAAGAACTGTTATTCCTAATTCCCATATCTTTGCCTGAGAGCCCCTTAATTTCAAAATTACAATAAAAATTTGGAGGGAGGGGGTTTACATTCTCCATTTCAAAGAGAAGCTCCTTCATTTATTGGCAGACTTCTGTCCTCCACACCAGGACAAACCCCATGTCCAGCCTGGCCTTGGGCACTGCAGAGATCCAGGGGCAGCCCCAGCTGCTCTGGGAGATGTGTCAGAGCTGCAGCAGCACCAGGGGAGCTCAGCTGGGGCTCTGGTGGAGCAGGAGCTGCTCCTGGAAGGAACTGCTGTGTTTTGCTCTTGAACTAATCCCTGGAAATGTGAGGTACCCTGACTGTGCCAGATCAGGGATCTCTGGAAGATTTTCCTGTGGGTGTTTTCCCCACGTGCTGTGTCATTGTTTGGAGAGCTCAGTGGATATTTTGGGAACGTATGTGCCTTCCTCTCCCTGCCAGCAACTTCATTTCCAGCCTGTGAATGGGTTTTTCCTTCCTTTGTGGGTACATTACAGCACTTTTCTCTCCTGGAGAGGATTAGCCAGGAATGCAACGGCAAATGGCAGATTTAGGATTATTTGTTCATTTGGTTTTGTGCTCCTCTTCCCTGCCTGGCTCCCACCCTTCTCCCCTGGAGTTGCATTGTTGCTCTTGAAGCCAAAGAGCTCTGAAATCCGAAGGAATGAACAGGCTGAGGAGTTGTTCAGAGAACAGGGGCTCACATGGAGACCTCACAGCACCTTCCAAAATCGGGAAGGGCCACCCCCCCTCCCCATCACTGCAGCAGCATGGGTGCTGCTTTTGAAGAAGCCAAGTTCATGCTTTGATCTGGAAGTTTTGGTCTGGCAGCCAAAACTTGTGTTTTTCCTTGAAAGTGTGCTCAACTAGGAGAGTCCATTGCAGTCAGTAGTTATCAAATCTGCAAACAGGACCCAGGATTCGCTCAGTTTATCCAGTCCAGGCTGGTCCCTGCTTTGCCATTTCTGGGGGCAGCCCTGCCCTGCCTGGAACCCCCAAAACAAACTCAGAGCCCCCAAAGGGGTGATGGAACCCCAAAACAAACTCAGAGCCCCCAAAGGGGTGATGGAACCCCCAAACAAACCCAGTGCCACCTCGGGGGTGACTTCATTTCCCTTGTCAGATAATTTCTCCATTTCCAGCTTGGAGACTCTGCAGGACAAATGTCACAGATCCCACTTGGCAGTAAGGGGGGAAGGATGCACCTGCCCCCCTCCAGTGTCCCCAGATGCTGCCTGTCCCTGCTGGCACAGCTGGCACCACATCTGGAGCTCCTGTCCCCTCTCCAGTGTCCCCAAATGCTGCCAGGCCCTGCTGGCACAGCTGGCACCACATCTGGAGCTCCTGTCCCCTCTCTAGTGTCCCCAAATGCTGCCAGTCCCTGCTGGCACAGCTGGCACCACATCTGGATCTCTCCTTTCCATCCCCCCGCCGTCGGCATTGCCAGAATCGAGGGGTTGTGAGGTTCACTTTAATTATTGCTGCTCCCAATCTTATCTGGATTAAGAAAGGACTTTAATTACTTGGCTGATAGCTTTGCCTTTTCCATGGGGCTCTGTGCCATTAACCCTTCCAGAGCCGCAGCGCTGCGGGGCGCGGGGAGGGAGGGGCCGGGTGCTCGGGGCTTTGTCAGAGGCACAAAAAACAACAAAAGAAAAAGCGTGAAATGCCATTTCGCGTGGCAGGTTTCAGAAAGCAATCATTAGGAGAGGAACATTCGCAAATGTCACCGTTTGGGAAGGGCCCTGTGGTGCCTGGCTGCGTTCTGGGTCCTGATGGACTGGAAAACAAACAGCGGCTCCTCTCCGGGCTGCAGCTCGGGCTGCTGAGAGCACAAGTGTTAACATTTATTACTTGGTGGTAAACATCATTAGCGTGACCTTTTTGAGGCATTTGAAAGGGAAAATTAGATGGTGCAGGATGCAGAGGTCCTTTCTCTCTCGCAGCTCTCTCCCGACGCCTTGGTGTCTCCCAGGCAGTGAAAAGGCAGCCACAGGCTGAGGGAAGGAGGGAATGATTGCCCCGGGGCTCATCCGTGCTCCAGGGAATGCAGTGACTTGGGAATGGGCACCTGGAAAACAGCCATGGGGGTTTATGGGCCTTTGTAGGGTTTTTTTGTCTGCATTTTCTATGAATATTGTCATGGCCTGGTGTGAAGAACAGGTGTCTGCCAAAAAGGCAGAAGCTTCTCTTTGAAATTCTTCCAAATTATTATTATAATTTTGAAATTAAGGGGCTCTCAGGCAAAGATATGGGAATAGGAATAACAGTTCTTTACCAGGAAAATTAAAATAGCAATGCAGTATTACACAGAACAATCCCAAACCCTGCCAGAGTCAGAATCCAAGCTGACACCCGTCAGGCAGTCAGGGTGTTGGCAGCAGTCCCATTCCATGGTGGCTGCATCCTCCTGCAGGGGCAGATGTGGTTCAGCTGGAGCAGTGCTCCTGGAGAAGGTGCAGTTTCCTCTGAAACTCCAGAGATGATGTGCAAAGGTCTGGTTTTCCTCTGGAATCCAGTGGAAAGAAGGTGCCTTGGTGTCCAAATCTCAGTTTTGATCTGGGTAGGAAAGGCTTGGCTCCTGCCCTGGCTGGAGCATCTCCCAGTGGGATGATGGAATTTTATCAGCCATGCCCTGGGACTCACTGGCCATGAACAGGAGATATCTCCTGGAGGGAGGATGGGCTGTGGGAAGATAAAGATGATTGCCCAGCTGGTTTAAAGCTGGCCCATGAGCAGAGAATATGTGCCAGGAGATCAGGGGCACTGCCCCACCCGGCTGCAGCAGGTGGGGACAGAATTCACATTGCTGGCCACATCCTGTATTGCAACCCAAGACATGCCACAAAACTCCATCAAGGTTTGGGTTGGAAGGACCTTAAAGCTCACCCAGCTCTGCCCCTGCCATGATCATCTCGAAGGTCTTTCCCACCCCAACCAGTTGCAGGATTCCAGGATTTTGGGGTGTGAGCCTGTGAGTGTTTGGCAGGGTGGAGCTGGGGGCTGTGGGAGGAAGCAGAGCCCCAGAGTGAGGAGAGCTGCTCACTGCAGCCCTGGCCAGCCCTCAGCACAGTTCTGGGCCTGGAATTGGGTGGCTTTTAACAACACAGGAGAATTCCCACTGCAAATCCCATATTGCCATGACCACTGCTGGGACAGCGTTTGCTGGGAGAAAATCCATGGAACAGAGAAAATCTGAGAAATTTACAGAGAGAATCTAAAATATTAGTGTGGAATGTGTGTGTACCTCCCAAAGGAGCAGCAGCAGCACAGCTGGAACGCCCTTGGGGTGGGAAGGTGTCTCTTTCCTGCAGGATGATGGGCTCAGCCCAGGGGTTTTCCTTCCCAAGTGTCTCTCACAGCTGTGCCAGGCTGAGCCCACCTGGGTCCTGCTGGGCCTTGGATTTCTGGGAAAAGGGATGGTAAAAAAATATCTGAAACAGATGTGTTGCCTCCAAAACGTAGCAGAAGGAGTGACAGGGTGGATGAGAAGTGAGTGGTACAGAGTCACACAGAGCAGCTGTGGCTGCCCCTGGATCCCAGGGCCAGGCTGGAGCACCTGGGACAGTGGGAGGTGTCCCTGCCATGGCAGGGGTGGGATGGGATGGGATGGGATGGGATGGGATGGGATGGGATAATGGGATGGGATGGGATAATGGGATGGGATGGGATTTAAGGTCCTTTCCCACCCAAACCACTCTGGGATTCTGTGTGCAGAAAGTTTTCCCTCCTCGTACCTGCAGGAGGGAAAAAGTGAGCAGAAGACCAGGAAAACCTTCCTGCCATCCTCCTTAGAGATCCTGGAAATCCTGATTTGTTCCCTCACTCTGCAAGTCCTTCAAGGAGACCTGTCCTCTCTGGAAGCATCTTTATTAGAGTGACCTCATTTTATGTGCTCAGACCTTCGACTTCCAATTTCCTTCCACCTCTGGGAGGTGAAATTTGTGCTCTGAGAGCTCCTAAAGGGAAGTGACCTGGAACAGAAGCTGCTGCAGCCACATCGCCCTTGGGGAGGCACCGTGGGGACAGGGACAGGGTGCAGAAGGGCTCTGGGGGGACAGGGTGGGCTGGAAAAAGAGATTTGCCTTTACAAACAAACTGTAGGTTTACTGATAAATTAAATTGGATATTGAAAGAAGCAATGGGGAAAACAGTGAATTGTATAAGAATTAGAAATGAAAAGGGAGGGTTGTACATGAGAGGGGAATCTCAGGTGTCAGGTGTTTGGGCAGTCTGTGCCTCCCAAGTGCCTCAGCCCATGGGGAAAGAGAGAGGGAAATGCAGGTGGGAAATTGGGATAAAAGGAGGCTGTGTGCTCCAAAAATGTGAGAGATCCCAGGGCAATGCCCCACGGCCTCTCCCTTTATTGGAATAAAGCAAAAGGACTCCTCTGTGTCCTTTGGGACATGAACCTCTGGTGTTTGTGGGTTCATTTTCCTGGCCCAGCCTTTGGGATCTTGTGGGGTTAACTTTTTGGTGCTCTGCACCAACTTTGTTGGGTTATTAACATAATCCAGTGCTCCCAGTGTCCCCACTGCCCATCCCAGTGTCACCTCCCAGCCACAGCCCCAGTGCTGGCAGAGCTGTGCCATCCCATCCCTGCCAGGGGAGCTGGGGCCACTGGAGCCCCAAAAAGCTTCTGGCTTTTCCTGGAGCACTGAACCCACAGCTCCTGGCTTTTCCTACAGCCTGAACCCACAGCTCCTGGCTTTTCCTACAGCCTGAACCCACAGCTCCTGGCTTTTCTTACAGCCTGAACCCACAGCTCCTGGCTTTTCTCACAGCACTGAACCCACAGCTCCTGGCTTTTCTTACAGCCTGAACCCACAGCTCCTGGCTTTTCTCACAGCACTGAACCCACAGCTCCTGGCTTTTCCTACAGCACTGAACCCACAGCTCCTGGCTTTTCCTGCAGCCTGAACCCACAGCTCCTGGCTTTTCCTACAGCCTGAACCCACAGCTCCTGGCTTTTCCTGGAGCCTGAACCCACAGCTCCTGGCTTTTCTCATACCACTGAACCCACAGCTCCTGGCTTTTCCTGCAGACCAAAGGAGCAGCTGTTGTGTCCTGGCTGCTGCTGCCTGGGTTTCTCTCCAGGCTCACCCTGCTGCATCCAGAGCTGTGGTCAGGGCTGTGCTGTGACACAGACACCTCTGCTGTGGCACGGGCACATGGCAGGGATGGAACTGCTGCTGCCCCCGAGGAACAGCCCCTTATCTCACAGGGCACATTTCAGCACCTGCAAATGAGGCATTTCCCAGTGCCCCACACAGGCTGGGCTGGGCACAGACTCTGTCACACAGCACACACTCGCAGGGAAATCTCTTTAAAGTGGTTTTTTTGATGGGTAATGGATTGTCAGTGCTGGCTCCTGCATCACAACAGGGGCAGGGGAAGATGTGACGCCTCCTGATTTTCCTTTATTAGAGGGTAAATACCAAAATGAGCTGATGAGAGCCTATTTATTTTTATGAGGAAATAAACAGCCAAAAGGGCAGCAGTTTATGAGATGAAAGCTAATACAGCTGGGCCCTGATTTGGTGAAAGGCTGTCAGAAAACAAAGCAGAGATTTAGCGCTGGAGATGTTTTGATGGAAGCAACAGGAGCTGTGTTCAGCCAGGGTTGTATTAACAAATTAATAATAAATTATTAATTTTGCTCTCAGGTGGCAAAAGCAGGGACACAGAGCAGGCCAGCAGGGCTGTGAGGGTGGAGTGGCTCAGCTCCCACCCTGGCTGTCACTCTCGCTGCTCTGACCCCATTCTGACCCCCCTCAACCAGCTGCAGGCCCAGATTTGATTTGGTATCAAATTCAGTGAGACACCCGGGGTGGTTCCAGCTCTCACAAACCTTCCCCTCCCCAAGGGCTGCCCTGGAGCTCTTACATCCCATCTGCTCACGGATCTGTGTCCCACCTGGACACAGAGGTCAGGCACAAGTCCCTGCCTGCCCCTGGCAGAGCATCCCTGTCCCTGCCCGTGGCTCCTGTGCCCCTGCTGCAGCCCCAGAGGGATCCAGCTCCCTCCTGCCCCGCTGTCACAGCACAGACACAGCTCCTCCAGCTTTCTCTCTGTTCTGGGACAATAATTTCACCTGCCTTCCCTCCAGGACACTCCTTTGTGTGTATTCTGTCCACTGCAGCTCTTCTCCTGAGCACTGAGCTGAGCATCACAATTTTTTTTTTTTTTCCAGCCAGGCAATCCTGAGCTGGAGCAGGAATTACCTAGGATGGCTCAGCCTTGGAGCTGCAGCTTCTGAGGAGAAAATCTCCCCTTGCCTGTGCTGGCTCCAGCAGGTCTGGAGTGCCTGACAAAATGGAACATCTCCAAGGGTGATGCTGCAAAGGTCTCAGTGCAATCAGCTCCTGAGTGAAAGGAAGGATTGGGGAGCAGGGTGGGGCCAGCACAGGCGAAGTCTCACAGCCCCTGGAAATGTTCTGTGGAGGAATGGCTGATGTGGTGTTTATTACCTCCCATCTTTTCATTGCAGAGTGCATTTCATGATCAGACTGAGCAACCGCACTTGGCTGTTTTGGCAACCAGAATAAACACGGAATCATGGACTGGTCTGAGGTGGAAAGGACCTTAAATCCCATCCCATCCCATCCCATCCCATCCCATCCCATCCCATCCCATCCCATCCCATCCCATCCCATCCCATCCCAGGGACACCTCCCACTGTCCCAGGTGCTCCAGCCCCAGTGTCCAGCCTGGCCTTGGGCACTGCCAGGGATCCAGGGGCAGCCACAGCAAATCTGGGAATTTTATTCCAGCCCAGCCAGGAATTCCTTCCCAATCCAAATTTAAATCTATCCTTCTACAACCTAAACCCATCCCTTGCCCTGTCCTGTGGTTGTCCTCATCCAAACCCCTCTCCCACAGTGACCCCAAAACCTCAGGCTGTCCCAGCAATGGAATCCCAGCAGTGTTTTCCTCTTTGCTCCCAAATGCACGGCAAGGGAACGGGGAAGGGAAATGTGGAACTTGCAGGGAGAGGTGACATTGGGAATGCACATTTCTGGCTGTGATTAAGGAGCCTTCATTGCCTGCTGAATCACACCAGAGACTGAAGAGAAACACGTGGAAATGAAGGGATTAAACCTCCTCCCAGATGGGCAGGTGAACCTGGAGGAAGAGGGATGTTAACGCTGGAATTTGGGGGATTCATTCTGATGCTGGTAGAAGATTCCAGGTGTGTCACCCTGCCTCCCAGCAGCGCCTCTGCACCCTGCACCTTGACTGGAGTGGGCTGGGAACTGGAGACATTCAGTTCTGGGGGATTTCAAAGCCCTGTGGGCGTGGCACTTGGGCACATGTGGTGTGGGGGGTTGGTTTTTGGACGGCTGCTGGACAGACTCAGGAGCTTATTATTTTTTGTTTTTTATGTTTGTATTTTATTATAAGGTGTGGGTGTGAGAGTGTAGAGCATGGAGAGTGATAAGAGCAAGGGGGTAAGAGAGAGTTTAGAGAGAGAGATTAGAGATTAGAGGTAAGAGGTAAGAGATATAAGATGGAGTGATTTTCCGTTTACAATACAATAAGTATTTTTCCATTATGAATATTCTAATTTCTAATAACCAGTCTAATACAATATACTAATTTCCTAATATTTGCATGCAACCTATAGGAACTGCTAAATTCCCATGTTTTGTGGCTTTCTTATCTGTAACCCTTATCTTCAGACCTTTCCTGCCAGGCTTGGGACAGGATGTCTGTTGGTTCTTTGCTATTTGTGGCATTTGGTATCATCTAAACAAAGGAAGAGGCCTCAAACCTTCACATAACTATTTTTAGCGTTTATGTCAAAGACTGCTAACATTTCTATTTTATTTATTGTTTTAGAACTACTTGCTGGGCTCTTATAAGATTTTGCTATTCCCTCCCCAACAATGTGGCACTTGGGGACACGTGGCAGTGGCCACATGGGGGATTGTTGGACTCGATGTGCTCTGAAGGATTCTCCAACATTAACAACCCCAAAATTTTGTATTTGGGCACAGGATTTTCATCCCCCCCTGCCAGGACTGTGCCTGGGCTGGGACAGTGCCAGGGGAGGGCCCTGCACTGAGCAAATTCTCTTTAATTCTTTGAAGTGTTTTGACTCTTGTAGCCCAACCAAATGTGCCTGTTAAAAATGTAGGGTCTGGCTCTCAGTGCCATTAAAGAGAAAGGCAAATAACTGCATTTCTTTCTTTCATCTTTGTCTCTGAAAGCGTCCTGTGCACCTCCTGGTGCTGTTAATATTCATATTTCTGTGCTCCCCTCTGATGTTTCACTAAGCACCAGCCCTTGGCAAAACAGAGCTGGAATAACTAAAAAAAAAAAAAAAAACTGGCTTGTAATTCTTCTCCTGTGTTCCTCATTCAGGTTTGGGAATTAGACCCTGAAATTTCGTACAGTTCAGATTTTTTAGTTGACCTTCTTAGGTTCTCGTCCTAAATCATGTCCCTGTATCCCAAATGGCTGAGAGTCCCTTTGGGCTGGGAAATCCTTGGCCAGGCTGCTGCAGACCCGCCCAGGCAGCCGAAGGAAACCATTCCCAGGAGGAGCTCCAGGGCCTGGGGAGCTGCTGGTGCCCCCAGAGCAGCACCATTCCCTGGGGATTTCTGTGCTTCTGCTTCATCTCAGGACCCTGGGCTTCACCTCACCCTGCTCCACTGCACCTCCTCGTTACTGAATTCCACCTTTCCCTGCAGTCCAGCCCCCTCTGCCTTCCCTCTGTTGCATTTGTCTCCTCACTAGTGGGAAATGCAGAATGGTTTGGGTTGGAAGGGACCTTAAAGCTCATTTTGTTCCACCCCTTTTGTTCCACCCTCATCCCGAGCTCCATTAGTTCCCCTTTTATTTCTTCCTGCATACCAGACTAAAAATTTCCAAGAATTCAGAAGAAATCACTGTTATTTGATCCAGCACTTCTGACTGTGGCCTTTCGAGCGGAATCTCATCTGTCCTCATTGTTTATTCGGGTAGTTCATCATTGCCATGCCAGAACATCCTTTTACTCCTTCAAAACTCACACTAATGGCTCTGCAGATTATTTTCCTTAATGATCTTTTCCTTTTGATTACTTCAAGGTACCTAATGATGCACTAAAGCCAGATACGGGTATAAATAATGTCCTGTGCATAGCAGTGATGCCCTCAAATTCTGTTTAGGTTTTTAAACTCCTTTTGTTGGAACTCAGACACTTTATTCCAGAGTTTTCCTCTGATTAGTTCCCACAGATGATTGTGTCAGGAGCAGCCAGCAGGAACATGGATCTTCCAGCCACCCAAGCAAACAGAGGTTGTTGTGAGCCTGGGCCAATTTAAATATCATTTAATTGTGTCTCAGTCCCCTCTGCCAGGTTCAGGACAGTGGGATCCCGAGGGATGGCAAGGCTGGGATGGCACAGGAGCACAGAGCTCGTTAATTGTGTCAGGGAGCACAGCCTGAGCCTTGCTGACCTTTCCAAAGGCTGGGGAAATTCCCATAGGGAGCCCCAGAGAGCTCTGTGTGCCAGGCAGGAGCTGCTGGGACAGGTTAATGAAGGGGAGACTTGGGTCAGTCACTGCCACAGAGCAGGAAACCGAAAATCAGAGACCCAGGCACTGGGGTAATTCCCAGCCATGGATTCCAGCCTCGTGGGATGGGGCAGAGCCTGAGCTCTCCTGGGTGGGCACTGGGATGGGAACTGAGCTCTCTGTCCAGCATCTGCTGATTTCTCTGCTCCTGCCTCTCCTGCTGAAGTGGAGGGGCTGGTGTGGGCAGTCCCAGAATCCCAGAATGGATTGGGTGGGAAAGGACCTCAAATCCCCCCCAGAGCCACCCCTGCCATGGCAGGGACACCTCCCACTGTCCCAATGTCCAGCCTGGCCTTGGGCACTGCCAGGGATCCAGGGGCAGCCACAGCTGCTCTGGCAATTCCAGCCCAGCCAGGAATTCCCAATTCCCAATATCCCATCCATCCCTGCCCTCTGGCAGTGAAGCCATTCCCTGTGTCCTGTCCCCTGATGAGGAAAAAAAAGCCAAAATCTGAGCTATTTTCAAATATAAACAAATACAGCTGATATGAATCCCAAAGGAAAAGCAGCCTCTGCCTGGATACCAATGTGTTCACTGCTGTGTCCAGTCAGTCCTTGAGCTGACCTTTCTTTAATTTCTTTAATTTGCTGGAATTCCTGCAGTTTGCGATCATCCTGTCCTTACCTAGCCCATCAATATTCACACTGCTCCTGCCCAGAAAGACTTTGCAGTGTTTGGCAGAGGCTGGGAATGTTTTCCCCATTTTTGGTGTAACCATGTGGGATAGACCCTTTCGCTGGATAAAGCAAAACCAAAGGTCACAGACTCGGAAATCTGCAAACTTGATTTATGACATTTTGGAGGTGCACATTCCTGTCTGCTCAGCAGCTTTTGGTGTCACTGGTTTGGAAGGATCTCCTGATCTTCCCCCAGGCTCCCTTGATCTCAATTATTTATTGAAAAGCAAAAGCAAGTGGTGCCTCTGTCAGGCTTTCCCAGTGAGGAATTAATTAAGAAAGCAAAGCACACCTACAGGGACCGGGGGCTGCATTCCCTGTCAGGACTTTGGAATTAAAAAGAAGTGGAGCTATTAGTAACAGATTTATTTAGTATTACATCTTCCCCTCCAAATACTCTTTGGAAAGCCCATAAAGCCAGGCAGTCACTAATAGGCAATTTTAAGACAACTGGGTAAGTGGAGTGTGAAAGGCTGAAATGCCCAAAGGTCAGGTGCCTCTGAGATTTGATTCTTCCAGCCAGGAAAAGTCTTAATGAGTAGTTTAATTATATGACAGATTAGAGCACTTTGGTTCAATGAATCCAAGGAAGTTGGAAATTGCTATTTTCCTGGGTAAATCATTTGAAAATAAGTTGAATTGTTAAAATAATTATTGACTACTTCAAAAGGTTTCCCTGGCACTCTGAGAGTGCAGCAGAAGCGAAATGGGAGCCGAAGCCTCATTGAGCTCCAAGCACTTAATTGGGATATGTTTTTGTGAGTTTGCTTTTCCCCCTGATAACGAGACCGTGATGGATACAAACACGCTTTGGAACTGAAGCCGCTCCCAGGATTAATTGCCGGTGATTGATTTGGCACTCTGCTCCCGGCGGCTGAGCGGCAGCCGTGCCGTGTCCCCGCTCCAGCCCGCCCTGGAGCTGGGGTCGCTCCCAGCCCCTGAAGGGCTCCTGGTCCCTGCTTGCAGCTGCTGGAGCTGGGATGGTTCTGGCTCTTGGCTGCTGTGGGAGCTCAGGGTGTGCCCCCTGGCCTCTTTGGGGGTCTCAAAACCCCCCTGGTGAGGGTCTCAAAGACCCCTGAGTGAGACCCTGGTGTCTCAGGCACTGAATTCACACCCCTGGGGGAAATTACCAACACAGAGGGAATGGAAACAAGCCACCAAAATTAGTAAAGTGTAAATTAGGTTGTTGGAACGTAGATAAATAGATTTTGGGGATGTTTGTGATAAGGGACACGTGGCCAAGATGGAGAATTTGGGGTGTGGATCCTCTTCCTCCTTCTGCTCCGTGCCATCCATGCTGGGTGACATGCTGGCACTGCCAGATTATCTGGGGACAGAGCTGGGCTGTATAACAAGACTGTATTGTATTGGAAAATTGTTATAAACATTTAGCAGGTAATTCAGACTGTGTGAGATCAGCCCTGCCCTCAGCAGGCAGATTCCACCCTGGGTGCCCGGCTGGGCAGAGCTGTGAGCCGGGCAGAGAGTTCCTGAGACAGGAAACAATCAACAACCCTTGGAGCCTCTGAAAAACCATCTCCTGCAATCTCTCATCGGTGGCCTTGGGAAAAATCAGGATTTACACCACTGCATGTCCTCCTGAGGTGATCTCGGGTCTAAGGAGAACCTCGGGTGGTGACAGGCTGCCACAGGTCTGGAAAACTCCTGGGGGCCTCGATGCAGAATTCAGATTCAAGGTCTTGGTGCAAACAGTGCCAAACAATTAAGCAAATAGCTCTTTTGTGGGGTTTATCTTCACTTGCAGACCTTACCTAGCTAGGAATGAGATTTTGGGATCACAGCAGAGGTTCTGAAGATAGCTTTATTTCTTCAAAGGGTTCCACTAGCAAAATCAGAATACATAGCGTAACAAGGGGCTTTCGTAGGGCTTGGGAGAATTGAAATATAACCAGTAAAATTATAAGTTAAAAACTATCCAATTACTTTAAGATTCTAGGTGAGAAAAGACCAATCATTTAGCAAAGTTAAAGTCCAATAGAAATCCTAAAAGATAGCAGGGGTTTCTGTAGGGGAAGTAAACATTTCTCTAAGATGAGTCATCCTAAGGAAAGGGTTTCTTATCTCAGGGTATGAGATCCCAGGGGCCCTTTTCAGGGATAGCTGTATCATCCACCTGCTCCCATCCCTGCCCTGTCCCTGCTCTGGTCACCCTACGCTGTGCTGGTGGCAGGCAGGGGCTGGCATTGCTGCCTGCACTGTCCCAGGAAAGGCAGGGACACCTGGAGGAGCTCAGAGCTTTTGGCTGAGCCCGGCTCTGGTGAGGATGCTGCTCTCCATGGTGCTGATCTCCCAGAACCGAGGTGACCTTGAAATCTCCTAAATCTTCTTTGCCCAGAGCAGCTGTGGCTGCCCCTGGATCCCTGGCAGTGCCCAAGGCCAGGCTGGACACTGGGGCTGGAGCACTGGGACAGTGGGATGAGACGGGCTCTAAGGTCTCTCCCAGCCCAAACCAATCTGGAATTCTAAAACTCTGAATAACCCAAATTGCCCCGCTGGGTCCCAGTGCTGCAGTGCTTGTGGGGTCTAGTCAGCCCTCCTGTGGCAAGATGCACATCTCCCTCATGGTAATGTTAATGACCTTTGAGATTTACATCAGACAGGAGGAAAATTTTCTTCACTGAAACAGTTGTCAAGCCCTGACACAAACTGCCCAGGGCAGTGTTAAACATATTCAAGAAGGGCAGGGTTGTCATTTCTGGAAGTGTTCAAAAACCACATGGATGTGGCACTTGAGGACATGGCTTAGTGCCGAGCATGGTGCTGGGTTGGTGATTTGAACTGATGATCCTGGAGATCTTTCCCAACCTAATAAATTCTGTGATTCTGGCTCTGCACAACTCCCTGCCAGGAGGGGACAGCCGGGGGAGCAGGGACAGGAGGAGAGGGAACGGCCTCAGGCTGGGCCAGGGCAGGCTCAGGGTGGAACCAGCAGGAATTTCCCCATGGAAAGGGAGCTCAGGGTTGGAGGTGCCCAGGGAGATTTGGATTCCACCTCTGGACCTGTCACCTGGAGGTGGCACTCAGAGCTCTGGGTGGGGACAAGGTGGGGATGGAGCACAGCTGGGACTCCATGGGCTGGGGGGGGCTTTTCCATCCCAGTGATTCTGGGGAGTTTGGCCTGCACTATTGCCCTGGGTCTGGCAAGGAGCCCTTGTGGGATCCTGGATCGGGTTTTCTCGGTTTCTTCCCTCAGAACAGAAAGGCAGATCCCCAATGGCACCAGGGCTGTGGCCATGTGTAAATAACATTTAGGAGCTGCCGAGTTCCTCCCTCCCTGGGTGCCCGGCTGGAGTTGTAGCTGCTGAAGCATTTCCAAGAACAGTCTCCACAGGCGTATAAATAGCACTTAAATGAGTGTTTTCCTCCTGCTTAATAACACAGCTTTATTTTTAACTCCTTTCCCAGCCAGTGGCACGCAGCACAAGGAGAGCGATAGGAAGAGTAAGGAAAACATCCCAAAAGCTGCTGAAAGGCGGGGGACGAGCCCAGCAGAGCCATCTGCAGCGGGGATTTTCACAGCCGCCCCCGGAGCCGAGGAGCAGCCACTGCTGCTGTGCGGGGCGGTTTTCCCACCTGGAATCCTCGCTGGAGCGGGCAGGTACAGGCAGCTCCCTCTGACACCTCCCTCGGGGCTCAGAGAGGGAACCAAAGCCCTTGGACCGTGCAGAGCTCACCGGGGCTGGCCAGAGATCCCCGCTGCTGCCTGGGTTGTTAATTAGCAGGGACAGGGGTGGTTAATGAACTGGGGCGTTTGCAGATGCTGTGAGTTACTTAGAGCAGGCAAAGCCACAGCGCTCACCCTAAAGGCAGATAAAGCTCAACGTGGTGAAATAAAACTTCTGTAGGACGGGATCACTTGGGAAATTCCATGTCTGGAACGAGCAGCAGGGACAGGAATGATGGAAATGCGGACTGGAACTGCTGGGGTTCACCCCACAAAAATGCCACCTTCACCAGAGCAGGTCAGCCTGGCTTTGCTAGGCTGGGTCTGGAAGTGCCCAGGGATGGAGGTGGCCCCACCTCTGGGTGCCTCTTCCCAAACTCTTGGCTAAAGCCTCCCAAATGGTGGCTCCTGCTCCCAGCCCTGCCAAGGAGGATTTGGCTTTGCAGCCACCCCTGCAGTGGCACTGTCCTTGGGCACACAGGTGACCCGTCCTTGTCCCTGGGCAGCTGAGGGACCACAGAATCATGGAATCACTCAGGTTGGAAAAGACCTTTAAGACCATCAAATCCAACACTAAGCCAGCACTGACCATCCTGGATCCTCTTCCCTGTTGACAGCAAAGCAGCTTTCCAACCCTGGCCAAGTATAAAGAGAAGTGAAAAATCAAAAAGCGATGTAAAATCTTCTGAAACTTTTAATTTGTAATTTTTTTTTCACAAACTGGATTTTTAAACTGAATGAGTGTTTCTGGGCCGGGTGTTGGGTTCAGGAGTTCTGGGCTGGCTCTGATCACAGGACACACCCAGAAAGAAATTGAGCAAGGATTGTTTTGTAGGACCAGTGAATCAGAGATGTCCTGGTTTGGAAGACAAGTGTCTACCAATAAAAAGGCAGGAGACTTCTCTTTGAAATGGAGAATGTAAATCCCCTCCCTCCAAATTATTATTGTAATTTTGAAATTAAGGGGCTCTCAGGCAAAGAGATGGGAATTAGGAATAACAGTTCTTTACTAGGAACATTAAAATAGAAATGCAGTATTACAAAGAACAATCCCAAACCCTGCCAGAGTCAGAATCCAAGCTGACACCCGTCAGTCAGTCAGGGTGTTGGCAGCAGTCCCATTCCATGGTGGCTGCATCCTCCTGCAGGGGCAGATGTGGTTCAGCTGGAGCAGTGCTCCTGGAGAAGGTGCAGTTTCCTCTGAAGCTCCAGGGATGATGTGCAAGGTCTGGTTTTCCTCTGGAATCCAGTGGAAAGAAGGTGCCTTGGTGTCCCAAATCTCAGTTTTGATCTGGGTAGGAAAGGCTTGGCTCCTGCCCTGGCTGGAGCATCTCCCAGTGGGATGATGGAATTTTATCAGCCATGCCCTGGGACTCAGTGGCCATGAACAGGAGATATCTCCTGGAGGGAGGATGGGCTGTGGGAAGATAAAGATGATTGCCCAGCTGGTTTAAAGCTGGCCCATGAGCAGAGAATATGTGCCAGGAGATCAGGGGCACTGCCCCACCCGGCTGCAGCAGGTGGGGACAGAATTCACATTTCTGGCCACATCAACCCAGCACAGGGGCACAGCCAGGGGCTGGGCAGGGATTGTTCTGTAGGATCAGTGTGCCAGGGCACAGCCAGAAGTGCAGCAGGGATTGTTCTGGGGGCAGCACTATTTCTGTGCTCCTGACTGCCACGCAAACAAATCCTACACCACAAATTCAGGGGGCACGTCCAACACACCCCTGTTTATAAAACAGCTGCTTTCTGCAGGGCAGGTCAATTATGGATGGCGATTAATTGGAGCTGCTAACACGTAAACCATTAATATTTTAGTGGAAGTCCACCCACAGCCTGGAAATCACATCCCCATTCCAGAGCCTGCATTTATCCAAATGTTGCTCCCATTTTTGATGGGAAGCAACAGCTCCTGAACGCTGCAATGATCACCCAGAGCTCTCAGCTCCTCCACATGAGTCAGCCCCGGGTTTGCATCACGGTGTTATCACCAAGGATCTCCTGATATGATTATAAATCATGTGAGGCTCAGCCAGGAAATACTATATAAATTTTTAATAGAGTTTTCTATTCAATGCTCATGTTTTGCAGCGCATGGAGGCAAATTATTTTAACTAATTTATGCCAGAGTGCAGAGCCGCTGCTTGAATTGTTTTATCTCCATCACCTGGAGCTCAGCATGACAACAAAACACTTGCTACATGATTTTATGAACTTTGTGCCACGTAAATACTCTGTGAAGATTGCCTGTAGTATGTGATTGTCTATTTTTCTATTTGAATTTCTATTTTATCCTGCTGATTGCCAAAGAAGACAAGGTTTTCATAGAGCTTAATAATTTTATGTGGTTCTTTCAAGGCAGAAGTGAAATACCAGCTTTATATCTCACTGTGTGTGGCTGAAGGTCAAAGAAGCTTCAGAAAAGTGATTTGATTTTTTTTTCCAAAACACAGTAGCCCAGTGATCAGGGTTTATGGGAATCATATTTGACACTTATTGAAACCTCATTTCTGTATTCATAACTTTCTGATTTGGAATTCACTGGGAAGCTGGAGAGGTTTAATGCCCAGAGAGGGAAGGCTTTACTACCAATATCTGGAATTTATAACCTGGGAAGAGCCAGGCAGCTCAGCCCTGATGTCCATCCCAGGAACTTCAGTGACCTCCTGGGAAGATTGAAAAGCCAGGAAATGAAACAATGCCATGAAGTGCAAAATTGGGATGGGGCAACACGCCAGGAGAATTCCAGAGCAGAGCTGAGGGAATCAGGACTCGGATGAGGATGAATTCTGGGAACCTGGAGCAGGAAATGCTGCTGGAAAGGGAGCAGCATGTCTGGGACATTTCATTCACTCCCTGAGAATTTGGCCTTTCTGCTGGCCTGGGAAGGAAAAGGCAGGAGCAGGAATTGCCTGGGTGTGGAGTGCTCCAGCCTGAGCAGAGAGTCAAAGAGAGGAGGATTCTCTGCACAGAAACCAAGAGTGCTGGTAGTGAGGGCAGCAGAGCTGGAGGAAGGCACAGGGAACTCTGTTGAGAATAATCCCTGACTGTCCCAAACACTCCAGCAAGGTTTGTTCATCCCACTCAGCCAAGACTGTCCTGCTGGGGGTGGAGAAATGGAGGGATAAAGGGTACCTGGGGGGGAATGTGGGATTTTCCAGAGGGACAGGGGGCTTTCCCAAAGGGCTGCAGCCTGGGAAAAATCAGATTTAGGGAAGCTTGCAGGAGCAGGTTGGGGTCTAGGTGAGGAATAACAATAATTTGAATTTATGCAACCTTGCCTGGGGCTGCTCCTTGGGGCTCTTCCCGGGATGGGGACACCCTGCTGCCCTGGGAATGCTGCTCCAGAGGGGGACGGGGGTCTGTGATTGTCAGAGTGACCTTTTGGCCGGGTGGGCATGCCAGGAATTCGTGATTCCTGTTTAAAGGGACCAGCCGTTTACATCCCTTGCTTTGTGGGACTGTAGAGACCAACATCTGGAGGTACAAACCAGAGCTGGGCTTGTTGGGAAGTGCAAAACCGCTGGAATGTGTGTGATTCCTGCAGAGAGAAGGGGAAATTAGGGTTTGGTATCACACTAAGGAAAATTTAGGACATTATAGTTCATAATCCAGATTCTAAAAAGAAAGTTGGCTTTGTTAGTACTAATTTAATCCAGGTTCTTATCCAAGCACTTATCTGAGAAGAAAAGCTTTCCATGGCAAAGATTTGTGTTCCCAACTCTTTCAGCTGCAGAATAAGAAGCATCTTTGTAGATTTTGTGGTTAAAGCCGATTAGATGAGATTTAATATTCTTGATTTATTTGTTTACATATTTATTTGCCTTTTAAACCTAAGGGTAAAAAAAAAAAAACAAACACGAGCAGATTTTAACTTCTTTCATCTCCAGGAGCAGTAATTTCATTTCAGACCTTGCTTATATAACACAAAGCAGTGAAATTGTGATTCCCTTTTCCATTTAAACAGCCTTCAATATTTACTGCACAGAGTTCAACCCCTCAGTCCTGCGGCTCCACACGCAGCAATCAGTCAATAATGGAGCCAGAAGGAGTTTCAGCTTGAGTCCAGCCATAAACTTCCCTGAATTAATTCCTATTTTAATGAGAGAATGGCTTTTAAGACAAAAAGTCCAGTTTTGATTTTGGATTGCGGCCGACAATGGCTCTCGTGGGGTTTGAGGTGACAAATGCATTAAAAACAAAAGGGAAGAAAGGAATTTTCCTCTTTTCCTGTCACAGCAAGCGCTGTTCCTTTCCTCAGGCTGAGTTTCTTCCTAATGATGCCACAATATTCATCTCCCACCGAATGCTCTCCTCCTTAAAACTTCCCATGTGTTCTGGATGTGAGAAAATCCAGGCTGCAGATTGCTGAGTTCCAGGTTGGACACTGGGCTTGGAGCTCCTGGGACAGTGGGAGGTGTCCCTGCCATGGCAGGGGTGGCATGGGTGAGATTTAAGGTCATATCCAACCCAAACCATTCAGGGGTTCTGGGATTTCCTCCCAAATCTCCTCCTGCCTCTCTCACACTCCCAGGATTTGCAGCAGTGGGTTGGAGCTCAGTGTGGATGTTGTCCTGCCATGGACAGGGGGTCCCACTCAGGGCAGGGACCCCCTGACCATTCCCCACTCCAGGAGTGCCCTCAGCCCCTGCTCTCACACCAAGCATGTTTAATTAGCTCTTGCAATTAACCTCACCTTTAGATTGCAGGTGCCCAGCTGAGGGCTGAGCTGTCCCCCCTGTCCTTTGTCACCTGCAGGCTCCAGCCATGTGGGGTTTGTTCGTCCCCTGGCCCTGCCCCAATGTGCAATAACCTGTGTTTAACTGACATGTGCAATAACCTGTGTTTAACTGACATGTGCAATAAGCTGTGTTTAATTGAAATGTTTAATCACGTATGTTTAATTGAAATGTTTCATAACCTGGGCTGCAGGTCGGTGCTTTGGGTCTCTTTTAGTGATGCACCAGTACAGAGACCCCAAAGTCCCTTCATCAGTGCCCCAGACCCCAAAGTCCCCTCAGTGTCCCAGATCCCAAAATCCCCCTCAGTGCCCCAGACCCCAGAGTTCCCTCATCAATGCCACAGACCCCAAAAATTCCAGACCCCAAAGTCCCTTCATCAGTGCCCCAGACCCCAGAGTTCCCAGACCCCAAAGTTCCCCTCAGTGTCCCAGATCCCAAAATCCCCTCCATGCCCCAGACCCTAAAGTTCTCTCAGTGCCCCAGACCCCAAAGGTCACAGATCCCAAAGTTCCCCTCAGTGTCCCAGATCCCAAAATTCCCCTCAGTGCCCCAGACCCCAGAGTTCCCCTCATCAATGCCATAGACCCCAAAAATTCCAGACCCCAAAGTTCCCCTCAGTGTCCCAGATCCCAAAATCCCCTCCATTCCCCAGACCCTAAAGTTCTCTCAGTGCCCCGGACCCCAAAGGTCACAAATCCCAAAGTTCCCCTCATCAGTGTCCCACACCCCAAAGATCCCGGACCCTAAAGTTCCCCTCAGTGTCCCAGATCCCAAAATTCCCCTCAGTGCCCCAGACCCCAGAGTTCCCCTCATCAATGCCACAGACCCCAAAAGTTCCAGATCCCAAAATCTCCTCCATGCCCAGACCCCAGAGTTCCCCTCAATGTCCCACACCCTAAAGATCCCAGACCCCAAAGTTCCCTCAGTGTCCCAGACCCCAAAGTTCCCTCCAGTGCCCCAGATCCCTCTCCCAGCCCTAAACCCACAGAGCCCCCCGAGTTTGTCCTGCAGGAATCAGAATTTGGCTCCTCACAGGTCAGTGGCACTGATGGGGTTAATGCTTCCTGCAGGAAATGGAGGTGAGGAACCTCAGGATTCTGTGGTGGCCCTTTGGATTTGGGGTGAGGAGTGGCAGTGAGGGGCTGGAAGGAATGAGGAGCAGACCCTGCAATCCTTGAGGCTGGCAAAGGTTCCAGGGCTGGTCCAGCCCAGGCAGGAGGAGCTGGGGCTGAAATGTCCCAATTTCCAGAGCTGAGGCTGGAATGTCCCAATTTTCCAGAGCTGGGGCTGAAATGTCCCAATTTTCCAGAGCTGAGGCTGAAATGTCCCAATTTCCAGAGCTGGGGCTGAAATGTCCCAATTTCCAGAGCTGGGGCTGAAATATCCCAGTTTCCAGAACTGGGGCTGAAATGTCCCAGTTTTCCAGAATTGGGGCTGAAATGTCCCAATTTTCCAGAGCTGGGCCTGAAATGTCCCAATTTTTCAGAGCTGGGGCTGAAATGTCCCAATTTTCCAGAATTGGGGCTGAAATGTCTCAATTTTCCAGAGCTGGGGCTGAAATGTCCCAATTTTCCAGAGCTGGGGCTGGAATGTCTCAATTTTCCAGAGCTGGGGCTGAAATGTCCCAATTTTCCAGAGCTGGGGCTGAAATGTCCCAATTTTCAAGAGCTGGGGCTGAAATGTCTCAATTTTCCAGAGCTGGGCCTGAAATGTCCCAGTTTTTCAGAATTGGGGCTGAAATGTCTCAATTTCCAGAGCTGGGGCTGAAATATCCCAATTTTCCATAGCTGGGGCTGGAATGTCTCAGTTTTCCAGAGCTGGGCCTGAAATGTCTCAATTTTCCAGAGCTGGGGCTGAAATGTCCCAATTTTCAAGAGCTGGGGCTGAAATGTCCCAATTTTCCAGAGCTGGGATCACGGTGCCACCTTTATTTCATCCCCCACACGGGATCCTGCACCAAATCCTTGGTTAGCACCAACCATGCAGTTGGCTTGGTAATTATATTATAAATAAAATAATTAAGTAGGGCCTATTCCTTTTTAAATGAGATTAGATCAGAGCTGCTTCCATTGCAGAGGAGCTGATTCGGTTCAATTAGCTTTATTCTCAGATGTGGAGCATCCCAACATCCTTTTTTGCCTTTGTTAAATTAATTTAATTAGAAAACACTGTTTTAATGAAACAGGATACTGTAGCTTCCAGAAATGAATTTTCATCCACAGAGTGCTTGGGAAAAATGGCAATGAAAATAATTTTGATAAGTAACTCTCAGCCTGAATATCTCTATTGTTGCTCATGCCCTGAGGTTATATTTTTAATTGCATGTAATAAATATAACTTTATTAATTAGGAATTATCTGGAAAGGAAAGAGACTTTTTTTTCCTCTACTTGATGGTGTAGAGAGGCTTAAAATAAAATCCCTGTTCCTTGGGGTAGGTACATTCAATCCACCTTTGGGTTTTTGTTTTTAGGCTGGCTACAAAATCAAGAATATAAAATCCTGTCTTGTTTGTGGTGGGGTTTTTTGCTGGCTGGAAAAGGAAATTTTCAGCCTTATACTAAAGGAAATTTGGGATGTTTCTCATGGGATTATTTCATGATGGGACTCACTGCCAACCAGCCCAGGGTGCAGTGCAAAGCCTTTATCTTTGTTTTTCCCCTGCACCAGGTTCTTAGATCCCTTGCAAAGCCAGGATGATAATTTGCTATTCTGAGATGTTTGTGTGTGCAAAGCACCAGCCTGGGGGAATGATGGGATTTGAGATTGAGGACTTGGCTGGAAAAAGGGAAAGTGAAGCAGGGCAGGCTTTTGTCCTTTTATCACTCTAAAATTTAAAATGATAAAAAACCCACCAACCTCTGAAAAACAGATTTCAGAGATTTTCACGGGAGGGAATTTTTCTCAGTGCAGGGCCAGAGGAGCTCACACATGAGCTCACACATAAAATAAGTCTAAGGTGTTTCAATTTTCCCTCTATTTTTATCTTTAGACTGAGGGACTCTTGCCCCAGTCTGGGCTGTGTCCTCACCAGCACCTCCCACACCGGGAGCAGACCTGGGGCTGCTTTCAGGAATATTTGGGGGCTTTGGGAGGAGCAGGGCTCTGTCTGCATGGGCTCCTCGGGATTTCCCAGAGGGAATTTGGGTGGCTCCTGGCCCTTGGCCGAAGCTCAGCCAGGCTCTGATGGAGCTGGAATCTCCTGCTTTGGTTCCTGCTCCCCTCCAGCTGCTCTGCCTTCCTTTGCCAGCAAATAAAAGCAATAATCCCACGGGATTCCTTCCTTCCCAACACCACCAAAATATTCATCTCCCATTGAATCCTCTCTTCCTAAAAGCTGCAGGTTTGACAAAAAACTCATCAGGCTCTGATTTCAGATATTTTTCTGCCCCATTTGCTCTTTGCAATGGTGACCAAACACAGAAAGTTCTTTGGGAATATTAATGCATTTATGCACTTAATTCCTCCGGTGTGAAAGGAGGAAATGCACAAAGAGAAAATGCATTATAACCCTTCATTAATTAATTTAATGAAGTGATCAGTGAATGACAGTGATCTCTGTGATCCCAGGACTTGCAGCTCCAAGAAGTTGCTGCCACCATGGCTGAAGGCAGGGGAGGGCTCTGGGATGGATCTGGGCAGGTGACACTGATCACACCTGGGCAGGATTGGGTGATCCACAGGGAGATCCACAGGGAGATCCACAGGAGATCCACAGGATGATCCACAGGGTGATCCACAGGGATGATCCATAGTGATAATCCACAGGGTGATCCACAGGGTGATTCACAGGGATGATCCACAGGATGATCCACAGGGTGATCCACAGGATGATCCACAGTGATGATCCACAGGATGATCCACAGGAATGATCCACAGGATGATCCAATGGAATGATCCAATGGAATGATCCACAGGGTGATCCACAGGGTGATCCACAGGATGATCCACAGGGATGATCCACGGGGTGATCCACAGGGTGATCCACAGGGTGATCCACAGGGTGATCCACAGGGTGATCCAGAGGATGAACCACAGGGGTGATCCACAGGGATGATCCACAGGAATGATCCACAAGGTGATCCACAGGGATGATCCACAGGATTATCCAATGGAATCATCCACGGGGTGATCCACAGGAGTGATCCACAGGGTGATCCACAGGATTATCCACAGGGATGATCCACAGGATGATCCAATGGAATGATCCACAGAGTGATCCACAGAGTGATCCACAGGGTGATCCACAGGGTGATCCACAGGGATGATCCAATGGAATGACCCAATGGAATGATCCACAGGGATGATCCACAAGGGTGATCAACAGGGTGATCCACAGGAATGATCCTCAGTGGAATGATCCACAGGGTGATCCACAGGGACAGTTGTAGTGACACTGAACAGATTTGGGCCACAGTGCCACGTCTGAACAAGTCCAGGCCGTGCTCTGTATCATATTCACCAACCAAACTATATTTAGCTGCTTTTCTCCATGTTTTGCTGCCTAGTTGTTTTTCTGCATGTTTCACTGTTTCTTCACACACTTAACTGTTTTCCTGTGCATTTCTTAGTTTAGATTAACGTTTATAACAAGTGCACAGAGTGAACCATTTTTAAGTGTTTTTCTACAACTTGTTGAGACCCTTCAAAGCCACTGAAACATAAATTGTGCTAAAACGAAAGAAAAGGAACTGAAAAACTGAATATTGAAATTTAAAAACTCAAAATAAAGGTGGGCAGTAAAGTTCTGAACAACCACCAGTCATCGTACCTGAAGGGCTTGTTCAATGCCCTATGGTGTGTTGTGCTTTATTTTTATTTATTTTTTTAGGGTCAGGATTAAATGCATGGTATTTCTTGTTTGGACTCAAATGTTTATTAGTTCTTATTTTTATTACAGTCTCACAAACTCTGAGTTCTACAGCACCTCAAGCTAACAAGCTAAAAATGGAGATTTATTTTTCTCTTTCCAGGGCCTTTTAAGGATAAACTGCTCAATTAAGAAATGCCATTTAAATTATTTTTACTTTTAACTTAGTAATAACTACCTTTTCCTCACAATGTGGAGTTTTTTACTACTAATCACACAATATCACCCAAACTCATGAAGAAGAAGGTGAAGAAAAAGGACAAAGCTCTACTCTAAATCTTCCATCTTGCTTTATTTATATTGCTTTATTCTAAAACCTTAAATTTTATGTTTTCCACCATGTGACATTACACACTTCTATTCAAATTACACACCTATAATCCCAGTTTTATCATTCCATTTTGGGAGTCTTTTCCACAGCCTCAGGTCAAAGGCAGAGTTCTCCTGGGGCTCCTGTCCTGTCACTGCCAGCAGAGCTCCTCATCCCAGCCTGACCAAAGCTGGGCCAGGTCTGTGCATCCCTCTCCCCTCCTCTGGAAATCTCTGTCACAAACACCACAGGGACAGGAGGAGGCTTTGATTTAAAAGCAAACCAAATCCCCGTGGGGCCTTGGGAGAAGGAGAAACATACACACACACACACACACACAAAAAAAAAAAAAAAAAAAAAAAGTAGAACCCAGGGAAATGTGGGAATGCACATCTGGGAATTGAGCCCGAGGGGAAAGGGAAGCTCTGTGTGCCAGCAGAGAGGAGCAGGATGGGCAGGGACACACAAACACAGCCAGCAGTGGCACTGGGGTGGGCACAGGCTGCCAGAGGGGCTGCCCTGGCTGAGGAGGGCAGGATGATTTATTCCCCTCTGGCTGTGATAATGAAACACTTTCTATTCCCTCTGTCACTGGGAGGATGTTAAAGGGCAACTGGTGCCTGGTGCTGGAGCAGCAGGACCAGGCAGTTTGTGTGTGAGCTCATTAAAAAAGGGGCAGGGAGCTCTGGGGGCCGCAGCCCTCGTGGGTTTGTTTGTGTCCCCAGCAAATCACAGATCATGGGAAAGGCTGTGGGAGCAGATGAGTGATGGCACAGAGTGTTTGAAAAGGCAGCAGGGTGTCCTGCAGTGCCAGTCTGGAGTGAGGGATGGAAATGGAGCAGGGAGAGCTGGAACAGGATCAGCTGAGTGTCCTGGGCTGACCCCAGGACAGAGGAGACCCTGTCCCTGTGCCCTGTGCTCAGGTGAGACCTCACCTGCAGAGATCCAGAGGAGCCACGGAGCTGCTGCAGGGCTGGAACCCTCTGGAGCCAGGCTGGAGAGCTGGGAATGCTCACCTGGAGAGGAGAAGGGTCCAGGAGAGCTCAGAGCCCTGCCAGGGCCTGGAGAGGGGCTGGGGACAGGGATGGAGGGACAGGACACAGGAATGGGACACTGCCAGAGGGCAGGGAGGGGTGGGATATTGGGAATTGGGAATTGGGAACTGGAAACTGGGAATTGTTCCCTGTGAAGGTGGGGAGGCCCTGGCACAGGTGACCTGTGCTTTAGGATTTTGCCTTTTCAGAAATCCCTTCAAGCCCAGGCAGAGTGTGAAGGCTCCAAAAGGGGGAACAGCTCCTCAGCCCCAGCCAGCAGGGAACCAGCTCTTCCCTCTCGGGCTGGGCAGGACTCACATTTCCTAGCACACCTCAGGAAATGCACATTTCTTTGTAAACCTCTTCAAAAGGTTTCCTGGGGCTGCTCGAGTTGAACTTTGTGTTGACCAGAAATAGCCAGGTGCTTCAAAGGGCAGCCCCTGCCTTGTTGCAGAGCTCCCCGAGATCTTTTGTGTCCTGAGCCAAAACAGGGTTTTTGGAAAGGTTTTCTGAGTCACATGTAATGATCTCTCAAGGTCTTGGCAAAGGAGAGAGGAATTTTTGAGCTGGTGAAAAGGCTGAATGGAAATAAACCCATCAAAAACGCATTAAAAAAAGCTTAGGTGTTAAATGCTGCTTAAAGGTTTAAATGCAAAAGGTGTGGAGCTAAATAATGCTGAATGTCCCTTCAAGGTCGTTAAGGTCCCTTCCAGCCTGAGCCATTCCAGGATCCAGGATACAGATTAATTTATTTATGTATTTATTTATGTATTTGATTTATGTATGTATGTATGTATGTATGTATTTATTCATTTATTTATTTATTTTTATATATTCACATATATGCTTATTCACACATATATATTATATAATACATATAAAATATAAGATATAAGAGATATAAGATATAAAATATAAGATGCAAGATATAAGATACAAGATATAAAATATAAGATATAAGATATAAGATATAAAATATAAAATATAAGAGACAAGATATAAGATATAAGATATAAAATATAAAATATAAGATATAAGTCTATTTAAAAACCCCTACAAATATAATAGTAAATATAATTGTATATTAAATAGAAAATATGGATAATTTTAGATTCTACATGAGGAATTACAAAGTCCCAAGCCTCCCTCTGCAGTGAACTCTGGCAGGAGGAGGAGGGGAGGAACCTCCCAAATGTGAAGCCCTTGAACACCACAGGATTTTAATAATCCAATACCTGATCTCCTTAATTAGCTGACTGTTTTCTATAAATCTCCATTTAATGAGATCAAAGCAGCAGGAAGGAGGCTCTTCCTGACCCTCTGCCACCCAGCTCCCCCCTCTGCTGCAGGGAGCTTTCCTGGGAAACTCCTCGATTTTGGGCAGTGAAACTTTGGGAGGGGAAATGGAGCTGGAGGGGACAAGCCCAGGGAATGAGGAATGGAGGAGTGAGCCCTGGGAATCAGGAATGAAAGGAATGGGCCCTGGGAATCAGGAATGAAGGGAATGAGCCCTGGGAATCAGGAATGAAGGGAATGAGACCAGGGAATCAGGAATGAAGGGAATGGGCCCTGGGAATCAGGAATGAAGGGAATGGGCCCTGGGAATCAGGAATGAAGGGAATGAGCCCTGGGAATCAGGAATGAAGGGAATGAGCCCTGGGAATCAGGAATGAAGGAAATGAGCCCAGGGAATCAGGAATGAAGGGAATGAGCCCAGGGAATCAGGAATGAAGGGAATGAGACCAGGGAATCAGGAATGAAGGGAATGAGCCCTGGGAATCAGGAATGAAGGGAATGAGCCCTGGGAATCAGGAATGAAGGGAATGAGACCAGGGAATCAGGAATGAAGGGAATGAGCCCTGGGAATCAGGAATGAAGGGAGTGAGCCCAGGGAATCAGGAATGAAGGGAGTGAGCCCTGGGAATCAGGAATGAAGGGAACGAGCCCAGGGAATCCCTGGAGGTGTCGCTGGGATTTGCACACTGGGGACAGGGGCTGTGGGAGGTGACTCTGGGGACCCTGGCCCCCATTCCATGTTTGTGATGTGGGCGTGGGGCAGGCACCACCCCGGCTGTGCTGTCCCAGAAATAGAAAATCCCTCAATGGTTTGGGTTCAAAGGGACTCAAATCCCCCCCAGAGCCACCCCTGCCCTGGCAGGGACACCTCCCACTGCCCCAGGTGCTCCAAGCCCAGTGTCCAGCCTGGCCTTGGGATCCAGGGCAGCCACAGCTGCTCTGGCAATTCCAGCCCAGACAGGAATTCCCAATTCCCAACATCCCACCCATCCCTGCCCTCTGGCAGTGTCCCATTCCCTGTGTCCTGTCCCTCCATGGCCTGGGAAAAGCTCAGCTCTAATAAATGACAAAATGAAGATTTTGGCAACAGCACCAGAGGTGCATGGGGCCACAGGAGCCATCTGTCATTTTTGCAGGAGTGTTTGCACATGAAAAAAAGTCGGGTTTTTTTTCCAATTTATTTCCATATCTAAAAACTGTAGGCTTAAAAACCTGCTCTATTCCAAATTTTATGTCCCTCAGCTGCTGCACTGCTCGCAGTGACCTGAAATGGCAGAAAAGCAACACCACAGCTTTGGCTAAACTCAGTGAAATCTCACCAAACCTGCAAGCTGTGACTCCCCTGGGCTGTCCTGGGGTGCCCCCTCCCAAAAACCTGAGCACAGACCTCCCTGCACCCCCAGCTCCCAGTTTGAGCCACCATGGTCCTGTTGGAATTTTCCTTTCCCTCTCTGGAGAGTTCCTCCTGTTCATTCCAAGGTCAGGAGCAACAACTCGGCACTGCAGCCCTGACTCCATCCATCCATCCATCCATCCATCCATCCATCCATCCATCCATCCATTCATCCATCCATCCATCCATCCATCCATCATCCATCCATCATCCATCCATCCATCCATCCATCATCCATCCATCCATCCATCCATCATCCATCCATCCATCCATCATCCATCCATCATCCATCCATCCATCCATCCATCCATCATCCATCCATCCATCCATCATCCATCCATCCATTCATCCATCCATCCATCCATCCATCCATCCATCCATTCATCCATCCATCCTGGGAATGCACAGGAGCAGGTCTGGGCTCTGCAGCTCTGCCTCCATCCCTGGGAGTGACAGTAACTCCACCCCGAGCCCTGAGCTGGCATTTCTGGCCCAGCCTTGCCCTTTACCGAGGGCACTCGGGGCCAGCTGTGCAGGGGGGTCTCCCCTCCCACCTCCAATCCCAGGAAATGCAGCCCCAGGCACAGCCTGGAGTGTTTTGTTGTCTTGGCAGCTTCAGAGCCCCTGTTGGACAAACAACTGACATCAGCCCCTTGAAAGCCTTTAAAGGGCTGCAAGTAATAGCCACTAAACCCCTGCTGAATTGTACTTAAATGCAAAGGACCTTGACATTTTGTGAATTTAATTTAATACCTTTGTCGAGAGAAGCAATTACAGTCACATCATTATGTGCAACAGCCATGACTCGTCACCAGAGCCTCACTCTAACCAAGCGTGCAAGGAAATTATTTGGGAATCCTTGCCTATTGTCAGAGGCTTTTAACCTTCCCTCCCTCCCCCTGCACCTCTGCTGCAAAATGTGAGAGCTTTTCTGTGCCCCGGGCTCTGCAGAGCAGAGACAGCAAAGCCCACAGGAGGAGACTGCACAGCTCCGTGCTGGTGTGTGGAGAAGGAAGAACATTTGGGAAAGGGCAGGAATGTCTCTTAATCTGCCTTACACAGAGATTTTATCCTGAATTAGAGCCTCAGGGAACGGGTTAGTGATGGAGAGTGGGTTTAGATGGGGTATTGGGGAGGAATTCTGGCTAGGCTGGAATTGCCAGAGCAGCTGTGGCTGCCCCTGGATTCCTGGAATTCCCAGGAATTGGGAATTCCTGGCTGGGCTGGAATTGCCAGAGCAGCTGTGGCTGCCCCTGGGTCCCTGGCAGTGCCCAAGGCCGGGCTGGACACTGGGACAGTGGGAGGTGTCCCTGCATGGCAGGGGTGGCACTGGGGGGGATTTGAGGTCCCTTTGAACACAGGGCACTGCCCATGGCCCAGGGGCACTTCACAGGGCACCCCCTGCTCCAGAGCCACCCCTTCCCACTGAATTCCGTGCTGGGAATGGGAGGGAAGGTGGTTAATTGGGAGCAGAGATGAACGAGATAAATTCCCTGAGCCCCCCTCAGGTGAACAAATTAAATTCCCTGAGCCCCCACAGCTGTCCAGGGAAGGGGTGAGTCCCCAGCCCTGGAGGGGTTTAAAAGCCACATGGATGTGGCACCTGGCAGTGCTGGGGGAAAGGTTGGACTCGAGGCACTTTGAGGGTTTTTCCAGCCTAAGTAATTCCCTGATTTCCAGATGTGACCTGTGGCACATGTGTTGGCACACAGGAAACCCAGATGTGCTCACCCTGTGTCCCCTGAGCTCCCCCAGTCCCAGCAAATGGAATTCCTTCTTCTGATGAGCTCCCCCAGTCCCAGCAAATGGAATTCCTTCCCTCCTGAGCACCTCCAGTCCCAGCAAATGGAATTCCTTCCTCTCCTGAGCACCTCCAGTCCCAGTAAATGGAATTCCTTCTCTCCTGAGCACCTCCAGTCCCAGTAAATGGAATTCCTTCTCTCCTGAGCTCCCCCAGTCCCAGTAAATTGAATTCCTTCCTCCCCTGAGCTCCCCTAGTCCTGGCACATGGAATTCCTTCCTCTCCTGCTCTCCACCCCTCCAACTCTGACCAGGCTGGTTTGTTTTCCTCTGTGGCTGCTGTGGTCACACCATGGAAGAGGAGCAGAACGCTCTGACCGCAGCAGGGACATCAAAAGGGCTTTTCACACCCAAAAACGCCAAGAAGTGCAGGCAGGGCAGGGCCTGGGGTGGAACACAGAACTCTCCAGGAGTCAGGGAGAGGAGAGGGGCAGGGAAAGCTCCCAGCCAGGGCTGGAGCAGCACACAGTGCCCAGGATAATGAGGAGCACGGCTGTTCTCCTGCTGGAGCTGCACTGCAGCTTGGGGGGTTTTTTGGCTCGTTACAGAAAAAGATTAAATACAGCAGTAATCAGAGAATACAGTGGAAGCAATTGTGAGCTGGAAAAACAAGAGGAAAGAAAAAGAGGGAAGGAGATATGATGAGAATAATAACTGAAAAGAACACAACCAGCTAAGTAGGCAGCAAATTGGGAGATAATTGTATCATTTAAATAAGGATGGCAAGGAAAGTTCAGTAATTGGTGCAAAGGTTCATGTGAGGCTGTTGTGCTCCCTGCAGCCCCAAAAAGAAACCAACTGCTCCACTGAGGGAGGAAGAGTTTCCAAAGATCTCCTAAATTTGTGTGCAGGACCATGACCTGCTGCAGCCTTGAGGTTACTGAAATTCCCTCTCCCAGATTTTTTAATTGTATTTTTAATTGTAATCATTGAGTCCCAGACTGGTTTTGGTGGGAAAGGACCTTAAATCTCATCGATTCCCACCCCTGCCATGGTAGGGACACCTCCCACTGTCCCCAGTGTCCAGCCTGGCCTTGGGCACTGCCAGGGATCCAGGGCAGCCACAGCTGTGCCAGGGCTGCCCTCCCTGCCAGGAACAATTCCTTCACTGGATTCCGCGTTGAAAACTCTTTATCACATTTTTCCACGACTCGTAACCATTCTGTGGAAAATCCGCGCTGTCACAAGGAGCGCCGTGCCCATCAGCGCGTCCTGTGCGGAACGGACCGGGGGAGGTTTGTGCGCTCACCCTGCGCGCCTGGGGGAGGGTTCGGGCACGGGATGGGAAGGGCTGGGCACGGCAGGGTGGGGGAGCTCTCGCTCTGTCCTGCGGGGCTGCACGCCGCTCCGAGCTGCGGTCAGCCGGATTGTCCCTGGGCGTGACACAGCCCATCCTGTGACACAGCCCAGCCTGTGCCTGGGTGTGACACAGCCCAGCTTGTGACACAGCCCAGCCTGTGACACAGCCCAGCCTGTCCCTGGGTGTGACACAGCCCATCCTGTGACACAGCCCAGCCTGTGACACAGCCCAACCTGTCCCTGGGTGTGACACAGCCCATCCTGTGACACAGCCCAGCCTGTCCCTGGGTGTGACACAGCCCAGCCTGTCCCCTGGGTGTGACACAGCCCAGCCTGTGACACAGCCCAGCCTGTCCCTGGGTGTGACACAGCCCAGCCTGGCTGTCCCCTGGGTGTGACACAGCCCAGCCTGTCCCCTGAGTGTCACATAGCCCCATCCTGTGACACAGCCCAGCCTGTCCCTGGGTGTGACACAGCCCAGCCTGTGACACAGCCCACTCTCCTGGGTGTGACACAGCCCAGCCTGTGACACAGCCCAGCCTGTCCCTGGGTGTGACACAGCCCAGACCTGTCCCCTGGGTGTGACACAGCCCAGCCTGTGACACAGCTCATCCTGGCTGTCCCCTGGGTGTGACACAGCCCCAGACTGTCCCTGAGTGTGACACAGCTCAACCTGTCCCTGACTGGCACAGCTCAGCCTGTCCCTGAGTGTGACACAGCCCCAGACTGTCCCCTGGGTGTGACACAGCCCAGCCTGTCCCTGGGTGTGACACAGCCCCAGACTGTCCCCTGGGTGTGACACAGCCCAGCCTGGCTGTCCCCTGGCTGTCCCCTGGCTGTCCCCTGTCCCAGCCTGCCTGTCCCTGTCCCTCTGCCCACCCTGCCCTGCTGTCCCACGCCCTGTCCCCGCTCTGGCTGTCCCATCCCGAGTGTCGCTGCTGCAGCTTCCCCTTTGCACATTCCTCTGTCACAGCTCAAGTTCTCCGTGCCCCGAGGTGTTTTCGTTCCCCTTTATCCCGGCTGTTCCGGAGGTTTTTGTCAGGCGGCTCTCAGTGCTACAGGAGAGCTCCCCTCGCTCACTGCTTGGCTGGTGCTGGCCCCAAAAATCCATTTTTGCTCTGCGTTTTCACCTCCATTCCCAGCTAATGGCCTGGAGATGTGGAGCTGCCCGGAGGACACTTTCCCTGTGTGTTGTTAAACCTGAGAAATCCTCACGGTCATTAAAGCATCGAGGATAATGAGAAATGAAATCTCTCTGTCTCGCTCTCAGACCTGACCTTTTGTTTGTTCTAAATACGTCAAATACATCAAATACAGGAGTGTGACAACATTTCTCTTCAAAAACCACTCAGAGGTCTGATGATGCCTTACAAGGATAATTAATAGCCCCGATTTGAGCAGCCTGGGACAGGGGGAGGTGTCCGTGCCCAGGGGAGGAACAAAATGAGCTTTAAGGTCCCTTCCAGCCCAGACCATTCTGGGATCCTGTGATGTACCTTGGCCAGAGCTGAAGGAAGAAGGAGGTGCTCCTGTTCAGCGCCAGTGAGGAGCAGCAGGGGCCAGGCCAGGGCTGGGTCCTGCTCAGGGCTGGGACCTTCTGAGCAGGGCCGGCTGTCCCTGGCTGAGCTCCAGCTTAGGAGCTCACCCATCACCTCCCAAATTTCTGCAGGACAAGAGGGAACGGCCTCAGGCTGGGCAGGGGCAGGCTCAGGGTGGATTTTAGGAGGAATTTCCCCATGGAAAGGGAGCTCAGGGATTGGAGGTGCCCAGGGAGGTTTGGATCCCCATCCCTGGGGGTGTCACCTGGGGGTGGCACTGAGAGCTCTGGGCTGGGGACAAGGTGGGAATTTGGCACAGGCTGGACTCTGATCCTGAAGGGTTTTTCCATCCTCAGGGATCCCAGGATTCTGTTCTATTCCCTGAATTATGTCCTGCTGTGGTTTTGGGTTTTGGAAGCTTAGCTGAAATCATCCCTGCATATCTGCTCCATCAAACCCCAGGGCACAGGAACAGGATTTGATATTTCCAAGGGAGGATTGTTTAAAGATCCTTGTTTAAATATTTGTAGGTGAAGATAAATTACTGGAATTTTCCCGTGTAAGTGTGGACCAGTCATAATCAGGTTTTTGTCTGGGTTGGGAGAGAAAAGCTGGGGGTGGCTGAGGGTTGGAGGAAGAGGAGGTGCAGGCAGGAGTGTCTTGGAATCCCAGAAGGATTTGGGGATACAGAGGAACCTTAAATCCCATCCAGTGCCTTAAATCCCACCCCTGGACGGGCAGGGACACCTCCCACTGTGCCATTGCTCCAGCCCCAGTGTCCAGCCTGGCCTTGGGCACTGCCAGGGATCCGGGGGCAGCCACAGCTGCTCTGGCAATCCTGTGCCAACTCTGCCCACCCTCCCAGCCAGGAATTCCCTCCGAAAATACAATTTTTTAAAGATTTGAAATCTACCTCCTCCAGCTTGAGTCCATCCCCGTTTGCCCTGCATCCCAGGTTGCTGACCCGGGGCAGTGCCCAGCCCTGCCCTGGTGTGGATGTGGGGCAGAGCACAGGGCCCCTCCCCAGGAGCTGCCCTGCAGGTCCTGCATCCCCCCACCCCCGGCACGGCTTGGCTGCCCCACGGCTCACACACCGGCAGGCTGGGGAGGATTTTTGGACTGCAGCCTGCCCCAGACGGTTTATTGCTGACTGAGCAGCTTCCAAACGGTGCTGGGCTGGGGTTGGGGGGAGCGGGATGGGGCAGAGGGCTGCTGCAGCCGGGAGGTGAGCTGGGGGGAGGCTGGGCTGGAGCTGGAGCCGGGGCACAGCTCGGGCTCAAACCCGCCGCGGCTGCTGGGGATGCTCACGGCACCAGGGAGCAGCGAGCCCCGAGCGGGAGGGACGGGGAACTCGGGAATTCGGGAAATCGGGAAATCGGGAAAGCGGGAACTCGGGAATTCGGGAACTTGGGTTACTCGGGAATTCTGGAATTCGGAAATTCGGGAATTCGGGAAGCAGCGCCACGAGCGCGGTGACGGGCGGTCCCCGATTGCCTCCGAGATGTGGCACTGTCACCATCGTCACCATTGACACCATTGTCACCATTGTCACCATCGCCACCATTGCCACTGTTGTCACTGTTGTCACCATTGTCACCGTTGTCACCATTGACACCGTTGTCACCATTGCCACCATTGTCACCGTTGTCACCACTGTCACCATTGTCACCATCGCCACCATTGCCACTGTTGTCACTGTTGTCACCATTGTCACCATTGCCACCATTGTCACCATTGCCACCATCATCACCATTGCCACCATTGTCACCGTTGTCACCGTTGCCACCATTGTCACCGTTGTCACCGTTGCCACCATTGCCACCATTGTCACCATTGTCACCGTTGTCACCGTTGCCACCACTGTCACCATCGTCACCATCGCCACCACTGTCACCATTGCCACCATTGTCACCATCGCCACCATTGTCACCATTGTCACCATTGTCACCGTTGTCACCACTGTCACCATTGTCACCGTTGCTGCCATTGTCACCATTGTCACCATTGTCACCATTGTCACCATTGTCACCAGCAGGGGCTGTGGCATGCGGGGTGACAGCTTTGGTGTCCCTGCCCTGCTCCTTGGCTGCCCCACGGCACGGACACTCCCAGGTGAGCGCCGTGAGGGATTTGTGTTCACAAAGAGCTGTGGGTCTGCTGGGAGATCAACCAGCACCGAGAGAAAAGGAACAATGGGAGGGATCCACTGATTGATGGATGGGAAAAGAGATTTGCCTTTACAAACAAACTGCAGGTTCGCTGGTAAATGAAATTGGACATTGGAAGATGAAGGACGCAACAGGAAAAACCATGAATTCTGTAAGAATTACAAATGAAAAGGGAGGGTTGTACATGAGAGGGGAATCTCAGGTGTCAGGTGTTTGGGCAGTCTGTGCCTCTCAAGTGCCTCAGCCCATGGGGAAAGAGAGAGGGAAATGCAGGTGGGAAATTGGGATAAAAGGAGGCTGTGTGCTGCAAAAATCTGAGAGATCCCAGGGCAATGCCCCACGGCCTCTGCCTTTATTGGAATAAATTAAAAGGACTCCTCTGTCTCCTTTGGGACATGAACTTCTGGTGTTTGTGGGTTCATTTTCCTGGCACGGGGATGCAGCTCCAGCCCCCCTGAGCCAGGGTCTCTCTGCCCAGTGTCACTGTCCCCTTTCCTGAGCCATCCCATGCTGGAGGGTCCCTCCCTGGTTTCCTGGCTGTCCCAGGCTCTGGGTGGAACCAGGGCAGTGCCAGACCCAGCCAGGGCGCCCGTCCTTTGGCAGGGGCAGTGGCCACGGGGAGGATCTGCTCCCCTTCCAGTTGTCCAGGCAGTGCCACAGCTCTGTCCCCAGCTGTCCCCTCCCCTGCCGGGGGCACAGCACCCGGGTGGCTGAGGCAGAGCTGTAGCTGCGGGAGAATCCCCCCGGGCACGAAATCCAGATTTATCCTGGTGTCGGAGTCAGTGAGCCAGAGTTTTTCACAGAGAAATCAGAGTGCAGGGATTGAATTAAAGCTTGTGGATGGATTGAAGTAAATTAAGCCACTCACACATAAACAGCTAAGTAGGAGTAAGTCAGTTGTTTTAGGGTGAGTTTTAATGATTTTAGTAAGTAAAAAGTTTGGATTCTACAGTAGGAGCTGGAGTTTTAGTGAAGGTTGAAACACTGATATTTTCAGCAACAGGCTTCAGGCCCACAGTTGTACACAGTGCTTAGACATAACAGAGCTGTAGTGGAATATTGCTGATATTTTTCAGATAGAACAAGATGGGTTGTATGAGTAGTTTATACATAGCTTAGCGTGCTAATAAATTAGGATTTTAATAAGTTAGGGAGTGGTGGTTTGAGCTTGCATTTTAGCTTGTTATTGCTCAGATATGGGTGGACACGTCCAAATGTCAACACTGAGTTTTAATTTTCCTATAGTTGATTATTAAAACAAACAAACAACAACAACAACAAAAAAAACCAAACCAAACCAAACCAAACCAAACCAAAACAAAAACAAAAACAAAAAACCAGAAAAAAACCCCAAACAAACAAACCAAAAACCTTCACATCCTGGAATCACAGAGCCCTTTGGGTGGGAAAAGCCTCTAAATTCTTCGAGCCCAACTATTCCCCCAGCAGTGCCACCCCTGTCCCCAGTGCCACCTCTGCCACCCCTGTCCCCAGTGCCACCTCTGCCACCCCTGTCCCCAGTGCCACCTCTGCCAGCCAAGGCTTTGCCTGGGGTGAATCCTTTGGAGCATCCCAGTCCAGCAGGATGAAGGAAAACCAGTTAAACTGAGGGAAGAGCTGCTAGAACGAGCACTCCCTGCCAGGCTGCCACGGCAAGGGGTTTTTAATCACAATTAAATTCCCAAAGAAGAATAAAACCTGTGCTTGCTCCTGCACACAAAAGGGACAAAGGCTCCGTTTCAGACCAGTGCAAGCCATTTGTAAACTGCATTTTGTGGTTTGCTGTGAATTTCCAGAACATTTATAAGCCAAACCCTTTCCTGGGCAGGTATTTGGTGGTGAGGAGCTGTGACAGACGATGGGAACGTCCCACACTCGCTGTACCTGGCACTGCTCCAGGGCACTTCATCCTTGTGAAAAGGTTAAACCCAGCAGTTGTCTTAAAACCGGGATTTTAAATAAGATTTTTTAAAAAACAACCCTAAATCCCGTGTTTTTACTGCCTGCCCAAGCACTGCCGACTCCCAAATGCACGAATATCAATACACAGCGTTCTGCCTCCTTTAAAGGCACCAACAGCTTTTTACTGAACATCTGAAAATCAAATGTTAGCATTAATAAATGATAGGGCCCAATGATTTTGTGCAGGCCCTGTGTTTCCCCGAGAAGCAGCTTTGCCTCCCTGCAGCAGGGGCTGGCAGGAGTTTGGGGCTGGGTGAGGAGGTGCCAGCCCGGGGACGGGTGTGAAATGCATCCTCAGCATCCCGGGGCTGTTCTGTGCTAAATCAGGGTGAAGGTGGGGAGGGAATCTCTCTCGTTTATCCCCCGGGGAAATGGGGACGCTGCATCTCATCAGCACCTCGGGAATTATCACCTCGAGGGTGGGAACAGCAGAATGGGGCCAGCACCCCCCGTTCGGTTTGGTGAATGGGGAATTTCCTCTCCTGTTTGTGACCTTCGGGGATGAGGCCGTGGGGAAGAACCGACAGAGCTTTCCTGGGGGCACTTCACAGGGGATTGGGTTGTTTGGAGCATTTATCACCGAATTCCTGCGATGGTTTGGGATGGAGAGACCTCAAATCCCCCCCGTCCCACCCCTGCCATGGCAGGGACCCCTCCCACTGTCCCAGTGTCCAGCCTGGCCTTGGGCACTGCCAGGGATCCAGGGCCAGCCACAACAAATCTGGCAATTCCAGCTCAGCCAGGAATTCCCAATTTCTGCGAATTCCAGGGACCCAGGGGCAGCCACAGCTGCTCTGGCAATTCCAGCCCAGCCCCTCCCCACCCTCCCAGCCAGGATTATTTCACTTGGGATTGTCCTTCCGCCGTGCTGGGCTCACAGGGGACACTGGGCGCTGGCACCAGGGCTCAGCCCAGGACTGGGACACATTTGCACTGCCTGGAGGGATCCAGGAGAGCTGAGAGGGGCTGGGGACAGGGATGGAGGGACAGGACACAGGAATGGGACACTGCCAGAGGGCAGGGATGGGTGGGACATTGGGAATTGGGAATTCCTGGCTGGGCTGGAATTGCCAGAGCAGCTGTGGCTGTCCCTGGATCCTGGCAGTGCCAAGGCCAGGCTGGCACTGGGGACAGTGGGAGGGGTCCCTGCTGTGGGATTTGTGGTTTTTTGAGCCCAAACCAGGCTGGGATTGTGTGACTGGCACAGGGCAGTGTGTTGGCAGGCACTGCTGGCTGTGGGGGGCTGGCAGCACATTCCCATGGGATAGAGAGCAGCCAGAGCATCAATTCAAACAGCCTGGGATAAATGGAGCCTCTGTGGTCGCCTGCAGTGCCCTGGCACAGCCTGGGCTCAGGGGTCACTGCCACATCTCATGACATCAGCACTTCAGGGCTTTCTGTTCCCATTTTTGTCTCTTTTACTGAACCCCTGCACTGAACCCACCTCAGCCAGCCCATGAACTCCTGTTTTTCCTCCCTGCTCCATTTTTATTTTACTTTACCTTTTCCCCATGGAGCAGCTGGGGGTGAAGAGTCCCTTCCACCAGGCACTGATCCAAGACAAAGCCTCCCTTCCTTCTTTAGGGCCCGTTTTCCCTTTCACAAAAGGCCTTTCCAAGCTGTGTCTTGCTGTGTTTGTTTTCTCTCGGTGCCATATGGCTGCTGGAAGGGCTATAAATAATTCAGCAGCAGGAGGTGACACAAGCCAGGGCCTGGCAATGGGCGAGTCCCTGGAGCACAATTCTCAATTTACAACTCAAAATTCACAATTCACAACTCACAACTCAAAATTCACAACTCACAACTCAAAATTCACAACTCACAATTCACAATTCACAACTCACAACTCAAAATTCACAACTCACAACTCATAACTCACAACTCAAAATTCACAACTCACAACTCACAATTCACAATTCACAACTCACAACTCACAACTCATAACTCAAAATTCACAACTCACAGCTCACAATTCACAATTCACAACTCACAACTCACAATTCACAACTCACAACTCATAACTCACAACTCACAACTCACAACTCACATTTCACTCTGGAGCACCGTGACAAAGCAGAGCTGAGATGGGAAAGGGAATTCTGGGATTGACAGGGAATTCTTTGGTGGGGAATTCTGTGATTGACTGGGAATTCTGTGACAGGGAATTCTGTGATAGGAATTCTGTGATTGATAGGGAATTCTGTGATAAGGAATTCTGTGATGGAATTCTTTGGTGGGGAATTCTTTGGTGGGGAATTCTGTGACTGGGAATTCTGTGACTGACAGGGAATTCTGTGGTAGGAATTCTGTGACTGACAGGGAATTCTGTGATAGGAATTCTGTGATTGACAGGGAATTCTGTGATTGACAGGGAATTCTGTGATAGGAATTCTGTGGTAGGGAATTCTGTGACTGACAGGGAATTTGTGATAGGAATTCTGTGATTGACAGGGAATTCTGTGATTGACAGGGAATTCTGTGATAGGAGTTCTGTGGTGGAAATTCTGTGACTGACAGGGAATTCTGTGACTGACAGGGAATTCTGTGGTAGTCCCAGCTGGCATCCAGCCTGTGCTGGGCAGCAGCAGGATGGGGAATGCTGGTGCAGTGGGAAGGTTTTTAATTAAGGATGCAATTTGGAATCACGGGATGGTTTGGATGGGAAGGGACTCAAAGCTCAGCCAGTCCCACCCTCTGCCAGGCCTTGCCCTCCCAGGGAACTCTCTGGGTCTCTCTGACCTGAATTTCCCCCTTTCAGTCCCAATTGCCCCGTGGGGCAGCTCAGGGGTGAGGATGTGGGAGGGAATATCAAAATCTTATGAGTGCCTAGCAAGTAGTTCTGGAAACAACAGATGAAATAGAGATGTTGGCAGTATTTGACATAGACACTGAAAATAGTTCTGTGAAGGTTTGAGGCTCTTTCCTTTGTTTAGATGATACCAAATGCCACAAATAGCAAAGAACCAACAGACATCCTGTCCCAAGCCTGGCAGGAAAGGTCTGAAGATAAAGGTTACAGATAAGAAAACCATAAAACATGGGAATTTAGGGATCCCTATAGGTTGCATGCAAATATTAGGAAATTAGTATATTGTATTAGATTGGTTATTGGCAACTAGAATATTCATTAGTGAAAAATACTTATTGTGTTGTAAATGGAAAATCTCTTATCTCTTGCCTCTTGTCTCTCTTTTCTCTTGTCTCTCTCTTGCTCTAACCTCTCTCTAAGCTCTCTCTTATACCCACCCCTATAATAAAATACTAACCCAAAGGACAGAATATATTAAGCTTTTGAGTCTGTCCTGCGACCGTCAGACAACCAAAACCCCACAGATGTGAGGATGTGGGAGGTGCTGGATGGGGCTGGGGTCCCTGCCAGAGACATCCTGGGGTTCTGAAGCAGTGAGCAGCTCCCTGCTGAGTTCTGCATTCCTGAGTTCTGCAAATTTCTCCCTTTTTTTTGCAGCAGCAGCACTTTCCTGGCTGGGAGAGGCTCCCTGGGACAGGCCTTGGCTCTCACTTTGCTCTCCCAGCTCCAAGGAATCTCATTTTGGTGGAGCAGATTCTGCAAACCCTATGATTTTCCTTGTCAAAACAATGTGTACAAGTGTGAGATTTTGACATTAGGACTTCCAGGTTAAGTTTTGATTGGGTAAATTTAAAAATACTGTCATTTATCAAGCATTTCTACTCAGTTGTGAAGGCAGGGAGAAATAATGATTGATACAGGGTTGGGAACTTCTCCTTCAATCTTCTCTGGCCTGTCATTAAAAAAATATTGCAGCTCAGTCCATGGCCTGTGCATTTGTCTTCCATGAAATTTTGCAAGGTCAAAGGATTGTCAACAGAACATCAATATCCACGATGTATTATCCTGTATCTTGAGAACAAGTTCAGAAATAACAAGTTTGCTGCCAGCCTGGTAATACCAACTTACATCAGTCATTTATCAGGGGCTGGAATTGATAAAGAGGAAAATCTCTTTGCAGGGCTGTTGTTTTCTTGGGTTTTTTTTTCAGGTTGTTTTGTTGTGGTTTAGGGCTGTCAGTAATTCCTGCCTCAGTGCAGCTGCTGCCAGTAGGAGGCTTGGAAATGCAAAGTTTTAATTTATAAACATGGCCAGCTTTGCTCTAGGGTGCAGCAGGGAGTGTTTTATGGGGTCATTCATTTTTGTCTGAGTGTGATGTGTTGGTGTCCCCATTTCCTGGGGTCCCTTTGTTCCCAACCCATGGAACACACCTGCAGAGCCTGCTGCCAATTACAATAAAAAAATTAAAATTAAATTTGTGCCCAAATTAATCTGGATAATTCTCTTTCACCAGTGATTGACTGCAGAGCCCTGCCCCTGCAGAAGAGTTTGGGCACAGGCTGCAAACCCCTCCTGGAGGGGCTCTGGGTGATTTTGGGAAATCCTGGGATGATTTTTGCTGAAAGGACATTAAATCTCACCCAGTGCCACTCCTGCCATGGCAGGGACACCTCCCACTATCCCAGGTGCTCCAGCCCCAATGTCCAACCTGGCCTTGGGATCCAGGGGAATCCAGGTGAGAGAAATGTCAGATTTGTCTTGACAGACCAGCTGTGGGTCTGCTGGTGGAGATCAAAACCAGCAGTGAGAGAGAAAAGGAACAATGGGATGGATTCCACTGATTGATGAATGGGAAAAGAGATTTGCCTTTACAAACAAACTGCAGGTTTGCTGGTAAATGAAATTGGATATTGTAAGAAGCAATGGGGGAAAAACCATGAATTCCGTATAAGAATTAGAAATGAAAAGGGAGGGTTGTACATGAGAGAGGAATCTCAGGTGTCAGGTGTTTGGGCAGTCTGTGCCTCTCAAGTGCCTCAGCCCATGGGGAAAGAGAGAGGAAATGCAGGTGGGAAATTGGGATAAAAGGAGGCTGTGTGCTGCAAAAATGTGAGAGATCCCAGGGCAATGCCCCACGGCCTCTCCCTTTATTTGGATAAATTAAAAGGACTCCTCTGTCTCCTTTGGGACATGAACCTCTGGTGTCTGTGGGTTCATTTTCCTGGCACAGGGGATCCAGGGGAAACAGCAGCAGGGAAAGAATTCCTTCCCACTATCTGATCTAAACCTCTTCACTTTTTAAACTTCTAGTTTAAAACCACCTTGCTTATACCATGATTTGCCTGCTGATTCCAGCAATGTGCATCACCAAAATAAACAAATAATCTGTTTTTCTCTCCCATCACCCCCAATCAACATTTTTTATCTGTGTTAAGTGAGGACAAGTATTGTCTTGTCATGGTTATAGCAGGGACAACCACACAAGCCTGCTTTGGGATAAAACTGAGAATTCTGGTTCTACAAATGTCAGAAATGGGATGGATAATGTGTAAATCAGTGGGTTTGGGAAGGGAGCTCCCCAAGTGACTTAAAATGCAATTTCAACCCCTTAATTTCGAGTTTTAAAGGATCTGTGGTTGCAATAATTTTAGTGTCCAAGCCTGAGCTCTTATTTCTGCTTTTCTGTTCCTGTCATGCTGGATGTGGCAGGAGCACAACTGGTTTAATGTGATTTCCAAAGAAGCTGCCGAGAAGGGTTTAAACCTCCTGGAGTTTGGGTTGGGATGGTGTGGCCCCTGTGGGTGGTGCTGAAGGGAATTTAGAATTGGCTGCTGTGGGTTTTTTGGTTTTTTTTTCAGTAGTTGTGTCTTTCCCATGCCCAGGGCAGCAGAGCAGAGGGGAGGGATGCCCAGATCTCCCAGGATGTTCTGGTTTATCCTCCCTGGCTGGACATTAAGTGTCCTGGCTGGACTGGGGGAGGGGGAAAAGCTCTTTTTGGGCTCCTTCCTGCTGGAGCTCAGACCTGCAGCAATCCCCCTGGGGGAGTTTAATCCTCTTTGTGCCCAGGGCAGTGAATTCCTGCTGCTCTGCTGAGAGGGGAATGCTGAGATGCTCCAGGTCTGCCCAAAGCTCTGCTGTGGAAATGGCCTCAGGTTTGCATCCATTTGTGCTTAAATTGCTAAAAAGGGATGTGAACTGGTCAGTGTTTGGTCGTGGTGTGAGCTCAGCTCAGCTCCTGGGGTGGGGAGGGGAAAATTCTCCTGCAGCCAGGGGAGCACAGGGATCTGGGCCCCACAGATTAACTTAAACCAGAATTCCAGCCCAGTTTAAACCTGCACTCTGAGGATAATCTTGTACTTGTTGTTCTTTTTGTTGTGTTATTTCTTGATCTGATGCTTCAGTTCCCTGTCATTCCTGCTTTTGGCTTGTTTGTCTTTTCCCAGGCAATCCAGGGATGTGAGCAGTGCAAAAAAACCTTTACAAATTTTTACACCTCCTCTTTCAGATGATCCAAGGCTGTTCTGTTTTTTTCCCTTTCTTTCAGCACACCCATAACAGTTTTTTCCTCTGTTTTTAAGAGGAGCACAACACAAGCAGCAGTTTAACCTGTCTGAGGTGTGTGGGTGAACAGGAGCTGAGAGTTGCTGAGGTGTAAAACTCAAAACCCCTCTGGGAAGGGATGACAGTGACGGGATTGCTGCAGGGGGACAAAACCTCCGGGCTTGGCTGTCCAGGGTGTCCAGGGAGGCTGAGGAGGTGCAGTGGGAGCTGGGCATGGCTGGGAAGGGATAGGGATGGCTCCAGAGGGATTTGTGCCAATGGGAAATATCACCTTTAAAATCTTTTCCTTCTTGCCAGGGTCAGGATTAAAGGCACAGGAGATGGTATTTTGTGTTTGGACTTCGATGTTTATTAATTCCTATTTATGTTACAGTGAGTGCCACAGAACTTTGAAATAACAAACTAGAAATGGTGAAATGGTGATGGATCTTGCTTGTGACAAGGCTCAGTTGTTTAGGTAAGAACTAACACCTAAATTATTTTTACTTTTGACCCAGCGACTAAGTGCTCGTGACTCTCATTGCAGCATTTTCTATCTAATTAAAAAATGCTATTTGTACTTCTGAAGGTGCAGAAGGAACCTAAAACCTCCATCTTGTCCCACAGCTATTACAATATTCCAAACCCCCAAATTCCAAATTTTCCACTGTGTGACATTACACATTTCTATTCAAACAATACTCCTAATTCCAGTTCTACCACTCAATTTGGGAAGCTGATTCCAAAATCTGCCATTCCCTTCCCTGCTGGATGCCACAAACCTGGGGTTTGAGCTCTCTGTGCTTTCTGGCTCTGACCCCCAGGAGAACACTGCTTGTGACCTGAGGCCTTGGAGAAGCTCCCAAATTTGGGTGATGGAGTTAAAATCACAGGTGTGTAGTTAAATAGAAGTGTGTGGTTCCACATGGTGAAGGGTTTGGAATTTGAGGTTTTTATAATGTAGTAATGGGTATGGGACAAGATGGAGGAATTTGGGTGGTGTTTTTTGGTGTTCATTTTCCTTCTTCTTCATATTTCAGGCAGTAGTTTCTGGTTGGTCAGGCAGTGTCACACTGAGGGAATTTGGTTATAGGGTTAAAAGCATCAATAATGTAGGTGTTAATCCTCTATTGGACTGTTTAGCTTTAAGGGACCTTGTAATTAAGTTCAGCTCCATTTTGCTCACTTTTAGGTGATAGATGGAAGTGCTGCTGAACTCTCTGTACTTTAGATAAAATTTAATAAACAACCAAGCCCAAACACAAGAAAATTAATTTCTTTTGTGTTTTTTTTTAAAATCCTGGCTTGAGTGAAGACAGAAGAAACTGCAGACAAAGCACCCCCACCATTACACTTCCCACAATGGCAGAGGCTGGGAGCAGCAGGTAACTTTTCTAGTTCCATCCCCAGTCTCTCCCTCTGGCAGAGCTGCCTCTCCTGCTCTGTGCACTGACACTTCTGCAGCCCATTTTCCCCCTGTCTGCTCTGATCTCCCATTATTTGACCCTAATGAGCAGAGACTGCTCTGGGTGTGTGGGAGGGGGAGGTTCTGAGCCTCTGGTGCTCTGTCCAGGAATGAATTTCCCTGTTCCTGTCAACAGCTTTTAATCTGCTCTTATCCAAAGCTGCCCTGATCAGTGTGTTCCTGCAAGGACCTTAAAGAACCATCAGATCTGTTGGGGAGGGAATAGCAAAATCTTGTGAGTGCCTAGCAAGTAGTTCTGGAACAACAGATGAAATAGAGATGTTGGCAGTGTTTGACATAGACACTGAAAATAGTTATGTGAAGGTTTGAGGCTCTTCCTTTGTTTAGATGATACCAAATGCCACAAATAGCAAAGAACCAACAGACATCCTGTCCCAAGCCTGGCAGGAAAGGTCTGAAGATAAGGGTTACAGATAAGAAAGCCATAAAACATGGGAATTTAGTAGTTCCTATAGGTTGCATGCAAATATTAGGAAATAAGTATATTGTATTAGATTGGTTATTGGAAATTAGAATATTCATAATGGAAAAATACTTATTGTATTGTAAATGGAAAATCACTCTCTTGCCTCTTACCCTTACCCTCACCTCTGATCTCTAACCTCTCTCTAAGCTCTCTCTTACCCCCTGCTCTTTTCACTCTCCATGCTCTACACTCTCTCTTACACCCACACTTTATAATAAAATACAAACCTGAAGAACAGAAAATAGTAACTCCTGAGTCTGTCCAATGACCATCCAACCAACAACCCCCACACAGATCCATGACCTGGCAGCTCTGGCCCCTCACCACGAGATCTGCTGGTGCTGGGGAAGGAAATGTTTGAGTCATGGAGCCCTGGAGTGGTTTGGGTTGGAAGGAAGATACAACCCCTCCATCCCAGCCCTGCCGTGGGCAGGGACACCTCCCACTGCTCCAACGCCCTGGGAAGCTCCAGGGAGCCTCAGCTGATCCCATCTGCAGATTGAAGTGAGAGGGGTTGATGTGCAGGAGAGGCAGCTCAGCAGGAGCTGGGCTTTAGAACAGATTAATAGATGGCAGGAATAAAACCAGCTGTGAGAGGCTGTTTGGCAATGGGGGTACACCGGGTGAAAAGTGCAGTGAGAATTGCTGCTCTTGGCAGGGGCTGGAAAAGCAGGAGGGGAAGAGAGGAGTCTGTCCTGGGCTGTGTGAGCACCAAATGTGGCAGAGACATCTCCTCCCTGCAGAGCTGAGCTCCACCAGGCCTGGCTCATGGCTCACAGCCCACAGGCTGCTGTGGGAGGGAGATCAAAGCACATCCAGCTCCGTGCCCTGGGCAGGGACATTGCCCAGTGGCCCAGGCTGCTCCCAGCCCTGTCCAGTGAGGTTTTCCTGGAGCCATCCCAGTGGGAGCTCTCCCAGTCCTGACCTGGGAGCTGCTTCTGGGATCTCCTGCCTTTTTTTTTATTATTTTAAATTTTTTTGTTTTTCTTCATTTTTTGTTTGTTTGTTTTATTTGCCTTTTTTGTTTGTTGTTTTTTTTTTTTTGTTTTTTTTTTTGTTTTTGTTTTTGGGGGTTTTTTGTTATTTTTTGTGGGGTTTTTTGGTTTTTTGGGGTTTTTTTTTTTTTGTTTTTTTTTGTTTTTTTTGTTTCTGGGCTATTCAGGTGTTACTGAGTGAAACCAGCAGTTCCAAATCCCAGTGCAGGTGGGCACTGGTGATCTCTGTCGGGCTGGAGTTGATTGCTGCTCCCTGGGTGGAGCCAGAGGCCACAGCTCCTGCGCTGTGAGCGGGAACAGCAGAATCACCCAGCGCCAGGTGTTCATGGCCAGTGACGAGGAGGGGCTGGCTTTGCTGCTGACCTGCTACGGGAACACTCAGGGTGGGAGAACGGGACCCGGAGCTCCTGAGGCCTGGCCCTGAGCCTCAGTGGGGCAGGGGCAGGAGCAGCAGGAGTTCCCTTCTCCCAGCAGCTGCCCGGCTCCCCCGCCGCAGGAATTGTCTGGGGGAAAGTCCTGCAGGGCCCTGCATCGCTCGGGGCTCTGCAGGGGGAGAATTCCAGCGCAGCCTCAGCCCAGCCTGCCCCCAGGCGCCAGCTGTGCAGCACAACCCGCAGCGCTGAGGCACAGAGCACCCCGGGGTGCTCATCCTGCACCAGAGCAGGGAGGGGCACAGAGCACCCCGGGGTGCTCATCCTGAATCAGAGCAGAGCAGGGCACAGAGCACCCCGGGGTGCTCATCCTGCACCAGAGCAGGGCGGGGCACAGAGCACCCCGGGGTGCTCATCCTGCACCAGGGCAGAGTGGGGCACAGAGCACCCCGGGGTGCTCATCCTGGAAAGAGCAGGCTGAGGCACAGAACACCCCGGGGTGCTCATCCTGGAAAGAGCAGGCTGAGGCACAGAACACCCCGGGGTGCTCATCCTGGAAAGAATAGAGTGGGGCATAGAGCACCCCGGGGTGCTCATCCTGCACCAGAACAGGGCGGGGCACAGAGCACCCCGGGGTGCTCATCCTGAATCCGAGCAGGGTGTGGCACAGAGCACCCCGGGGTGCTCATCCTGCACCAGAGCAGAGTGGGGCACAGAGCACCCCGGGGTGCTCATCCTGCACCAGGGCAGGTGCACAGAGCACCCCGGGGTGCTCATCCTGCACCAGGGCAGGTGTGGCACAGAGCACCCCGGGGTGCTCATCCTGCAGCTCTGGGGAGCAGGGCGGGGCACAGAGCACCTCGGGGTGCTCATCCTGCACCAGAGCAGGGCGGGGCACAGAGCACCCCGGGGTGCTCATCCTGCAAAGAGTAGAGTGGGGCACAGAGCACCTCGGGGTGCTCATCCTGGAAAGAGCAGGTGGGGCACAGAGCACCCCGGGGTGCTCATCCTGCAGCTCTGGGGAGCAGGGCGGGGCTGCTGCACCCTCCCAGGTGTGCTGGGAGCTGGGCAAATGCTGCTGGGAGTGACTGGTGGGTGTGACACCCCCGTGGGGAGCTCGGGGATGGGATAATGGGATCATGGGATAATGGGATAATGGGATGTGTTGGGGACCCCTGGGATGTTCTGGGGACCCCTGGGAAGTGCTGGGGACCCCTGGGTTGTTCTTGGACCCGTGAGATGTGTTGGGGACCCCTGGGATGATCTGGGGACCCCTGGATGTGCTGGGGACCCCTGGGATGTGTTGGGGACCCCTGGGATGATCTGGGGACCCCTGGATGTGTTTGGGGACCCCTGGATGTGTTTGGGGACCCCTGGGATGTTCTGGGGACCCAGGAGGGCCGTGGCTGCTGCTGCTTCGGGGGGCTGGAGCCCGTTGTTGTTTGAAGAGTAAATAAATGTGGTTTGTGTTGCTGGAACATCTGGGATCGCCCCCCAGCGCCGCGGGGAGCTGAGGTTCGGCCAGCCCGTGGCTCACCTGCGTCTGCCCCAGAGGGTCCCTGTGCCTCCGGGGAATCAGAACTGAGCCAGAAACCAGGGCTGGGGCAGGGCTCAGCACCCCCGAAACTCCTGCTGCCGCTCCGAGCACCCCAGAGCGGGAGGAAAACTAAACCTGGAGCTCTGGCAGCAAATTTCCGAGCCTGAGGATGTTTTGTCCTTTGAAATCCGCCACAAAAGCCCCCGAAGCTTCAGCACACATTTGATGTGGCAACTCCCACTTGGAAGGAGCCACTTAGAGATCTTTATCCCGTGGCTTGTTAAAGCAGCTATAAATAATCCATCAGGGCTGCGGGGATGTCTGCTAATGTTCCTTTATTTACGGGAGGTGTGCTTTGTGCTGGAGCGGGGAGTTTGCCTTAACTCCGTAATTCCCAGAGCACTCTCGTGTGGACTGTAATATCTGACAGATAATGCAGGCTGGAACACAGATCAAGATATAAATTAGCAAAAGTGTGTCCTGAGGCTTCTCTGATAGCACAGGCAATGCTTCTCCCCTTAATTATCTTGTCATGATAATTCCCTTTAATTATCTTGCCGTAATAAATCCGGTAGGTGAATGAACCTGGGATAGCACGTGATCCTGGCAGCTCTGGATTTGCTGTCAAGGTTTTTGCTGACAAACCAGCTCCCTGTGCTCCCTCAAAGGGCTGTCTGATGTTCACAGTGCCCTGTTTTCCTCGCATCCCAAAATTTCTGCGTGACAAAGCCGAGGGCAGAGCGCAGGGGATTGAGCAGTGAGCTGTGATTTGGGCTGTGGGAAATCAAAAAATCAAACCTGGCGCTTCGAATGGGCCAGAGAAGTTCTGCAAACCTTTGCTGACAGACTTTGCTGTTTCATTTAGAGGCTGTGGGAGTTTTGGAGGAATATTTTTGTTTTTTGGTGGGTTAAAAAATGATAAAAACAAAACACAAAAAGCCACTTTTGTTCTGTGTAGATATTTAAGATCCACAGGGAACAACTGAAGAGACTGAGGGGTCCCACAGCCCTGGGGGTGCTGCTGTCACAGCAGGACCTGCCCTGGGCTGGGTTTTTCTTCTTGGGGCCGTTTGGGGGGAGAGATTGGGGAGTGGGGCATGGGAGTGGCTGAAGGAAAGGGATTTCCAGGAGGGACAGGGCTGAAGCACCGTGGGTGCAGCATGGGCAGGGCTGGGCTTAGCCCTCCCCAGGCAGTGCCGAGGCTTTGGGCAGTGCCCAGTTCCACGGTAAGGGAGAAGGGATACGGGGAAAGCCCTGTCCGTGGAGGAAGGGGAAGGGCTCCAGTCCCTGGATAAAGGGGAATGTTCAATTTCCATAGGAAAAAGGGGAATGACCCCTGTCCATGGATAAAGGGAAAAGTGTCCTGTCCCTGGATAAAGGGGAATGTTCAATTTCCATGAGATAAAGGGAAATGACCTTGTCCATGGATAAAGGGGAATGTTCAATCTCCATAGGATAAAGGGGAATGTCCTGTTGTCCCTGGATAAATTGAATGTCTCCTGTCCATGGGATAAAGGGAAATGTCCTCTATCCCTGGGATAAAGGGGAATGTCCTCTATCCCTGGGATGAAGGGAAGTGCCCCATGTCCCTGGATAAAGGGAATGTTTTCTGTCCCTGGATAAAGGGGAATGACCCTCTCCATGGATAAATGGAAAAGTCCCCTTGTCTCTGGATAAAGGGGAATGTCCTGTGTCCATGGATAAAGGGAAATGTTCAATTTCCATGAGATAAAGGGAAATGACCCTGTCCATGAGATAAAGGGGAATGCCCTGTTGTCCCTGGATAAAGGGAATGTCTCCTCTCCATGGGAAAAAGGGGAATGTCCTCTATCCCTGGGATAAAGGGAATGTCCCCTGTCCCTGGATAAGGGGGAATGCCCTGTTGTCCCTGGGATAAAGAGAATGTCCCCTGTCCCTGGATAAGGGGGAATGTCCCCTGTCCCTGGATAAAGGGGAATGCCCTGTTGTCCCTGGATAAAGGGAATGTCCCCTGTCCCCAGACCTGGTTAGCTGGGCTCTGGGCAGCCTCGTTAGCAGTGCTGCAGAGCAGAGCTGGGCCATCCATCAGGGCTGCCCGTGGCAGCCACAAGGAGCTGGGGAAGCTTTTAAATGCAGGGAACAGCAGCAGCAGGGCTGGGATCAATAACTGCAATCGTTTCTGCAAACTGGCTGGGCCAGGCTCCTGTCCAGTCTGGGGACAGTCACTGGTCACTCCCTGTGCCCCTGGGTGTGTCCTGTCCATCCTGGGCACAGCCACTGGTCACTCCCTGTGCCCCTGGGTGTGTCCTGTCCATCCTGGGCACAGCCACTGGTCACTCCCTGTGCCCCTGGGTGTGTCCTGTCCAGCCTGGGCACAGCCACTGGTCACTCCCTGTGCCCCTGGGTGTGTCCTGTCCATCCTGGGCACAGCCACTGGTCACTCCCTGTGCCCCTGGGTGTGTCCTGTCCAGCCTGGGGACAGGCACTGGTCACTCCCTGTGCCCCTGGGTGTGTTCTGTCCGTCCGGGGCACAGCCACTGGTCACTCCCTGTGCCCCTGGGTGTGTCCTGTCCATCCTGGGCACAGCCACTGGTCACTCCCTGTGCCCCTGGCTGTGTCCTGTCCAGCCTGGGCACAGCCACTGGTCACTCCCTGTGCCCCTGGCTGTGTCCTGTCCATCCTGGGCACAGCCACTGGTCACTCCCTGTGCCCTGGCTGTGTCCTGTCCAGCCTGGGGACAGTCACTGGTCACTCCCTGTGCCCCTGGGTGTGTCCTGTCCATCCTGGGGACAGTCACTGGTCACTCTCTGTGCCCCTGGGTGTGTCCTGTCCATCCTGGGCACAGCCACTGGTCACTCCCCTGTGCCCCTGGCTGTGTCCTGTCCATCCTGGGCACAGCCACTGGTCACTCCCTGTGCCCTGGCTGTGTCCTGTCCAGCCTGGGGACAGCCACTGGTCACTCCCTGTGCCCCTGGCTGTGTCCTGTCCAGCCTGGGGACAGCCACTGGTCACTCCCTGTGCCCCTGGCTGTGTCCTGTCCAGCCTGGGCACAGCCACTGGTCACTCCCTGTGCCCCTGGCTGTGTCCTGTCCATCCTGGGCACAGCCACTGGTCACTCCCTGTGCCCCTGGGTGTGTCCTGTCCAGCCTGGGCACAGCCACTGGTCACTCCCTGTGCCCCTGGGTGTGTCCTGTCCATCCTGGGCACAGCCACTGGTCACTCCCTGTGCCCCTGGGTGTGTCCTGTCCATCCTGGGGACAGGCACTGGTCACTCCCTGTGCTCCTGGGTGTGTCCTGTCCATCCTGGGCACAGCCACTGGTCACTCCCTATGCCCCTGGCTGTCTGTGGCACTGTGAGCTCTCTGCAGGAGCTCTCAGCTCCTCTGCCCTGCAGTTTTCACCTTGCCCTGCTCTGGCTGGTCCCTTCCCCAAAGCTGCCACTCCCTGGGTGTCACTTTGGAAGCCTGGAAAGGGAGAGTGGCAATCCTGAGCTGCAGTCACAGAGAGAGAAGGAAGCAAAGGATTGGAGAGCACAAAGGGAAATTTGGATTTGTTTGCTTGGAGGTGTGGGGGAATATAGAGGAAGGATTAGGAGTGAGACAGGGGCACCTCAGACTTCATTGTTTCTCATTTGAGATTGCACTTTTCCATTTTCTAGGATTACAGCACCTGCTCAGCAGCTGCTATTTTTAAAGCCAGGCTTAGGCAGGAGCTGCAGCTCAGCAGTGATGGGCTGGGCACTGAATGTCACCGTGGTGACACCAGAGCTGCTGACCTTGGAACAAGAGACTGGGATGCAGCCCCCCCAAAACCCAAAAAAATAAATCAGCTTCCCCATCCAGCAGTGCTGCAGGAGGTGCTGCACGCCCAGGGGACCCAGAACTGTGCTCCTGTGCTTGTTTCTGTGTTACAAACTCCACCGTGGTTTGGGGACCTGCCTTTGTTCCTGGTTTCTCACCCACGTTTCAAACCCTTGGATCTCTGTGCTGAGTCCAGTGGGAGCCCAGTGCCACCAGTGCCCTTGGCTGGGAGGGCAGCCACGGTGGCAGGGAGCGTTTGCAGCTGCAGAATTCCCTGTGCAGGGACTGCTCAGCTTCCCCTGTGACTCCTGCAGGCTGTGAGGGAGCTGCAAAGGCAAACACTGCTCTTTGCTGGGAAGGAAATACTTTGGGTCTCTCCTGCTGGGCTCTGGTCCCATCTGCAATGTCCCATCCTGTCCCTGCCCGAGGTTCTCCTTAGACCCTGAGATCACCTCAGGAGGACATGCAGTGGTTCAAATCCTGATTTTTTTCCCCAAGCTGCCGATGAGAGATTGCAGGAGATGGTTTTTCAGAGGCTCCAAGGATTGTTGATTGTTCCTTGTCTCAGGAACTCTCTGCCCGGCTCACAGCTCTGCCCAGCACCCAGGATGGAATCTGCCTGCTGAGGGCAGGGCTGATCTCACACAGTCTGAATTACCTGCTGAATGTTTATAACAACTTTCCAATACAATACAGTCTTGTTAAACTGTCCAGCTCTGACCCATCCAATCTAAAGTGCCAGCATGTCACCCAGCATGGATGGCACGGAGAAGGAGGAGGAAGAGGTATCCACACCCCAAATTCTCCATCTTGGCCACGTGTCCCTTATCACAAACATCCCCAAAAGTCTATTTATCTACGTTCTAACAACCTAATTTACACTTTACTAATTTTGGTGGCTTGTTTCCATTCCCTCTGTGTTGGTAATTTCCCTCAGGGGTGTGAATTCAGTGCCTGAGACACCAGGGTCTCACTCAGGGGTCTTTGGGACCCTCACCAGGGGGGTTTGAGACCCCCAAGGAGGCCAGGGGGACACCCTGGGCTCGCACAGCATCCCTGGCAGTGCCCAAGGCTGGCTGGAGCACTGGGACAGTGGGAGGTGTCCCCGCCATGGCAAGGGGGACACTGGGTGGGATTTAAGGTCCCTCCCAACCCAAATCTTTCTGTGATCCTCATTTCTCTGACCCCACAGCATCCCTGTGCTCCCGAGTCACCTCCCTTTATTCCAAATGCCAGGATCCCTTTTCCCTGACACGTGGATGAGCCCAGAGTGTGTGACCACGCTGATGGCAGCTGTGGGGTCCCAGTTGTTCTGGGACACCTGGGCAGGGCTGGCAGCGATCCCAGCAGGGCTGGGATGTTGTAATTCAATAAATGAGGTAAAAGGAGTGAATCAGCAAACCTTGCCACCTCCTTCCGGCTAGTCCCCGGTTCGTGTCATCCTCCCTGTCCTGTGACCTTCCCCTGTGACCTTGTAGCCCCCCGGGAGTTCCTGTGTTCTGATCCTATCCCCCTGTGTCCTTGTCCCATTGGCTGCTAGCCAAAGCCACTCCCCATTCCCTCTCCTGAAAACCTAGTTCCCAAAAAGAATCTGGCTCTTTCCTCCTTCCGGCCATGCCATCGCCTTAGAATAAACCTGAGAAAAGAAAGGGCCCCTTTTGTTTCCGTTTCCATCCATGCTAAGATACCTTGTCTGATCTTAAGTAATTAGGAAAAAGACAAAGTGTCATTATAGCACTGGGAGGGTTTGGGCGCCAGGGTGGGATTGCTGGGGGTCTGTGCAGGGACAGGGGCTGGGATGATCCTGAGGGTCCCTCCCAGCCCAGGCTGCTCCATGATTCCACGGAATGATGGAATGTTGCAGTTACTCACAGCATATTCTGGGTTTCACTCTTGTTTTCCAATGGCCAAAGAGCAAAACATGAAGATTTTAGTGTTGGAAGGAATAAAAAAAATCTCTGCTCAGAGCCCAGCAATGGTGACAAAACTCTTGACACCTCGTGCTGTTCCATCATCTCTTCCTGCTACTGGAAATTCTTTAATTCTTTGGATCAGCCTCACTCCTGTGGGATTCGTGCATGTAAAACTCCTGTTCTTCACCCTCATATCCTCCCTGGACGTGGGAGAACATTTGTGGTGTGGTTTTCTTCTTATTTCATTTTAAATAAACGAAACCCCTCATTTGCAGCTGGTTCCTAAGCAACAAAGTACCGGGGGAAGGAGCCAAACAAGCACCAGGTAATGTTTCCTTGTTGGAGCTTTTAACCGATGCTAAACGCGGCTCTGGAGCCCCTGGCAGGGAGGTGCTGCTAATTCCTCTTTGCAGTCTGCAGCTCCTCACTGTTTGATTTAAGATTTTTTTTTTGCCTTTTCTGGCGCTCCCTGAGCCCCGGGGAGGAGCTGGGGTTTGGCTGAGCAGTGGGCAGGGGGACTCATGCCTGGGGAGGTGGCTGGCTGCTGTTCCCAGGCAGGAGGGGAGCGGGGAGAGCTCCTGAGCTGCCCCAGCAGGGCGGGGACACCGGTGGGGGCTCAGGGACAGAGGCAGCTCGGGTTTCCCCAAGCCACTCAAAGTGAGAGGAGTGTTGGATTTGTCTTCACAAACCAGCCGTGGGTCTGCTGGGAGGTCAAACCAGAGAGAAAAGGAACAATGGGATGGATTCACTGATTGATGGATGGGAAAAGAGATTTGCCTTTACAAACAAACTGCAGGTTCAATGAGAAATGAAATTGGATATTGGAAGAAGCAATGGGGGAAAACCATGAACTGTATAAGAATTAGAAATGAAAAGGGAGGGTTAACATGAGAGGGGAATCTCAGGTGTCAGGTGTTTGGGCAGTCTGTGCCTCTCAAGTGCCTCAGCCCATGGGGAAAGAGAGAGGGAAATGCAGGTGGGAAATTGGGATAAAAGGAGGCTGTGTGCTCCAAAAATCTGAGAGATCCCAGGGCAATGCCCCACGGCCTCTCCCTTTATTGGAATAAATTAAAAGGACTCCTCTGTCTCCTTTGGGACATGAACCTCTGGTGTTTGTGGGCTCATTTTCCTGACATGAGCAAAACAGAAGTGAAGAAATGAATAACAGAGGTTAACATTGATGCTGATCACAGAGCAGTGTGTGAGAAAAGGGATGTTGGGTGAAAGAATGTTTTCAGAAGTGTTGCCTGCCTTGGGCCAACCAGCTTTTTCTATCCTGTGTTCCATGGTCTAGGCTATAAAAGTGTGGTTGCTTTTTTAATAAATTGCTATTTTCTGCCCCTGAAGGCAGTCGTGTGCTGCTGTATCATTTCACCATTCCCATAGGGACAGGAGGGGACAGTGCAATGTCCCCAGGCTCACACAGCCCCAGCCCTGGCCCCAGCTCTCCTCACTCCCCAGTTATGCACCTTCAGCACATGGGTTTTACTCTTCTTTTATTTTATTTTATATTTTTTTTCCAGTGCTGAATCTTCACATTGTCATTTTCAGGCCTTTAATGGTTCCAGAGAAAGCAGCTTTGCCCAAAAGTGTCACACTCATTTAGAATTTTTTTTTTAATGTTGTTTTTCCCCCTTCTTCTCCCTCTGCATTCTGTCTTTGCCATCAGGAGCTGGGATGGGGCCTGGAAGGATTCTCTGTATTAAAGCAGTGGTGTCGTGCCAGGGAGAATTCTTTGTTTCCCCCAGCCTGTCAGGCTGCTATGAAATGTTTTATACCCTTATTGTATTTGTGTTCCTGCCTGGCACTGGAATTGTGGTACTGAACATGTGAATCTGATTTCTGGTTTTAAGTTTTTGTGAGTTTGTTTCCCATGGATGTTTTGTAGCTCATAAAGGGGTGAGGGGAAGAACCAGGTGCTTCCCACAGGTCCCTTTTCCAGCTCTTGCTCATTTTGTGACAGATTTGGCTCAAATTGTTCCATACCCAGAAGTATCAGTGAAGAAAAATTCTTTTTTTTTTTTTTGTTTTTGCCTTATGGAGAGTTTAATTACTAATTACCCCAGTTCTCCTGTTCTGGCTGCTTTATGATGTGGGACTTCATTGCCCAATAAAGCACCTGCTGTGGGTTTTTCCTGAGCACTGAGTGCTCCAGCCAGGAGCTGCTCCTGGGTTTGGGTTTTACCAACACAGAGAAAAACACTGGGACAGGCCAGAAGGGAAATTCTCATTTTCTCTTCACTTCCAGCCCTTGTAGAGTCAACGGAGCAGGAACAGGGTCTCAGAATTAAAAAGGTTAAAGTGATCTCAAATCCCCCCAGTGCCCCCTCAGCCATGGCAGGGACCCCTCCCACGGTCCCAGTGCCAGCCTGGCCTGGGCACTGCCAGGGATCCAGGGGCAGCCACAGCTGCTCTGGCAATTCCAGCCCAGCCAGGAATTCCCAATTCCCAACATCCCACCCATCCCTGCCCTCTGGCAGTGTCCCATTCCTGTGTCCTGTCCTGCTGGAGCCCTGCTCACTGAGAGTTTCAGACTTTCTCTGCTGGCAGGCACTGACCCCCAGGAGAACTCTGCATTGGACCTGAAGCTTCTAAAATGGAGTGATAGAACTGGGGTTGTGGGTGTGCAGTTTGAATAGAAGTGTGGAATATCACACGGTGGAAAACTTAGAATTTAAGGTTTTAGAATATAGTAATAAATATAAAGCAAGATGGAGGTTTTTGGAGTGGAGGTTTTGTCCTTCCTTTTCACCTTCTTCTTCATGGGTTTGGGTGATTTTGTGTCATTGGATAGAAAATGCCACATTGTGGGCAATAGGTGTTTGGTTATTGGGTTAAAAGTAAAAATAATTTAGATGTCATTTCTTAATTGGACAGTTTACCCTTAAAAAACCTTGTAGAGAGAAAAATAAATCTCCATTTTCAGTTTGTGAGCTTGAGGTGCTGTAGAACTCAGGGTTTGTGGGTCTGTAATAGAAATAAGAACTAAACACCTGGGTCTGAACAAGAAATACCATCTCATCATTTAATCCTGATCCTGGAGAAAAGAAGATAAAATGAGAACTGTCCTCCATCCCCTGTCCCCATCCCCTCTCCAGCTCTCCTGGATTTTTTCAGGCCCTGGCAGAGCTCTGAGCTCTCCTGGATCCTTCTCCTCTCCAGGTTTGCACTCCCACCTGGCTGCAGGGCAGAACACCAGCAGGGTGGGCGATCCCCAGGGATTTTTTGGCGCACATCAGGAGCTGGAGCAGTTCCCCTGAGCTTCCCCAGGAGCCCCCCGGAGCTGGGATGTGACTGGAAGCTCAGCTCTGTTAAAATGCTGACATGTTCCCGGTTTGGCACTCTCTAAAGGACGCAAAGTCGAGCTGGGGACAAACACGGGCTCAGAAAAAGGGAGAGAAGGGGAAATCTATGCTCTGGGTGGATCCCAGGGATTCCCTCAGGGATGGTGTGAGACACTGAGGGTGGCATGGAAATGGGAACCGGTGTCCTGCAATTGCCTGGCAGGAAAAACTTCTTTTCCTGAGGCTGGGGAGCTCCCCGGTTTGGCTCCGCTGATGGCATTGCCCGGCACACCCTCGGGAACCGGCGGCTCTGCAGCAGCTCATTTTGGAAGTTAATTTCTGGATGCCGAGCGGGGTTGTTTGGAAGCAGAGGAAGGCTCGGGCTGCTAATGACCGGCTTTTTTACAGCCCAGTGAAGAAGCTGACACGGAATGTTGGTTACTCAGCAGGATAATTAACCCCGAATCTGTGTTTGCAACCAGCAGCTCTCCCTGGAGCCATCCTGCCCTGGCCACCCCGGGCTCTGCCGGGGATTCATTCCTCTAACTTTGGGGTTGATGGGATTTACAGCAGGGATTTATAAATGAAGGGAGTTTGTAAACAAGGCTTCCATTGTAATGCGAGCTGTTAGTTAAAAAATGTAATGACCATGGAATCTTGTGACTCAGGAAATGGTTTGGGTTGGAAGGGACCTTGGAGATCATCCAGTTCCAACCCATTATCTTTAATTTTGTGCAGTGTTCCTTAAATCTGACAGTCAAAGAGAATTCTTGCTGCCTGAGGGTTCCCCTGCCCTGTCCCCACTGCAGAGCTGTGTCCATAATTTCACCTTTTGTTCAGCACTCACAGAAACCTGGAAATAAACCCAAAGGTGCCCAGGGGTGCCAGGGAAAGCTGCAGTGGGCTCCTCTGCCCATCCCCAGGGAAAGCCTCTTCCAGCCCCCGTGCCCTGCAGAGGTTCCAGTCTCCCCACTGAGCAGCAGGAAATATCCAGGCTTTCATTATTTCTTCCAGTGCCTGCAGGGGATGCAGAGGAAAGGGGGAGAGGGGCTTTCCCAAGGGTGAGGAGTGACAGGACCAGGGGGAATGGGACCAAGCTGAAGGAGATGGATGGGAGATTGGGAATTGGGAATTCCTGGCTGGGCTGGAATTGCCAGAGCAGCTGTGGCTGCCCCTGGACCCCTGGCAGTGCCCAGGGCCAGGCTGGAGCACCTGGGGCAGTGGGAGGTGTCCCTGCCCATCCAGGGGGGTTGGGATGGGATTTGGGTCCTTTCCAGCCCAGCCCTTTGTGTTCCCTGTGTCTGAGGGATGGTGAGGGGCAGCCAAGGCCAGCCCAGCCTGGAGCAGCTCAGCCCTGCAGAGCCTGGGCTGGGGATGGGCTGGGGGCAGAGTGCAGGGTCTCACCTGGATCCTCCTGCAGAGTGCAGGGTCTCACCTGGATCTCCCTGCAGGGTCTCACCTGGATCCTTCTGCAGAGTGCAGGGTCTCACCTGGATCCCCCTGCAGGGTCTCACCTGATCCCCCTGCAGAGTGCAGGGTCTCACCTGGATCCTTCTGCAGAGTGCAGGGTCTCACCTGGATCCTTCTGCAGAGTGCAGGGTCTTACCTGGATCTCCCTGCAGGTTCTCACCTGGATCCCCCTGCAGGGTCTCACCTGGATCCTTCTGCAGAGTGCAGGGTCTCACCTGATCCCCCTGCAGAGTTCAGAGTCTCACCTGGATCCTCCTGCAGGGTCTCACCTGATCCCCCTGCAGGGTCTCACCTGATTCCCCTGCAGCCCCTCACCTTTGCAGCTCAGGCAGTGACTCCTTTCCAGTGGATCCACTTCCCACGAGCTCTTTCCCCAGCAAAGCTGCTCTCAGTGATGGCTGCACCTTCCCAAACTTTGCCTTTCCCAAACCTCAGTGCCACCACCACCACCACAACATCCTTACTGCAAACAATTGGATTTCTGGGAGCAATTTCTCACTTTTATTGAAGACAATCTTTAAAAATATATTTTTTCCTTATTTATTTGCTCACAGGGTGCACATTGAGTAAATATTTCTGCTGCAGATCCAAAGTTTATTTTTTATTCCTAGGAATTCTGGCTAGAAATTCAAAAGCGGTAGAAGGAATATTTCTTAATTCCTTTAGAATCATGGAACATTTTGGGTCGGAAAGGACCTTTAAAGGCCATAGAGCATGAGCCTCAATCTCAGGGTCGTGGGTCCGAGCCCCACGTTGGGCGCCGCTCTGCGGGAGTGTTTGTGTGGGATGGACGGTGCTCAGGGACAGAACTCAAGCTCTGTGTAAGCTGGAGTTACAGTTGCATTTATTGTAAGGGTGTGGGTGTGCAGAGTCCTGCTAAGAGCTGCCAGCCCTTAGTAGGACAGAGAGAGAATGGGGGTAGAGAGAAGAGAGAGAGAAAAGCAAGAGAGGGGGGTTAGCAATAAGAGAGTGATTTCCCATTTGCAATACAATAAATCTTCTTCCATGATGAATATTCTAATTTCCACTAACCAATGTAATGCAAGATACAAATTCTGTAGCATTTACATACAGCCTATAGGAATCCTTACATTACCAGAGTGTGTTACACTTTAAAAACTGCTCTTTGGACCCTGGGAAGGTCTTCTCTGACCTTTGGAGCTGCTCTCCAGCAGAAGACATTGTTCTGTCAGGAGGGGATTGCTTTCAGCTGGCCATCCCATTGTCTTCTAGTTATTCAGTAACTGAGGCTTGGTATCTCAAAAGTGGCTTTCATTTCAATCTCACTCATGGTTTCCATATTCTCAGAATCTGAGCATTCATATTTGTAAGGTCTTCATCCTTCCCAACAATCTAGTCCAACCCCTTTGCCACGGGCAGGGATGGTTTTTATGAGATTCACACTGAATTGCGTTAGTGAAATAAGTTTTCCTTATTTTCCATTCCTGCCATTCTGTTGTCTGCTGCAAATCTGATCAGCGCTGATTTTCTGTTTTCCTCCCAGGCCCTGATTAAATCTCTCGGCAGCCCGGAGCTGCCCACCAGCTCCTGCAGGGCTGGGATTGCTCCCAGCCGGAGCCCAATCACCGAGACAGCGCTAATTGTTTAAAGACCGGGCTATTGATCGGCTCTTTTCCCACTTTCTTAGTTAAGAAACTGTGCGGTATTGACGTGAATCCTGAGTAGATTATGTCAGCAGAGGCGGTGACCCCCTTCCAGCAGGGAGCTGGGTGCATTATTTGTGCTGAAGGAGCTCCCCAGCTCAGGGAATGGCAGTTGTTCCTTTATCCGAGATTTATTCAGTTCTTCCTTTATTCAGCATCCTTATTTAGCTCTATTTTCACCCTTTCCATTACTGGAATCAATTTTTCCTCAGATCAGCAACAAACTGTATTTTCTAGACAATCCTTTCCCCATCCTTTTAAAAATACCGATGGATGGTCACTTTTCTTCCCATCTCTCTGGTTTCCTGCTGCTGCATTTCCCAGTTATTTCCTGGCAGCTCCAAAGCCTTTCTTTCCATGGCTGCTGTCGAGCACCTCCTCAGAAGCCGGGGGAAGAAAAGCAGTGTTAGCAGTTAATGCTGCACCTGGCATGAGAACACTTCTCTCCTTCCAATGCTGAGGAGAAATCCAGACTAATCCTATTTTTGGCCTGGCTGATAATTGCACTCTTTCTGGCTGCATATTAATGAAGAGCGTTTTCAACATCCCTAATGAATTTTTATCAACAAGCACAAGGGGTTGTGTCTGCTGGCAGAGGGTTGTTAGGGATGGCAGAGCTCCTCATAATTCCTGGATTTATACATATTTTTGTATTTTCCTTTCCTGCTTGTGCAGAGTGCAGGGCTGGTGTCTTGGCTGAGACACTCCTTGGGGCACAAAAAGCTTTTTTTAAGAAGGTTCTTAATTATTATCCCAGGCTTCATCCCTGGCAGTGCCCAAGGGCAGGGTGGACATTGGGGCTGGAGCAGCCTGGGATGGGATGGGATGGGATGGGATGGGATGGGATGGGATGGGATGGGATGGGATGGGATGGGATGGGATGGGATGGGATGGGGATGGGATGGGATGGGATGGGATGGGATGGGATGGGATGGGATGGGATGGGATGCAATAATGGGATTTAAGGTCCCTTTTAAGCCATGTGATTCTCCGTGGTTTTAATGCTCAGCCACCCATGGCAGGATGGGGAGAGGAGGTTTGGGAATCTCCCATTCCCACCCCTGTCCCTTATCCCAGCCCATCCTCAGCCCCCTCCCTGCTCCATGTCCCCATTCTGTCTCAGAGAGGGGCAGCATTTGTTCGGATTCCTGCTGGGAAAGCACAAACTGGAGAGGGGCTGGAGCTCCCAGAGCCTGTGGAGGGGTTTGTGACTCCTCTGAATGGTGACTCCACACCCTGAGGCAGCAGCCAGGCAGAGCAAGGCACCAACATTCCCTTTATTCCACCCCAGCACTCCTCAATTTGATGAGCAGATGAACATCACAAACCAATTAAGAACAAGAGATCTCATCTGGCTTTTTGCTGGCTGAGATGGAGAATTAAAGTCATTTTAGATCCAGGCTTGAAGTTCCAGCTTTCCACAGCAGGTGGTTTTTGAAAATACTTTATTTGTCTTTCTAGGTGCTCATACAAGAGGGATGGATGGGATACAACAGGTTATTCCACCTCTCTCTGAAGGCTTTTCCCAAAATTTGCCTTTGCAGTGGATGCTTACTGGACCTGAGCCAAAATTTCCTGAGAAGGTCGAGGAGAGGCTGCAGCAAAGCCAAATAATGGCACTCATGGTGTAGCTCAGCCACAGGTGAGAAATAACTTTCCAATTCCATGAATTCAAAGTCCTTCTCAACCAGACAACAGTCTTAATACATTACATGTGTTTTGACTGGTGAAATGTTTTCCAAGCATGAAAATTTTTAGTGTAAACTACAGCTGGAAGTTTGGAAAGCAATTCCAAACCACAGAGCCTGCGAAGAAAAGGTGGACTCTGATCTTGGAGATAATTTCTGAGCTAAAGGATTCTGTGTTCTGTGGTGTGAGGTTAAATGTTTGAGAGGCTTGTGATCACCTGTGCTCCTGATTGCCTGCACCTTCTGGCACAGGATCATAGACTGGGACCAAAAATATGCTTTAAAAATTAACCAGAAATTAAGTAAATGAGCCAGCCCCAGCTTCTTTTAAAAGCTGCCTCTAAAGGAAAACGAATGAAATGTTTGTAATTGAGGATGTGCTGGAGCCTCTCCCCAGGTAATTTTTGAATGTTGTCTTGTACAGGAGAAATTCGTGTTAGTGCTGATGATAATAGACCTGCAGAGCAGTAAATGGATTTCTGTGCTATTTTCCACCTGAAAGGATGACCCTTAGAATTCAACACCCTGAGCACCGAGATTGTTATTGGAAAAGAGGGATAAGGAGGTGCTTCTGTTGCACAGCAGAAAATGGATGATTTAGGGGAAGCTTTCCAGGGGAGAGCTTCAGCCTGGCTGCCTGTGGGGCTGGGGCAGGATTTGGGACCTGGGACGTCCCTTTGGCCAGTGTTGGTGGAGAAGGGATGGGAGCCCTGCCCTGAGCTCGGGGCGAGCTCTGGGGTTCAGGGCAGGGCAGCAGGGATGGGAATGGCACAAATGGCAGAGCACAGAGGTGTGGAACGGGGGAACTTGGGTGGGCTTGTGTCTCCTCACCTCTTGCTGTGTTTTGCATGGAAAAACCCCTCAGGGCTCCTTGGGTGCCAGAGTGTCCAGGGATGGGAATGGGGCTGGGCAGGGGCTGGAGAATTCCTGAGGAGCTGGGCAGGGGCTGGAGAATTGCTGAGGAGCTGGGCAGGGGCTGGAGAATTGCTGAGGAGCTGGGCAGGGGCTCAGCTGGAGCAAAGGAGGCTCAGGGCCCTTGTGGCTCTGCACAACTCCCTGCCAGGAGGGCACAGCCGGGGGGGTCGGGCTCTGCTCCAGGAACAGGGACAGGAGGAGAGGGAACGGCCTCAGGCTGGGCCAGGGCAGGCTCAGGGTGGATTTTAGGAGGAATTTCCCATGGAAAGGGAGCTCAGGGGTTGGAGGTGCCCAGGGAGGGCTGGATCCCATCCCTGGAGGGATTTACAGCCCTGTGTTGTGGCACTTGGGGACAGGGGACAGTGCTGGGGAACAGCTGAATTTTCGAGGGTTTTTCCACCCTGACTGTTCTGTGATTCCCTGATTCCCTAAAGCTCTGCTGGCACTCCAGAGCTGCTGCTGCAGCCTCACAAGTCTGTGGTCACGGCCTGGGCACTCAACAGGCCAAAGCCCTTCCTGGCACCCGGAGGTGACACCCAGAGGTGGCAGCTGTGGCTGCTGTGCCTGCAGAAGGTGCCAAGGACACACATTCATGTCCCTGCAGGTACTCAGTCCCCAAATCTGAGGGGCAGCTCCTCCCTCTGCAGAGATCGGAGCTTAGGGAATTCCTTAGGGAATGCTCCAGCAGCACCCACCCCTCAGGAGATGTGGTCCAACACAGTTTTATTGAAAGAAATCTCCTCTCCTGCTCTCTCCCATCATCTGCCTGCTCAGAGCTCCCTCATTAAGGAGCTGCAGGGGAAACGAGGAGAGGATGTTTTATTCCACAAGTTCCTCGCTGCAGCAGCTCATCATATACATTAAATAAATATTAAATGGCAGTAATTACTTAGCTCTGACTCAGTATATCAAACATGAAATACTCATCTACACAGAAGCACCTCAGTGTTCTTTCTCTGCCTAATTGATTCATTTACTAAATCCATTAAGAAGAACTTGAAAGGACACTCGGATTGCAGGAGGAAGGAGAACGCCACGGGGAGGGGGAAGGTGGCAGATTTCACCTCCAATGAAAATTTAAAGCTCCATCCAGGCAGCCAAACCTGACAGTTATTCATGTCAAAACTCACATAATAAAATAATGGAATTGGGCAATAGGAGCTCCCAAGGTTTGCCCTTTGCTCTCACAGGCTGAAAATCAAGATACCCTGGCAGAGCTGCTTGGTTTGGAGGCTGCAAATGCAGCCATGGGATGTTGTGCAGTGTCAGCTGCCACCAGCCTCGTGGGATTTTCTCTCTGGGCTGATGTTTGTCTCTGGGGATCCCAGGGAGGAGCTGGGTCAGCAGGAACCCTCTGCAGCAGGGCTTGGATTTTCAGCCCAGGGTTTCTCCTGTGCTTTCCTCTGCCAGGTTTGGCCAGGAGCAAAGGCAGGGCTGGCAGTGAGCTGGGCAGGTTCTGCTGCTGCCCTGTGCTCCTGGGGCATGGAGCAGGGCAAGGGACTGAGCCTGGGGCTGGGAAGGGACTGAGCCTGGGGCCAGGATGGGACTGAGCCTGGGGCCAGGATGGGACTGAGCCTGGGCTGGGATGGGACTGAGCCTAGGGGCAGAATGGGACTGAGCCTGGGGCTGGGAAGGGACTGAGCCTGGGCTGGGATGGGACTGAGCCTGGGGCTGGGAAGGGAGTGAGCCTGGGGCCAGGATGGGACTGAGCCTAGGGCCAGGATCAGGATGGGACTGAGCCTGGGGCCGGGATGGGACTGAGCCTAGGATCAGGATGGGACTGAGCCTGGGGTCAAGATGGGACTGAGCCTGGGGCCAGGATCAGGCTGGGACTGAGCCTAGGGGCAGAATGGGACTGAGCCTGGGGCCAGGATGGGACTGAGCCTGGGGCCAGGCTGGTACTGAGCCTAGAACCAGGATCAGGCTGGGACTGAGCCTGGGGCTAGGCTGGTACTGAGCCTAGAACCAGGATCAGGCTGGGACTGAGCCTAGGGCTAGGATCAGGCTGGGACTGAGCCTGGGGCCAGGATGGGACTGAGCCTAGAGCCAGGATCAGGCTGGGACTGAGCCTAGGACCAGGATAGTACTGAGCCTGGGGCCAGGATCAGGCTGGGACTGAGCCTGGGGCCAGGCTGGGACTGAGCTTAGGACCGAGCTTAGAACCAGGATCAGGCTGGGACTGGTCCTGGGGCCAGGATCAGCAGCAGGCACCACACAGGTGGGGATAAAGCTGAGCTTTCTCTGCTGAGCACCAACCCAGGCTGTTCCAGGGTGTGGAGACCCCAACGCTTGTCCCAGAGATAACACTCTGCATGTCCTGGAGAGAGAGACCCTGAGTTGCCAGAGGGAGATTTGGGGCATGGAGACAGAAGGTTTCTCCCCACAGTCCTGCGTGGGTGTGCAGCTCACAGATTTGATTTCTCAAATCAAATTTGATTTTCTTCAAAGCTGGACCTTGGGACGGGCTCTCTCCTCACCCTCTAATCCCCTCTCAGAGAACACTCCAGGCTCTGGAGGAGGATCCTGCACTCCCAGTGGAACTGGGGACACCCCAATTTGCACAAGCCAATGCCCTGCTGCTGTATTTCACTCTGCTTTGTCCATGTTGAACCCTCCATCTCTGACCTAGAGCTAGCCAGAAGAAAGGTCACAGAGTGGGGGGATCTCGGCAGCCTGCGACTCTGCAGGCAGAACATTTCTGGGAAGCACCAGCATTTGCAGGCAAATTTCCTCATTTCAAATAATTCTCTTCCCCTTTCCCTTGAATGAATTTCAGGCTCCAGAGTGGTTCAGTTGAAAAGTCTGTTTTTTAAAAAGAATTGTAAAAAGTCCCAGCCTCAAACCCTGGATTGCAAAACAGGAAGAAAAGGCAGAGCAGCTCGTGGTGCTGATTGTTTTTGTTGTTTGATGAGACATTTCCTTCCCTCCCCTGCAGCTCCTGTCTTCAGCTCGTCTGAGCACTCAGCGTGGCTGTACAATGCACCTCCGAGTACGGAAGGCTTGTCAGTAATTAAATTAAATTGAAATAACATGAAATGCTCACATGGCCCTGTCAGCAGCAGCACCTCCGTGAGCACTGACAGGGCAAGCACCAGTGGGGTGACTGAAGCTGTTTAAGTGCTTGCATGGGGTTTATCCATGGGGTTTATCCATGGGTTTTCCATGGGGTTTCCATGGGGTTTTCCATGGGGTTTCCATGGGGTTTCCATGGGGTTTTCCATGGGGTTTCCATGGGGTTTCCATGGGGTTTCCATGGGGTTTTCCGTAAAGCTTATCCATGGGATTTCCATGGGTTTTCCATGGTTTTTTCCATGGTTTTTTCCACAGGTGTTTCCATGGGTTTTCCATGGGTTTTCCATGGGTTTTCCATGGGGTTTTCCTTAAAGCTTATCCATGGGTTTTCCATGGGTTTATCCATGGTTTTTTCCACACGTGTTTCCATGGGTTTTCCATGGTTTTCCATGGTTTTTTCCATGTTTTTTTCCACGGGTGTTTCCATGGGTTTTCCATGGGGTTTATCCATGGGTTTTTCATTGGGTTTTCCATGGGTTTTTCATGGCGTTTTTCCGTGAGGTTTATCAATGGGTTTTCCATGGTTTTCCCATGGGTTTTTCCATGTTTTTTTCCACGGGTGTTTCCGTGGCGTTTCCATGGGTTTTCCATGGATTTATCCATGGGTTTTCCATGGGTTTTCCATAGGTTTTCCATGGGTTTTCCATGGGTTTATCCATGGGTTTTTCATGGGTTTATCCATGGGTTTTCCATGGATTTTCCATGTTTTTTCCATGTTTTTTTCCACGGGTGTTACCATGGTTTTTCCATGGGTTTCCATGGGTTTTCCATGGGGTTTATCCATGGGTTTTTCATTGGGTTTTCCATGGGTTTTTCATGGCGTTTTTCTGTGAGGTTTATCAATGGGTTTTCCATGGTTTTCCCATGGGTTTTTCCATGTTTTTTTCCACGGGTGTTTCCATGGCGTTTCCATGGGTTTTCCATGGATTTATCCATGGGTTTTCCATGGGTTTTCCATAGGTTTTCCATGGGTTTTCCATGGGTTGTCCATGAGGTTTCCATGGGGTTTCCATGGGTTTTTCCATGAGGTTTATCCATGGGTTTATCCATGGGTTTTCCATGTTTTTTTCCATGTTTTTTTCCACGGGTGTTTCCGTGGTTTTCCATGCGGTTTCCATGGGGTTTTCCATGGGGTTTCCATGGGTTTTCCATGGGTTTTCCATGGGTTTTCCATGGGTTTTCCATGGTTTTTTCCATGCTGTTTCCATGGGTTTTTCATGGGTTTTCAATGGGGTTTGCATGGGTTTGCAAGGGGTTTTCCATGGGGTTTTTCATGGTGTTTCCATGGGTTTCCCATGAGTTTCCCATGGGGTTTCCATGTCTTTTTCCGTGGTTTTTTCCATGGGGTTTTTCCATGAGGTTTTTCCATGGGTTTTTCATGGGTTTTCCATGGGGTTTCCATGGGGTTTATCCATGGGTTTTTCATGGGGTTTTCATGGGTTTTCCATGTGTTTATCCATGGGTTTTCCATGGGTTTTCCATGGGGTTTGCATGAGATTTCAATGAGGTTTGCATGAGGTTTCCATGGGGTTTATGCATGGGTTTATCCATGGGTTTTCCATGAGGTTTTTCCATGGGTTTTCCATGGGTTTTTCCATGTCTGCAGGAGGAAGGTGCTCCTGTTTCAGAGCGTGGAGTTGCCTCTTCCCATCTCTCACCCTTCCCAGGGCTGTCCTTTCCTCTCACTCAGCCTATGGGACACTGCCAGAGGGCAGGGATGGATGGAATATTGGGAATTCCTGGCTGGGCTGGAATTGCCAGAGCAGCTGTGGCTGCCCCTGGATCCCTGGCAGTGCCCAAGGCCAGGCTATTGGGGCTGGAGCAGCCTGGGACAGTGGGAGGTGTCCCTGTATGGCAGGGGTGGCACTGGGGAGATTTAAGGTCTCTTTCCAACCCAGACCATTTTGGGATCCAGAGATCCTTCACCTGAGGGGACAGCAGGTGCTTTTTGCTTTGCCTGGCTCTGCACTCACAATCTGTGGCTGGAGGTGATGCACAGGGAAGCCCCTTTGGCCTTCACCAGATTTCTCCAAGCCTCATTCCAGGCTGTTGGAAGGGTAAAGGACACAGAGGGGTTTTTCTCCTGGGATGTCACAAAAGTCTTTCCTTCCTCTGGCAGCGGAGCTTGAGGGGGAGGTGAAGGGAACAGGTGGTGACAGTTCTCTTTGTGAGTGTGAAAGGGACACGACCATGGAAGTGCCACAACCATGTGTCTTGGGCTGCAATACAGGATGGGACCAGAAATGTGAATTCTGTCCCCACCTGCTGCAGCCGGGTGGGGCAGTGCCCCTGATCTCCTGGCACATATTCTCTGCTCATGGGCCAGCTTTAAACCAGCTGGGCAATCATCTTTATCTTCCCACAGCCCATCCTCCCTCCAGGAGATATCTCCTGTTCATGGCCAGTGAGTCCCAGGGCATGGCTGATAAAATTCCATCATCCCACTGGGAGATGCTCCAGCCAGGGCAGGAGCCAAGCCTTTCCTACCCAGATCAAAACTGAGATTTGGGACACCAAGGCACCTTCTTTCCACTGGATTCCAGAGGAAAACCAGACCTTCCCACATCATCCCTGGAGCTTCAGAGGAAACTGCACCTTCTCCAGGAGCACTGCTCCAGCTGAACCACATCTGCCCCTGCAGGAGGATGCAGCCACCATGGAATGGGACTGCTGCCAACACCCTGACTGCCTGACGGGTGTCAGCTTGGATTCTGCCTCTGGCAGGGTTTGGGATTGTTCTTTGTAATACTGCATTTCTATTTTAATTTTCCTAGTAAAGAACTGTTATTCCTAATTCCCATCTCTTTGCCTGAGAGCCCCTTAATTTCAAAATTATAATGATTTGGAGGGAGACGGTTTACATTCTCCATTTCAAAGAGAAGCTCCTGCCTTTATTGGCAGACACGTGTCCTTCACACCAGGACAGTGTGGAAGTGCCACAACCACGTGTGGGCCCTTCAAAGGTTCCCCTCCAAAGTCACATTCCAGGGATGAAGCAGCAGCCAGAGACACACAGAGCTCAATCCTGCTTTTCCAGTGACTTATGCCTGACCTTCCATCACCATTTAGCTCCCCCAGCTCCCTTTCCCCACGGAGATAATTCCATAGCAGAGGGCTTTGCAGATTAAATGGCTCATTGACTCCAAAATCACTGCTCTTCCTGGCAATAATTTGCCTACTGCTTCTTGCAGATGGCAGCTGGGACACCCCCTGCTCCCTTGGATGGTGCAAGCTCCAAGCTGTTCCCCCATCTGCCTGCTCAGGGTAGGGCTGGGCGAGCCCTGCCAGCTCACACAGGATGGGAATGGCTTTGAGCTGGAGGAGGGTGCATTTAGTTGGGGTTTTTGGGACGGAATTCCAGGCTGGGAGGGTGGCACAGGGTGCCCAGAGCAGCTGTGGCTGCCCCACCCCTAAGTGCTGTGCCAGGGGAAGTTTGGGTGTGATACTGGGGAAATTCCTTCCTGGAAATGTTTGTCCAGACTTAGCACAGCTGCCCAGGGCAGGGCTGGGGTCCCCATCCCTGGAGGGATTTATATCCTGTGGCACTGGGGACATGGGCAGTGTGGCCTTGCAGTGCTGGGCTGGTATTTGGATTTGACGTTAGAGTCTCTTCCACCCCCAAAATTGCAGGATTCTGTACCCAAAGCTCTGGCTCTGGGGTACCTGCTGTGTCTGGAGCCCTCCCAGCCCCTCTGCTCATCCCTTCCCATTAATTTGCTTTAACGAGGCCATTCCTGTGAAACAGCCAGAGGTGTAAAACATCAGACAAAGCCCAAAGAAACAACAGAAAGGAAATAGAGTCGTGGTAACGCCTGAATGACAAACTCTGGAATTCTAAACTGCTGCTCTCCTTCACCTTGTGTGCGGAGATTGTAAAGCAAACCAGCACTCGACTCAGCTCCAGGTCCTGAAGTGTTTACACAGTTTTTAACCTTTCCTTCTGCAAGGAAATAATATAAAAGCTGCAGATATTGTGGAAGTTTGTAAAACTGAAGAACACCAGTGACCTGTGTAATGCACAGAGGCTTTTCAAAAGCTTTAAGTCCAACATAAAACCCTCCAGTGTATTGAGTAAGACACTGTGAAAGCAGAAGTTAAATGGATTAAGAGCACTGAAAAGGAATAGCTGCATGTTGGAAATCACTGCTGCGTGGAAGTGTTTGCACTGAGACTCTGCAGGGCCTCTCCAGTGCTGGAATCAATCCTTTGGAAGGACTTTAATGTTGATTAAAATGTAAAGAAAATCCACCAAAACAGTGGAGCAGCTCACACGGAGCTAATGCTGAGCAGGAATCTGCCAGGTGGGGGAAGAGCCACCTTACCTGGGCCCTGAGGGCAGGAGGGACAGGGAGGGGCTGGAAATAGAATTCCAGAAGGGAAAGGAGCTGGGAAGGGGCTGGGAATTCCTGAGGGGGCTGGGAAGGGGCTGGAGAATTCCTGAGGGGAGCTGGGAAGGGGCTGGAGAATTCCTGAGGAGCTGGGAAGGGGCTGGAGAATTGCTGAGGAGCTGGGAAGGGGCTGGAGAATTGCTGAGGAGCTGGGCAGGGGCTGGAGAATTGCTGAGGAGCTGGGCAGGGGCTCAGCTGGAGCAAAGGAGGCTCAGGGCCCTTGTGGCTCTGCACAACTCCCTGCCAGGAGGGCACAGCCGGGTCAGGACTGGGTCCCTCCCAAGGCAGGATATCCTGGACTCTGTGCTCCTGAGTCCTGGCCCTGCACAGGACAGGATCCCACCCTGTGCCTCAAAGCCTTGTCCAACTTAAACCCAGGTGAGGCATTTCTAAGTTCTGAAATTCTCCTCTAAACATTTTGAGAACTTGAAACATAATTTCTCATCATTTCAAGGTTTCGTTTCATATGCTTTTTGTTATTCATGCATTATTTTACGAGGCAGCAGTCAAACCAATGGCTTGTCATAATACGACATTATTGCTGAAACATTCTCTTATTTTAGTGTCATTTATAATAATCAGCAGCTATGACTGATTAAAACACATAATCTGCTTTTCTGGATCCAGCTGTCTGTGCCGTATGGAGCAGGGTGGAAGGGCTGGGGGTGGTCTGGCTGCTCTGTGGCCAGACCCAGGGAGGCACAGGCAGGCAGGGAGTGAATGCTGAGCACGTTCCACACCCTGTGCCCTGGGCCAGCATCCAGAAATGAAAAGCAGTGCCAGTCTCAGGCGTGTTCGTCTCACGTTTGTGCTGACTGCTGGTGGCCACAGCCGGTGCCAGTGGCCAGGAAATCCCAGAGGAGCTCCAGCCCTGTGAGAAACCACAGTGCCTGGGCTTGGGATCCCGAGATGCCCAGGGAAGGGAGATCCTAAAATGCTGCCTGGCTGTGGGGTTTGGTGTCCTGAGGGACAGGGACACACATTCCTGAGGGACAAGGGACACACATTCCCACAGGGACACACATTCCCACAGGAACACACATTCCCACAGGGACACACATTCCCACAGGGACAGGGACACACATTCCTGAGGGACAAGGACACACAGTCCCACAGGGACAGGGACACACATTCCTATAGGGACAGGGACAGACATTCCTGTAGGGACAGGGACACACATCCCTGAGGACATGGACACACATTCCCACATGGACACACATTCCTGTAGGGAGAGGGACACACATTCCCACAGGAACAGGGACACACATTCCCACATGGACAGGGACACACATTCCCACAGGAACAGGGACACACATTCCCACAGGGACAGGGACACACATTCCCACAGGAACAGGGACACACATTCCTACAGGGACAGGGACACACATTCCCACAGGGACAGGGACACACATTCCTGAGGGACAGGGACACACATTCCCACAGGGACACACATTCCCACATGGACAGGGACACACATTCCCACAGGGACAGGGACACACTTTCCTTCAGGGACAGGGACACACATTCCCGCAGGGACAGGGACACACATTCCCACAGGGACAGGGGCACACATTCCCACAGGAACAGGGACACACATTCCTACAGGGACAGGGACACACATTCCTGAGGGACATGGACACACATTCCTGAGGGACAGGGACACACATTCCCACATGGACAGGGACACACACATTCCTACAGGGACAGGGACACACATTCCCACAAGGACAGGGACACACATTCCTGAGGGACAGGGACACACATTCCCACAGGAACAGGGACACACATTTCCACATGGACACACATTCCCAAAGGAACAGGGACACACATTCCCACAGGCACAGGGACACACATTCCCACAGGAACAGGGACACACATTCCCACAGGGACAGGGCCACACATTCCCACAGGGACTTGGACACACATTCCTATAGGGACAGGGACACACATCCCTGAGGGACAGGGACACACATTCCCACAGGGACACACATTCCTGCAGGGACAGGGACACACATTTCCACATGGACACACATTCCCACAGAGACAGGGACACACATTCCCACAGGGACAGGGACACACATTCCTGAGGGACAGGGACACACATTCCCACAGGGACATGGACACACATTCCTGCAGGGACAGGGACACACATTCCCACAGGGACATGGACACACATTTCCACAGGGACACACATTCCTATAGGGACAGGGACACACATTCCTGAGGGACAAGGGACACACATCCCCACAGGGACAGGGACACACATTCCTGCAGGGACAGGGACACACATTCCCACAGGGACAGGGACACACATTCCTGAGGACAGGGACACACATTCCCACAGGGACAGGGACACACATTCCTGCAGGGACAGGGACACACACATTCCTGAGGGACATGGACACACATTCCCACAGGGACAAGGACACACATTCCCACAGGGACAGGGACACACATTCCTGCAGGGACAGGGACACACATTCCTGAGGACAGGGACACACATTCCTGAGGGACAAGGACACACATTCCCACAGGAACAGGGACACACATTCCCACAGGGACAGGGACACACATTCCTGAGGGACAGGGACACACATTCCCAGAGGGCAGGGACACACATTCCCACAGGAACAGGGACACACATTCCTACAGGGACAGGGACACACATTCCCACAGGAACAGGGACACACATTCCTGAGGGACAAGGACACACATTCCCACAGGAACAGGGACACACATTCCTGAGGGACAGGGACACACATTCCCACAGGGACAGGGACACACATTCCCACAGGAACAGGGACACACATTCCTACAGGGACAGGGACACACATTCCTGAGGGACAAGGACACACATTCCTGAGGGACAGGGACACACATTCCTATAGGGACAGGGACACACATTCCCACAGGAACAGGGACACACATTCCTATAGGGACAGGGACACACATTCCTATAGGGACAGGGACACACATTCCCACAGGAACAGGGACACACATTCCTATAGGGACAGGGACACACATTCCCACAGGAACAGGGACACACATTCCTGAGGGACAAGGACACACATTCCTGAGGGACAGGGACACACATTCCTGCAGGGACAGGGACACACATTCCTATAGGGACAGGGACACACATTCCCACAGGAACAGGGACACACATTCCTGAGGGACAAGGACACACATTCCTGAGGGACAGGGACACACATTTCCACAGGGACACACATTCCTGCAGGGACAGGGACACACATTCCTGAGGGACAAGGGACACACATCCCCACAGGGACAGGGACACACATTCCTGCAGGGACAGGGACACACATTCCTGAGGGACAGGGACACACATCCCTGAGGGACAGGGACACACATTCCACAGGGACAGGGACACACATTCCTGAGGGACAGGGACACACATTCCCACAGGGACATGGACACACATTCCTGCAGGGACAGGGACACACATTCCCACAGGGACATGGACACACATTTCCACAGGGACACACATTCCTATAGGGACAGGGACACACATTCCTGAGGGACAAGGGACACACATCCCCACAGGGACAGGGACACACATTCCTGCAGGGACAGGGACACACATTCCCACAGGGACAGGGACACACATTCCTGAGGGACAGGGACACACATTCCCACAGGGACAGGGACACACATTCCTGCAGGGACAGGGACACACATTCCTGAGGGACATGGACACACATTCCCACAGGGACAAGGACACACATTCCCACAGGGACAGGGACACACATTCCTGCAGGGACAGGGACACACATTCCTGAGGGACAGGGACACACATTCCTGCAGGGACAGGGACACACATTCCCACAGGGACAGGGACACACATTCCTGAGGACAAGGACACACATTCCCACAGGAACAGGGACACACATTCCCACAGGGACAGGGACACACATTCCTGAGGGACAGGGACACACATTCCCAGAGGGGCAGGGACACACATTCCCACAGGAACAGGGACACACATTCCTACAGGGACAGGGACACACATTCCCACAGGAACAGGGACACACATTCCTGAGGGACAAGGACACACATTCCCACAGGAACAGGGACACACATTCCTGAGGGACAGGGACACACATTCCCACAGGGACAGGGACACACATTCCCACAGGAACAGGGACACACATTCCTGAGGACAAGGACACACATTCCTGAGGGACAGGGACACACATTCCTATAGGGACAGGGACACACATTCCCACAGGAACAGGGACACACATTCCTATAGGGACAGGGACACACATTCCTATAGGGACAGGGACACACATTCCCACAGGAACAGGGACACACATTCCTATAGGGACAGGGACACACATTCCCACAGGAACAGGGACACACATTCCTGAGGGACAAGGACACACATTCCTGAGGGACAGGGACACACATTCCTGCAGGGACAGGGACACACATTCCTATAGGGACAGGGACACACATTCCCACAGGAACAGGGACACACATTCCTGAGGGACAAGGACACACATTCCTGAGGGACAGGGACACACATTCCTGCAGGGACAGGGACACACATTCCTATAGGGACAGGGACACACATTCCCACAGGAACAGGGACACACATTCCTGAGGACAGGGACACACATTCCCACAGGGACAGGGACACACATTCCTGAGGGACAGGGACACACATTCCTATAGGGACAGGGACACACATTCCCACAGGAACAGGGACACACATTCCTGAGGGACTGGGACACACATTCCTGAGGGACAGGGACACACATTCCTGAGGACATGGACACACATTCCCACAGGGACAGGGACACACATTCCTGAGGGACAGGGACACACATTCCCACAGGGACAGGGACACACATTTCCACAGGGACACACATTCCTATAGGGACAGGGACACACATTCCCGCAGGGACAGGGACACACATTCCTGAGGGACATGGACACACATTCCCACAGGGACATGGACACACATTCCTGAGGGACAGGGACACACATTCCCACAGGAACAGGGACACACATTCCCACAGGGACAGGGACACACATTCCTGAGGGACAGGGACACACATTCCCACAGGAACAGGGACACACATTCCTGAGGGACAGGGACACACATTCCTACAGGGACATGAACACACATTCCCACAGGAACAGGGACACACATTCCTGAGGACAGGGGCACACATTCCTGAGGGACAGGGACACACACTCCTGAGGGACAGGGACACACATTCCTGAGGGACAGGGACACACATTCCTACAGGGACATGAACACACATTCCCCAGGAACAGGCACACACATTCCTGTCTCTCTGAGGCTGCACCCTGCTGGGATCCCGAGCTGCTCAAAGCACTCTAATTGCAGCTGGATCATTGATCCTGAGCTCCCTGTAAGGGATGCCCCCTTGGCAGGGCCCTGCTTTAATTTATGCAAATCCCTCGCCCTCCTTTGATCCTTCCCTCCTTGCTGCTCCTCTCCCTGCCCCCAGCCCTCTCAGGCTGCATTTTTCAGCCCTTTTTGCTGTTTTGTTGCGTTTGGGGTGCAGGTGGAGTGGAGGGAGGCAGAGCAGGGTCAGAACACGGCACCAGTTCCAATTCTCGTGCCCTCCTCAGGAGAGGCCTCCTGGGGCTCATCCTGCTCCACCTAAGGAAAACAAAGCATTTCTTGGCTTTAAACAGCAAAAGTAGGCACTACCTGTCTTCTAAGAAACCCGCATGCCCTGATTTAAAAACGCCCTCGTGTCGCAGCTGATGCCCCCTTGGAGTTTCTCACATTGGAATACTGCTGTTATTTATGAAATCCCTGATAAAGCTGCACTTAATGCTCCCCTAATAGGATGTGCATCTTTAATTCTGCTGAATGTGTAGTTTGTCACTGATGCAAAGTGTTCTCATTAATTAAATAAGACTTAGAGACTCATAAAGCAATTGCTTCAAAATGAAATGTTATTTACATCTAAGGATATTAACAATTAAGGAAACCTAATTTTTCCCTGATACAATCTGTCTTGGAATTCCACTGATATTTTAACAGTCTCCTGATTTAATCATTGAAAATGAATTTTCGATATTAAACACATTTACCACGGAGTCAGGGATATTTCTCAATAAACACATCTGCAAAGGAACCAGGCAGATAAATAAGGCCGCTATGCAAAAGGCGCATTTTCCGAATAAACAAGCTGCGATTCGTAAGGGGGATGAGAACAACGGAATTAAACCGCGTATGTGGATTCCAGTCTGGTTTTTTGAAGTCAGCATTCTGGTGCCGTGATGCGGGAAGGAGCCTTGGGATGCGCTGGGTTTTGGTGAGGAGGAGGTGCCTGTGGCGCCCTTAATCAGAGCACAGCCACATCCCGTCCCTCTCCAGCTTTATCAGGGGCTCATCCCGGCGGGATTAATTCAGACGAGCCTCTGCTCCTGCTGATTTTCCTTTTTCATGCAAATGGGGGTGGAGGATGCGCGCCCGCTCGTCTCTCCTCCTCCATCCCTCCGTGCCCGCGGTCGCTCTTTGTGCAATTAAAGCTTGAACCCAGCGGGGCTGGGAGCGGGCCGGGATTCCGAGCCCCCGGGCGTGTCGTTTATCGGAGCACCAGCCGAGGTGCGGGTTCTGCCGCAGGAGCTGTCCTCGCCCCTCGATGCCGTGTTCGCACCGCATCCTCCCCAGCGCCTCCTCCCGCTGCTTCCCCCCCAATTAGCGCCTTCAATTAGCGCCTTCAATTAGCGCCTCCATTAGCAGCGGCGCCTCGGGGAGCCTCAGCACTGCCAGCCCTCGTGTTCTCACCCCGCTTTTAGCGCAAAGCGCGGCCCCGTCCCAGAGCAGCTCATGGAATTCATGAATTCCTGAGCCTGGCTGGTCCCACCCGCCCTTCAGCGGGACCCGGCGTGGTTTGGGGCTTTTCCCCCTGTGCTGCTGGGGAGGCAGCTCTGCCCCAGGGGGAATTGCCCTCTGTGCTGCCCCAGGTGGGTGACAGCAATGAGGGATTTGTCTTTACAAACCAGCCGTGGGTCTGCTGGGAGATCAAACCAGCGCCGAGAGAGAAAAGAAACAATGGGAGGGATTCACTGATTGATGAATGGGAAAAGAGATTTGCCTTTACAAACAAACTGCAGGTTCGCTGGTAAATGAAATTGGATATCGGAAGATGAAAGAAGCAACGGGGAAAAACCATGAATTGTACAAGAATTAAAAATGAAAAGGGAGGGTTGTACATGAGAGGGGAATCTCAGGTGTCAGGTGTTTGGGCAGTCTGTGCCTCTCAAGCGCCTCAGCCCATGGGGAAAGAGAGAGGGAAATGCAGGTGGGAAATTGGGATAAAAGGAGGCTGTGTGCTGCAAAAATCTGAGAGATCCCAGGGCAATGCCCCACGGCCTCTCCCTTTATTGGAATAAAGCAAAAAGGACTCCTCTGTCTCCTTTGGGACATGAACCTCTGGTGTTTGTGGGTTCATTTTCCTGACACGGGGAATTGCCCTGTGTGCTGCCCCATGTTATAAATGAGAAACAAAAGTCTCGATATTCAGCAAAATTTAGATTGGTTTCTTTTATACAGACAGAGCAATGCAGCGCTGGGGATACATGGGGGCCCTGCCCACTCCATGCTCCACCCAACTTTGGTTTGCAGCTCCCTTTTTAGCATGGTTTCCTTGTAGTCATCAATAATTGTTATTTTTTTGTTGTCATAATTTTGCCAGTGCTGGTCCATGGGATCTCTGGACAACGTGAAGTTTCTAGACAATTTGTCAAGTCCCATAAATAACCATTGGTCTTGGTAGATAAAGAAAAATATATTTGTGGGAAAATCTGGTCTCAGGGATAGGCTGCAATTGATCACACAAAGGCAGGAAACCTGATTTTGCAGGATCTGTTGGGCTGTGTGAAAGCCTTGTTTGGCAAGCTGTCAGCAGATACAACTTATTTAGAAAACACAATATTCATAACAGGGGGATTTAAACCAGAATGATTTAATCATGTGTTTTCCTTTCTTTAGTGTCATGCTTCATTTCAGACTTGAGCATTCTGGTTTATGCAAACCCCAATACTTTTCTGATTAACACGAATCTTTTATCAGTTATCACACCCATCACCCTCACCCAGAGCTGTGCCCTCCAGAGTTCCCTCTGAGCCCTCTCTAGAAAAGCCAAAAACCTGCTGGAAGGTGGCCCAAGAGCAAAACCCGACAGGGTGGAGCAGAAGGGAAATGTGAAGTTGGAAGGGTGGCACAGTGCTCATCTGCTGGCTGTGCCCCACCACCTCCATGGATAAAGTGTGGGTGCATTTCTGAGCCTTTTTCCCAAAATATTCATTCCTTCCCTGCTGGACCTTGCTGTGAGTCCTCCTCTCCACGGGAGTGAGCCCTGAGGCTGGAGAGTCCTTGATTCTGGTTTCTTTATTTGAGAGAATTCTCCACGGGGGAGGTGAAGATGTGGAGTTGTTCAGAATGGCTGTGGCTTGGTTTGAAGTTTCCAGAAATACTTGCAAAGTGTTTTATTTTCTGTGCATGGGGATGGTGTGTGCCAGGACCGTGGTGTGTAGTCTGGACAGCAGCAGGAATTTCTCCATGGGAAGGGAGCTCAGGGGTTGGAGGTGCCCAGGGAGGGTTGGATCCCATCCCTGGGGGTGTCAGGGAATTCCTGAGGGTGGCACTGAGAGCTCTGGGCTGGGGACATTGGGCACAGCCTGGGCTCCATGGGCTGGGGGAGCTTTTCCAGCCTCTGGGATTTTGGGATTCTGTGCTCCTGTGTGAAACACTCGAGCTTTAAACCACTCGAAGCACATCAGCCTCTGAAGAGGACTTGCCTGGATCTGTGGGCCCATAAAAGGAGGAATCTGAGCCAGAGGCACAATTTGGGCTGTTCTCTGGGCAAGAGCAAGCTCTGCCTGTGGGGCTGGAGCAGCCAGGGGTGTGCACAGGGGAGGGGCTGAGCTGCCCCTGCTCCCCCCAACACCTCCAGCCCCTAAATCCTCCCCTCCCGTGGCATAAATCCATCCTGGGACTGTTCCTGAGCTGTAAACTGAGGAAATCCATCCTGGGATTGTTCCTGTGCCCTGAGCTGATGTGAGCTGGAGAAATCCATCCTAGGACTGTTCCTGAGCTGGGATGGGAACTGAGGAAATCCATCCCAGGACTGTTCCTGTGCTGATGTGATCTGGGGAAATCCAGCCCAGGACTGTCCTATGCTGGGATGGGAACTGAGGAAATCCATCCTGGGACTGTTCCTATGCTGTGATGGGAACTGAGGAGATCCATCCCAGGGCGGTTCCTGTGCCCTGAGCTGATGTGAACTGAGGAAATCCATCCTGGGGCTGTTCCTACGCTGGGATGGGAATTGAGGAATTCCACCCTGGGACTGTTCCTATGCCCTGAGCTGTGATGGGAACTGAGGAATCCATCCTGGAACTGTTCCTGAGCTGATGTGAGCTGGGGAAATCCGTCCTGGGACTGTCCTACGCTGGGATGGGAACTGAGGAGATCCATCCCAGGGCTGTTCCTGTGCCCTGAGCTGTGATGGGAACTGAGGAAATCCATCCTGGGGCTGTTCCTGAGCTGTGATGGGAACTGAGGAAATCCATCCCGGGCTGTTCCTGAGCTGTGATGGGAATTGAGGAATTCCATCCCAGGGCTGTTCCTGAGCTGGGATGGAGCTGAGGAAATCCATCCCGGGGCTGTTCCTGAGCTGGGATGGGAACTCAGGAGATCCATCCCGGGCTGTGCCCGTGCTGTGCAGGAGCGGCAGCTCGTTAGAGCCACTGATTGCTCCTGGGCTAATGAGCCAAGCGCTGATCATTCTCTGGGAGCTGCCCTGGGAAGATCCCAGCTCCTGCCCGGGGGCAGCGCTGAGTCTGCGCCTCACAGCCCCCAGGAGCGCTCTGCTCAGCCAGGTGGGAGAGTTTCCATCAGTGACACATCACAGGAACAGCCAGAAGGGCAGCAGGGAGCCCCTTTCAGTGCAGGTGGCACACCTGGGGCCTCACCTGGCACACCTGGGGGCTCACCTGGCACATCTGAGCCTCACCTGGCACACCTGGGGGAGAGCGCTGCCTGTCGAGCTGTGGCTCTTGGGGCTCTGCAGGTGGGTTTGGTACAGGGGAGAGCGCTTCCTGTCGAGCTGTGGCTCTGCAGCCCTGCAGGTGGGTTTGCTGCAGGAGAGAGCATTGCCTGTTGAGCTGTGGCTCTCGGGGCTCTGCAGGTGAGTTTGCTGCAGGAGGCAGCACTGCCTGTTGAGCTGTGGCTCTGCAGCTCTGCAGCTCTGCAAGTGGGTTTGGTACAGGGGTGGGCACTGCCTGTCGAGCTGTGGCTCTGCAGCTCTGCAGCCCTGCAGGTGGGTTTGCTGCAGGGGTGAGCGCTGCCTGTTGAGCTGTGGCTCTGCAGCTCTGCAGCCCTGCAGGTGGGTTTGCTGCAGGAGGGAGCGCTGAGCGCTGCCTGTTCCATGTCACCCCTGCCCAGCACAGCTGAATCCGCTGTGTCCCCGCAGGGGTTAAACCCCCCGGCTCCTGCTGGCTGCAGCTCCTGCCCCAGCTGCTCCTCCTGCCTGCCTGGCCCAGATTCCAGCCCTGGGTACCTGTTGTTCCTCCCTGGGAAGGCACTTCACTGTAATCAAGGCTTCTCCTAATCGTCTTTCTGATGAACCAAACAGATTAAACTCTTTACATCTCCCCGGGTAAAGAACTTTTTTCCTAATAGCAAAATTATTTCTGCAGCTCTTTTCTGCCTTCTTTCTAATTTGTTGAAGGTTTTTTAAAACTTTTCCTACTCAGCTGTGTCATATTTCCAGCAGACATCTGGCGAGGTGAAGTGGGGAAAGGGGCTGGGGATTGTGAGACTGCTTCCAGCTGCTGGTGGAAGATTTCATCTGCTTCTTCCTCCTGGTGGGGTGGTCTGCAAGGGGCTCCCACCAGGACAGAGCAGGTTCCACCAGGATGGAGCAGGTCCCACCAGGGTGGAAATGTGTCCTGGTGTGAAGGACACGTGTCTGCCAATAAAGGCAGAAGCTTCTCTTTGAAATGGAGAATATAAACCTCTCTCCCCAGATTATTATTATAATTTTGAAATTAAGGGGCTCTCAGGCAAAGAGATGGGAATTAGGAATACCAGTTCTTTACCAGGAAAATTAAAATAGAAATGCAGTATTACAAAGAACAATCCCAAACCCTGCCAGAGTCAGAATCCAAGCTGACACCCGTCAGTCAGTCAGGGTGTTGGCAGCAGTCCCATTCCATGGTGGCTGCATCCTCCTGCAGGGGCAGATGTGGTTCAGCTGGAGCAGTGCTCCTGGAGAAGGTGCAGTTTCCTCTGAAGCTCCAGGGATGATGTGCAAAGGTCTGGTTTTCCTCTGGGATCCAGTGGAAAGAAGGTGCCTTGGTGTCCCAAATCTCAGTTTTGATCTGGGTAGGAAAGGCTTGGCTCCTGCCCTGGCTGGAGCATCTCCCAGTGGGATGATGGAATTTTATCAGCCATGCCCTGGGACTCACTGGCCATGAACAGGAGATATCTCCTGGAGGGAGGATGGGCTGTGGGAAGATAAAGATGATTGCCCAGCTGGTTTAAAGCTGGCCCATTAGCAGAGAATATGTGCCAGGAGATCAGGGCACTGCCCCACCCGGCTGCAGCAGGTGGGGACAGAATTCACATTTCTGGCCACATCCTGTATTGCAGCCCAAGACACAGTGGCACAGAGCAGGGTCAGTGGGACATTCAGGGGCACAGCAGGAGCCCTGCCCTGCACTGGAGGGTTTCTCTGTCATTAACCACGTCTGTGGTTTCTGTGTCATTTACCACACACGGCTCTGCCCCCTGCCTCACTCTGCTCTGGACACCCCTCCCCAGCCCAGGCTCACACACAGAGCCCTGCTCAGCTCCAACTCCTTCTGCTGCAGAAATTGGGAACGAATCACAGAGAGTCACAGAATCAATCACAGAACCACACAGAATCACAGAGAATCACACATAGAATCACAGAATCACAGAATCAGTCACAGAATCACAGAATCAATCACAGAGAATCACAGAGAATCACAGAATCAGTCACAGAGAATCACAGAATCAATCACAAAATCACACATAGAATCACAGAATCAGTCATAGAGAATCACACAGAATCAGTCACAGAATCACAGAATCAGTCATAGAATCACAGAATCAATCACAGAATTACAGGATCAGTCACAGAGAATCAATCACAGAATCACAGAATCACACAGAATCAATCACAGAATCACAGAATCAATCATAGGATCAATCACAGGATCAGTCACAGAATTACAAAACCAATCACTGAACCAATCACAGAATGAATCACAGAGAATCAATCACAAACTTACAGAATCAGAATTAATCAGAGAATCAATCACAGGATCAATCACAGAATCACACACAGAATCACACAGAATCAATCACAGAGAATCACACAGAATCAGTCACAGAATCACAGAATCAGTCAGAATCACAGAATCAATGACAGAATCACACACATCACAGAATCAATCATAGGATCAGTCACAGGATCAGTCACAGAATTACAAAATCAATCACAGAATCACACAGAATCAATCACAGAGAATCACAGAGGATCAATCACAAACTTACAGAATCACAGAATCAATCAGATTCAATCACAGAATCAATCAGACAATCAATCACAGAATCAATCACAGGATCAATCACAGGATCAATCACAGGATCACTGGTTTGGAAGAGCCCTCCAAGACCCTCGAGCCCAGCCCAGCCCTCACTAACCCACAGCACCCAGTGCACACCCGGGCTCTATAAACACACCCAGGGTGACTCCACCGCCTCCCAGGCAGACCATGCCAGGACTTTATTATTCTGTCCATAAAAACCTTCTTCCTGACATCCAGCCTGATTCCCTTGGCACGTGCTGAGGCTGTGTGCTCTGCTCTGGACAGGCAGCTCCAGTGGTGGCTTCAAGTGGCAGTGCCAATGTGCCACCTCCCTCCCAAAGGCCACCTCGTGTTTTCCTCCTTCCCCCTTTGTTCACGGTGATAATGATCCATGATTCCCTACACCAAAAGACAAATAAAATTACCACAGGAAATGGGTTTGTTTTCCAACTGCGAGGCATCATCTGACATTACATTTGGAAAGTGCTGAAATGTTTATTTTCTTTATTAGCAAAACTGCAGACAAGGGTGGTGTTTTTTTAAGCTGTAGGAAATCAGATGGCACCTAAATGGGGGGAAGAAAAGCCCATTTTTCATGATAAAGGAGGAGGATTTTGGGAATCCAGGAGCTGAACCATGACTGATGAGTTTAGGTAAAGTTCCCATCTCTACCAAGGCTTTGCTGTGCAGCTCAGATAATTCACTTTGGGTCTGGTTCTGCCCATGCCCAGCTTTTCCTTCAGTCTGCAGGCTGGACATTGGGCTTGGAGCAGCTGGGACAGTGGGAGGTGTCCCAGCCATGGCAGGGGTGGGATGGGATTTGAAACCAACCCAAACCTTTCTGGGATTTTGTGGAACATGCAACATTACCAGCCCTAAGAGTGCTGCAGCTCACATTTGCCTTCCCTGGTTAAAAAAAAAAAAAAGGAAAAAAAAAGACAAAAAGAGTTATTATCATCATTATCAAAGTAAGGTGACTTCCCAACAGCATTTCAGGTTTTCCTCCTCAGAGTTCTCTCCAGGAGTCTGTGCTTCGTGCTCTGTGATCAGAGACAACTTGCTGTATTACAGTGCTCAATTTCTCATTCTTGTTGCAGGCAGAAATTATTTTTTAGACCTCCAGGGCTATTCTTTAGGGAGGAAAAAGAAAAAAAGGAGTTAAAATCGGAGCTTCCTGGAGGCTGGGGAAGGTGACTGTGAGAAGAGAGGCTCCAGCAGGGTGGGCTCAGAGCAGGGATCTGGGCAGGAGGCTCAGGGTCCCTCCTGGCCCTGCACCCCAAACTCTGCTGGGCAAATCCCCTCGTCCACGAACCCTGAATTTCAGTGGGATCTGCATTAATTCCCCTGGTAATGGATGGTGCCAGCCCCCAGCCGGGTCTGCAGACTCGACAGGGGGATACAAATGAAGCATTTTGGGCAGGAGAAGAAATGCAGTGTTATATTCCTATTTTGTTCTCATTAGTTCTTTTTTATATAAATAGTAACTGTGCAGGGTGTAATACATCCTCTGCTGTCAGGATTTATCAGGGAGCTGCTCTGGCTGGGCAATTGCTCTGTGAAAAATTAAGGGGTTTGCCTCATTCTATCAACATGTTTTGGTTTCACTGGTGAATAAAAATAGATTTTTAAATAACAGCCACATAAAGTAATAAAACCCAGAACAGAGCCTATTTTCCATCCAGAGGTGGATTCAGCTGGAATAGATCACAGGGTAATTAATTACTAAGGACCATTATTAGGAATACAGCTAAAAAGTCTAATGAATGTTGTGGTGATTTTTAATTTCTTTCAGCCAACTGTGAGATGTCAGCTGGCTTTTCCACAGGGCTGTGTGGAGGGGAGGGGGTAACAAAAACTCCCTTTTCACTCTGGGGCTGCAGCAGCTGTGCCTGGGAGATGTGCAGACCCCCGGGGCTGGGGGCACAGAGCTGGCTGGGTCCAGAACATTCTGCAGCTCTGAGAGCAGCTTCTTCCTGCTGGTGGCACTCCTGGGCTGGGAGGCCCAGTCTGGTTTGGTGGCTCCCAGTTCAGTCCCTGCTCTGGGGTTTTGGGGCCGTTTCTGCTGGAGGAAGGTCCCTGAGGGGCCAAGGGTGTGCTGGGGCCGTTCAGCCCAAACCAGCCCCAGGAGCTGATCCCAGGTGCAGCCCCACCCTGGCACTGGAGTGTGTGGAGTCAGGCTGAGGGATCCCAAAAACAGAGATCCCAGAATGGCGTGGGTTGGGAGAGACCTCAAATCCCATTATCCCATTATCCCATTATCCCATCATCCCATCCCATTATCCCATTATCCCATCCCATCCCATTATCCCATCCCATCCCATCCCATTATCCCATTATCCCATCCCATCCCATCCCATCCCATTATCCCACCCCATCATCCCATCCCATCCCATCATCCCATCCCATCATCCCATCCCATTATCCCATCCCATTATCCCATCCCATCCCATTATCCCATCCCATTATCCCATCCCATTATCCCATCCCATCCCATTATCCCATCCCATCATCCCAATCCCATTATCCCATCCCATTATCCCATTATCCCATCCCATTATCCCATTATCCCATCCCATTATCCCATCCCATTATCCCATCCCATTATCCCATCCCATTATCCCATCCCCACCTCCCACTGTCCCAGTGTCCAGCCTGGCCTTGGGCACTGCCAGGGATCCAGGGGCAGCCACAGCTGCTCTGGGAATTCTGTTCCAGGATCTTCTCACCCTCCCAGGGAAGGATTTCTCCCCAGTGTCTGATTTAAACCAACCCATCTCCAGTTTGAAACCAGCCCAGCCCAGCCTGGGATTCTTTGATATGAATATTTCTGGAGATGGAGGATCCAGACTTGTCCAGGGCCCTGTGACAAAGCTGTAATCCCACAAATTGCAGGATTTTCTCCTGATCTCAGCCTCCAAATATTTGCAGAGCTGTGGATAATCCCTGCACCTGCTGCTGGCTCTGTGTGCACACCCTGCACCTCTGAGGATGTTCACAGCACATCTGAGAGAAACCATTTCAATTAGCAACAGTGTCTTCAGTTTAAATTTCACATTTCACACCCGTTCTATCACTTTGGGAACCCCTGGATTCGGTTAATGGAACACCCCAGCTCGGGTCTGGTTTGGTTTATGGGATTCCCTGTGCAAGGATCCTTCCATGCAGAGGTTTTGTGGCACCAGAGCCCAGCCGACCTTCTGTGCTGCTGCATTTATTTGGAGCAGTTCCTCCCAGAGCTCTCCAAGCTCTCAATCAGAGGCTGCTGGAAGAAGGGGAATATTCCTGTCTTTGTTTGGGTGCTCTCCCATGGAACCCCAAGAGCAAAACCTTAAACTGTGTCTTGAATGCCCATAACCAACAATGATATTGGGGGAAAATATTCTTAAACAGTCATTTTTCCCCTTTTGCAACACGTCTTTAATAAAAAAATGAGACATCTGAATGAATTTTATATGTTCCCTGAACTGCTGCAGCCTTTGAAATAGCTCAGCTTGAGGTTTTAGTCAATATGAATGGAGACATTTAAAAAATCTGTGTGCTCTTCTGTCAATAAGAGATGGCAAAAGGCTAAAGAGATGAAAATAGAGAGTGCAGGCAGAGCTGCAGCCAGTGCAGAGCAGCCCCCAGTGAGAGCAGCTGCTGGCACCGGGAATGGAGGGGCTGGGCAGGGATTTATGGCAGGGCTGGTGCTAAAGAAACCCTTTCCTGCATTCCTTTGGGAATAAATTAGTGGCTAAACCTCATCAAAGCCCAGCCTGATCTGATTGCTGAAATATGAATAAGTTAAATAATTGGAGCATTTTGCAGATATTATTAATAGGAGTGAGTGAGAATCACAGGATCAGGGAATCATCAAGGTCAGAAAAACCCTGTAAGATCAAGGGTGAGCATCAGCCCAGCAACCCACTGTGGTCACCCCTGGGCTGTGGTCACTGAGCCATGGTCACCCCTGGGCCATGGTCACTACAGCCATGGTCACCCCTGGGCTGTGGTCACTCCTGGGCCATGGTCACCCTGGGCAGTGGTCACTGCATCCCTGGTCATCCCATGGCCATGGTCACCCCTGGGCCGTGGTCACTACAGCCACAGTCACCACTGAGCCATGGTCATCCCTAGGCTGTGGTCACTATGTCCCTGGTCACCCCTGGGCCATGGTCACCCCTGAGCTGTGGTCACTGGGCCATGGTCACCCCTGGGCCATGGTCACTACATCCCTGGTCACCCCTGGGCCATGGTCACTACATCCCTGGTCACTCTTTGGCCATGGTCACTCCTGGGCAGTGGTCACCCCATGGCCATGGTCACTCCTGGGCCATGGTCACTGACCCCTGGGCCATGGTCACTGCATCCCTGGTCACCCCTGGGCCATGGTCACCCCTGGGCAGTGGTCACTCGTGGGCCATGGTCACCCCTGGGCCGTGGTCACTGACCCTGGGCCATGGTCACTGCATCCCTGGTCACCCCTGGAGCCCCAGGAGCGGTGCAGGGCTGCACCCAGAGCTGGGAGGGAATTCCTGGTGGGGAATCCATGGGCGTGTCCTTGGAGCTGCCCCCGGAGCCGCAGGGAGCCCAAAGCAGCCCTGGTGCTCCTGCAGCAGCAGAGCAGAGCCTGGGGCAGCTCCGAGCCCGGGGCTGCTGAGGGGCTGCAGGAGCAGGGCAGCGCTGGGAACACCTGGAATGGGCAGAAGGAGTTAAATAATGGTGGGGGGTTCTCACGGGGATTAGCTGGTGCCACAGCTCGGCTTCTCGTTGGTGTGGGTGACAAAACCTGATGTGTGCCACTTTTCCTGGTCCTGGGAAGGACTGCCATGCCACGGGTCAGACCCTCTGTGCTGTGGGTCAGACCCTCCTCAGCTCCTGCACAGTTCTGTACCTGACCCGTGTGGCAGGGCTGCAGCCCAGCCCTGGGGGTCCTGGCGGGTCCTGTGGTGTGCACGTGCCTGAGCCAGCGCAGGGACCCCCATCAGCTGGGGATGGAATCCTTCCTTGGATCCAATCCCATCAACTGGGGGGGATGGAATCCTTCCTGGGATCCAATCCCAACAGCTGGGGGATAGAATCCTTCCTGGGATTCAATTCCATCAACTGGGGGGATGGAATCCCTCCTTGGATCCAATCCCATCAGCTGGGGATGGAATCCTTCCTGGGATCCAATCCCATCAACTGGGGGGGATGGAATCCCTCCTTGGATCCAATCCCATCAGCTCTGGGGGTAGAATCCTTCCTGGGATTCAATTCCATCAGCTGGGGGGTGGAATCCTTCCTTGGATCCAATCCCATCATCTGAGGGGTTCAATCCCTCGTTGGATCCAATCTCACCAGCTCAGGGGATGGAATCCTTCCTTGGATCCAATCCCATCAGCTGGTGATGGAATCCTTCCTTGGATCCAATCCCATCAGCTGGGGGGTTCAATCCCTCCTTGGCTCCAGTCCTGGATGGGTCAGTGTTTGAGTTAATACCAGACTGAGTGGGCTGGGGCTGTTCTCCTTTCCCAGATCCCTGGGCCAGCTGGTCACACAGGAACAGAAGTTCCCTGGGTCTCCTGAGGAGCTGGGACTCTGCTCTGCAAATCCAAACCGAGCACCTCGTTGTGCTTCAGCAAGCGCTGCTCTCCATCATTTGGTCGGGCTTTTTGTGGGTTCTTCAGGCTGGTTTGGGAAATCCAGCTTTGTTCTGCTTTCTCCTCATCAGGTGGGACCTGGGCTAGTGGATGGTGGAGCCTGGTTAGTGGATGTGTGTCCCCGCTCACCCCTGCTCCTCCTGCTGCCATTCCCTGTGGGAAGAGCACAGCTGGGTGCAGCAGAAATGGGGAGAGAAGATGATCCGTGGGCTCATGCTCACTGTGGAACGAGCAGTGATCATTCTTCAGAGATTCCATCGAAGCCCAGGCTGGTTTGGGTTGGAAGGGACCTCAAATCCCCTCCAGTGCCACCCCAGTGCCACCTCCCACCGTCCCAGTGCTCCAGCCCCACCCAGCCTGGCCTGGGCACTGCCAGGGATCCAGGGGCAGCCACAGCTGCTCTGGGCACAGTCCTGTTCATCTTTACTCTTTACCCCACCCAGTGCTGTCCCTGCATTCCTGGCACCTTCTGCATTCTCCTTCCCCCCCCAGGAGCCCATTCCCATGGAAACTTCCTCATCAGTGCAGCTCGTCTCAAAGAAATAATTGGCATGAGGAGGATCTATGGAAAACATATTCCTGTGTAATTAGGCAAAAAGCACCTGTTCTTCCTTCAGTGGGCACCAGGCAGTGGATGAGCTCTAATAGTGCTGTTTGCAAATATCAAATAATAATGGCAAGTGTGACAATAATGAAGTAAGTAATCAGAGGAGCTGTTGAGTACAGGTGCCTCCATTTACAGCTCTTTCATCAAAGAGAAAATTAAGCGCTCTCAGAATATTATGGCAAATTGCTGCTGCTCCATGCCTGCTAATCAGGTGGAGTGTATAAATGAGCAGGAAGAATCTCGGGCAGCAATTGTGGCGGCGGGTGATTAGCAGGCGGAGCACATCCCGGGACGGCAGCGGCTCCTCTCTCTGCCCGCAGGTGGGAGTGCTCGGCACACGAGAGCCCGGGGCAGCAGCGCCTCTGAGCTCCGGGTGGTGGTGCAGGGCAGAGAACTCCAGAATTGCTGGGGCTGGCAGAGGGCTCCATCCCAAATCAGCATTCCCACCGAACCATGCATGGAGAGTGACCAGGGAAGGGCTGGAGCTGGGCCGGGGGAGGTTTAGGTTGGATTTTGGGAAGGTTCTTCCCTCTCCCAGAGGGTGCTGGCATGTCACAGCCCGAGGTGTCTCCTCAGCCCTGAGCTCACCTCTGAGCACATGCAGTGGTTTGAGCCCAGCTCTCTCTCATAAGAGACTCAGGAGCTGTTCTGAGAGGTTTCCATGGCTGTTTATTCTCCCTTATCTCAGGATTGCTCTGCCCAGCTCACAGCTCTGCTCACCAGACGTCCAGGGCAGAATCTGCCTGGAGAGGCAGGACTGATCTTTTATAGTCTAAATTACACACTAGGGATTTACAAATGACCCCCAATACAATACAATCTTGCTACATGGTCCAGCTCTGACCCCATCCAATCTGACAGTGCCAGCATGTCACCCAGCATGGATGGCACGGAGCAGAAGGAGGAAGAGGATCCACACCCCAAATTCTCCATCTTGGCCACGTGTCCCTTATCACAAACATTCTATAAATCTGCTAATTCTACATTCTAACAGTCTGATTTACACTCTATTTATTTTTGCAGCTTGCATTTCTTCTCTCAGTGTTGGTAAATTGTTCCAAGGAGCTGAATCCAGCCCCTGAGACACCTGGGTCTCATTCGAGGGTCTTTGGGTACCCTGCCAGGGGGGTCTTGAACCTCCCAGGGAAGCCAGAGGAGCACTCTGGGCTCCCACATTGGCACTGCCCAGGCTCCCCAGGGAATGGGCACAGCCCCTGAGCTCCAGTTTGGACAGCAGGGGTGGGATTGTGCAGGGACAGGGGCTGGGGTGACCCCCCTGGGTCCCTCCAGCTCAGGATATTCCAGGATTCTCTGCTTTTACTCCATTTTCCGACCGTTTTCAGCACGGCAGCTCGCCCTGCTGTGTCCCACAGCCCTCTCAGAGCTCGAGCTCCCCTCTCAGGGCTCAGCTCCCCTGTCCAGGGGTGTGCTCTCTCAGGGGGTGGGTGGGCAGGGCAGTGCCTGACCGTGCTGGCACCCCTCAGCCGAGCTCCAGGTGTCGTTCCTGCCAGGGAAGTGTCCTGGATTTGGGTGGCACAGGGGCATCCTTCCATCCATGGAATCGTTAAGAAAACCCCTGCTTGCCCAGGGCTGTCTGTGCCCGTGCTGGTGCTGCCCAGCACTGTCTGAGCCTGGTGCTGCTGCTGCCCAGGGCTGTCTGTGCCTGTGCTGGTGCTGCCCAGGGCTCTCTGTGCCTGTGCTGCTGCTGCCCAGGGCTGTCTGTGCCTGTGCTGGTGCTGCCCAGGACTGTCTGTGCCTGTGCTGGTGCTGCCCAGGACTGTCTGTGGCTGTGCTGGTGCTGCCCAGGGCTGTCTGAGCTGTGCTGGTGCTGCCCAGGACTGTCTGTGCCTGTGCTGGTGCTGCCCAGGACTGTCTGTGCCTGTGCTGGTGCTGCCCAGGACTGTCTGAGCTGTGCTGGTGCTGCCCAGGGCTGTCTGTGCCTGTGCTGGTGCTGCCCAGCACTGTCTGTGCCTGTGCTGGTGCTGCCCAGCACTGTCTGTGCTGTGCTGGTGCTGCCCAGGACTGTCTGTGCCTGTGCTGGTGCTGCCCAGGGCTGTCTGTGCTGTGCTGGTGCTGCCCAGCACTGTCTGTGCCTGTGCTGGTGCTGCCCAGGACTGTCTGTGCCTGTGCTGGTGCTGCCCAGGACTGTCTGTGCCTGTGCTGGTGCTGCCATGGACTGTCTGTGCCTGTGCTGGTGCTGCCCAGGGCTGTCTGTGCCTGTGCTGGTGCTGCCCAGGACTGTCTGTGGCTGTGCTGGTGCTGCCCAGGACTGTCTGAGCTGTGCTGGTGCTGCCCAGGACTGTCTGTGCCTGTGCTGGTGCTGCCATGGACTGTCTGTGCCTGTGCTGGTGCTGCCCAGGGCTGTCTGTGCCTGTGCTGGTGCTGCCCAGGACTGTCTGTGCCTGTGCTGGTGCTGCCCAGGACTGTCTGTGGCTGTGCTGGTGCTGCCCAGGGCTGTCTGTGCCTGTGCTGTGCTGCCCAGCACTGTCTGTGCCTGTGCTGGTGCTGCCCAGGGCTGTCTGAGCTGTGCTGGTGCTGCCATACTGTCTGTGCCTGTGCTGGTGCTGCCCAGGTACTGTGCTGTCTGTGCCTGTGCTGGTGCTGCCCAGCACTGTCTGTGGCTGTGCTGGTGCTGCCCAGCACTGTCTGTGGCTGTGCTGGTGCTGCCCAGCACTGTCTGTGCCTGTGCTGGTGCTGCCCAGGGCTGTCTGTGCTGTGCTGGTGCTGCCCAGGGCTGTCTGTGGCTGTGCTGGTGCTGCCCAGGGCTGTCTGTGGCTGTGCTGGTGCTGCCATGGTGCTGCTCTCAGCAGTGTACTGCTCCTGTTCCAGCACCCATTTTTTGGAGCAATGATCTCCACACACAACAGTCCATAAATCTCCCACCTTTGGGCCAGAGGCCTCTCACTTTGGAAAAGGACTATAAAAAGTGACTTTCCTAAAGAGACTCTGAGATCTCTTTCTCCCCAAGGGATTGAAGATGTGTCTATGGTCCGATGGCCACGAGGATGTGTCCTGTCTGTTGGTGGCTACATCCCATCTTTTTCCCTCTCTCTCTTCTATCACAAACTGAACTGCTGACAAGCAATAAACTGCATTGCTGCTTGCTGCTGCATAAAACCCGACTCTCCTGCTTTGTCCCTTGCACCCTGGGGTCGAAGGAACCATCCCAACTGCAGCTGGGGCTGAGGGGATGGTGGCAGAGCCCAGCTCAGCCCTTGGCAGCTCTCTGCTGCTCCTGCTGCTGATGTCCCCTCTGGGGCCACTTCACTCTGGCAGCTTCGCAGAGCTGTGTCTTAATTTGTGCCAGCTGCTGGCAGCGCTGCTCCAGCTCCCCTCAGCCTGCTCTCCTCGGGCTGCAGCTCACAGCACTTCAGAGTCCTTCTGAGCAGATGGAGAGGGGAGCAAGGGAGGAATCTGCTGGCAAAATGGTTGTTAGAGCAGGAGCAGGGTTTGTCTCTTCAGGGGTTTGAGCCTCTCCAGGAACACACTGCCGTGGTTTCTGCAGCTTGGATTCTCCAGGTTGGAAAAACCCCGTCAGAGCATCCCAACCCTCCCCAGCACTGCCAGGGCCACTCTGTGCCCGAGTGTCACATCTAAATGTGACATCCTTCCGGGGTGGGGACGGCTCTCCTTCTCTGGGCAGCTGTGCCAGGGCTGGACAAACCTTCCCACGGGGAAATTCCTCCTAAAATCCACCCTGAGCCTCCCCTGGGGCCGTTCCCTCTCCTCCTGTCCCTGTTCCTGGAGCAGAGCCCGACCCCCCCGGCTGTGCCCTCCTGGCAGGGAGTTGTGCAGAGCCACAAGGGCCCTGAGCCTCCTTTGCTCCAGCTGAGCCCCTGCCCAGCTCCTCAGCAATTCTCCAGCCCCTGCCCAGCTCCTCAGCAATTCTCCAGCCCCTGCCCAGCTCCCTCAGGAATTCTCCAGCCCCTTCCCAGCTTCCTCAGGAATTCTCCAGCCCCTCTCCAGCCCCATTCCCTTCCCTGGACAGGCTCCAGTCCCTCCCTGTCCTTCCTGAGCTGGAGCCCAAAGCTCACCCCTGCTCTGGGGCTCTGCTCGTTCCCAGGGGGTTCCAGGCCCTTGTGGGTCACTCTGTGTGGCAGAACCTCAGTTTGGAGCCAGGAAATCATTCCAGCTGCTCAGAGACTCGTGGGCTGTCCCTTCCCCAGTGAACTCGAGAGTTTTTCCCTCTGTCCCAGGTGCTCCAGCCCCAGTGTCCAGCCTGGCCTGGGCTCCTGTGCCAGGGCCTGCCCACCCTCACTGTGTAAAACTATATCAATAAATATAAATATAAATATAAATATAAATAAATATAAATATAAATATAAATATAAATATAAATATAAATATATAAATATATTTATATATTTATATATAAATATATAACTATAAATATATAACTATAACTATAACTATAAATATAAATATAAATATATAAATATATTTATATATTTATATATAAATATAAATATATAACTATAAATATATAACTATAACTATAACTATAACTATAACTATAAATATAAATATAAATATAAATAATATAAATATAAATCTCTTCTCTCCCAGGCCAAACCATCACCCTTTGTTCTATTGCCACAGGCAATATATTGCTAAAATATTTGTCCCCATCCCCCTGGATGAGCAGGACAGGAAGATCTGAGGTCCACAAAACCCGTCTTACCGGGGAACACTGAACAAACTGCATTTATTTACTTACCCAATGAGAAAAGCCCCTGATTTCATCTCTACCTGAGCACTGTCAGGGGAGAGGATGCCTGAAAACAAAGGTCTCTGATTTATCAGACAAAGGTACAACAAGGTCCAGTGCCCAGGAGCAGCAGCCAAACATGCTTGAAATAGAGAAAAAACAATTTTAACGCTGAGCAAATCGAACCAGAATATCCAGGGGGTAGTTCCTCTCACTGGAAATCCACTCAAGGGCAGGGTGCAGGTCCCTGTGAGCCTGCAGGGAGGGGAGAGCCCCGGGCAGGCTCAGCTCCTGCCTCTGAGCATCCTGAAGCCAAAGGAGGGCAGGGCTGGCTGGGATGCTGGAATTGGGAATTCCTGGCTGGGCTGGAACTGCCAGAGCAGCTGTGGCTGCCCCTGGATCCCTGGAATTCCCAGGAATTGGGAATTCCTGGCTGGGCTGGAACTGCCAGAGCAGCTGTGGCTGCCCCTGGATCCCTGGCAGTGCCCCAGGCCAGGCTGGCACTGGGACAGTGGGAGGTGTCCCTGCCATGGCAGGGGGGGCTCTGGGGGGGATTTGGGGTCTCTTCCACCCTGAACCATTCAGGGATTCCATGGGGTCCCCCCAGGGCAGTGTCAGCCATGGAAATGCTGCCAAACCCTTCCCAAAACCCTGGGGCAGTGCTGGGGCCTCAGACCTCCTCCAATAAATGTGGATTTAAAACTCTATTCTTTGCTAGAATTGTTTGTGCATCACAGCAGTTCAGCTCCCTTTTTGTTTTTTGCTCCTGGTGAAATCTGGATGCAAACCCTTCATCATCCTGGTTTATTTATCTCTTTGCTGCTGATTTATTTGCTCCCTTTCCTTCCCCCTTCCCCGCAGCTCCTGGGTGTCTGTGGGAAAGCAGAGATAAGTTAATCTGAACAAAACATGGAAATACTTGAAAAAGTCCTTCCCATCAAATTACAGGGAACAACATTTACTTTTCATCTCTCCTGCACATTTCCATGCCGGCTCTAATCACTCCCCACGTCAGGCAGCTCGTGCCAGCAGGATTTGTGCTCCTGGACCACTGGGTGCTTTCCCCAGAGCTGCCCAGAGCCCAGCAGGCTGCAGGAGCTGGGATCAAAGGCACGGGGAGCAAATCCTGGGAAACAAGCAGGAGCAGGGCTCTGCCCCCAGGGCTGTGTCTGGCTGGAAAACCTCGCTGGGATGTTTGAACCTGCTTTTATTTTAATGTGAGGGATTGTTTTGTCTCCTTAGAATGGTGAATGTGCTCAACACCAACATGGGTTCAGGGGCAGAGCCTTTTGGAACACCCATGGGTTTATTTTGGGGTGACAGGCTCAGGGCAGAGCTTTGGGAACACCCCTGGGTTTATTTATTGAGGGTGAGAGGTTCAGGGCAGAGCTTTGGGAACATCCCTGGGTTTATTTTGAGGGTGACAGGTTCAGGGCAGGGCTTTGGGAACACCCCTGGGTTTATTTTGGGGTGACAGGTTCAGGGCAGAGCTTTGGGAACACCCCTGGGTTTATTTTGGGGTGACAGGTTCAGGGCAGAGCTTTGGGAACACCCCTGGGTTTATTTTGGGGTGACAGGTTCAGGGCAGAGCTTTGGGAACATCCCTGGGTTTATTTTGGGGTGACAGGTTCAGGGCAGGGCTTTGGGAACACCCCTGGGTTTATTTTTGGGGTGACAGGAGCCCCAGGACAGGGCTGCCCAGAGCACCCTGTGTCCCCAGGGCACAAGGGACAGGTGTCCCTGAGGAGGGACAGTGGCACTGGTGGCACTGGTGGCACTGGTGGCAGTGGCTATGCTGGTGTCAGCAGGGAGGTGGCAGTGGCACTGGTGGCACTGGTGGCACTGGTGGCAGTGGTGGCACTGGTGGCACTGGTGGCAGTGGCTGTGCTGGTGTCAGCAGGGAGGTGGCAGTGGCACTGGTGGCACTGGTGGCACTGGTGGCAGTGGCTGTGCTGGTGTCAGCAGGGGAGGTGGCAGTGGCACTGGTGGCCATGATGGTGGCACTGGTGGCAGTGGAGGTGGTGACAGTGATGTTGGAGATGGTGGCAATGGAGGCAGTGGCACTGGTGGTGGAGGTGGCAGTGGTGGCAGTGGCTGTGGTGACAATGGTGACAATAGTGGCAGTGGCAATGGTGACAATAGTGGCAGTGGTGGCAGTGGTGTCAGTGGATGTGGTGACAATGGTGACAATAGTGGCAGTGGTGGCAGTGACAGTGGTGACAGTGACAATAGTGACAGTGACAGTGGTGGCAGTGGTGACATTGGTGGCAGTGGTGACAGTGACGGTGGTGGCAGTGACAGTGGTGACAGTGGTGACAGTGGTGGCAGTGGTGGCAGTGGTGACAGTGGCAGTGGTGACAGTGGTGGCAGTGACAGTGGTGACAGTGACAATAGTGACAGTGACATTGGTGGCAGTGGTGGCAGTGACATTGGTGGCAGTGACAGTGGTGGCAGTGACAGTGGTGGCAGTGGTGACAGTGACAGTGGTGGCAGTGGTGACAGTGACATTGGTGACAGTGGTGACAATGACATTGGTGGCAGTGGTGACAGTGACATTGGTGGCAGTGGTGGCAGTGGTGACAGTGACATTGGTGGCAGTGGTGGCAGTGACATTGGTGACAATGACATTGGTGACAGTGACATTGGTGGCAGTGGTGGCAGTGACAGTGGTGGCAGTGGTGACAGTGACATTGGTGACAGTGACATTGGTGGCAGTGGTGGCAGTGACATTGGTGACAGTGGTGACAGTGACATTGGTGGCAGTGGTGACAGTGACATTGGTGGCAGTGACATTGGTGGCAGTGGTGGCAGTGGTGACAGTGACATTGGTGGCAGTGGTGACAGTGACATTGGTGGCAGTGACATTGGTGGCAGTGGTGACAATGACATTGGTGGCAGTGGTGGCAGTGACAGTGGTGGAAGTGGTGGCAGTGACATTGGTGACAGTGGTGACATTGGTGGCAGTGACATTGGTGACAGTGGTGACAGTGACATTGGTGACAGTGACATTGGTGACAGTGACATTGGTGGCAGTGGTGGCAGTGACATTGGTGGCAGTGGTGACAGTGACATTGGTGACAGTGACATTGGTGACAGTGACATTGGTGGCAGTGGTGGCAGTGACATTGGTGGCAGTGGTGACAGTGACAGTGGTGGCAGTGACATTGGTGGCAGTGGTGGCAGGGGTGGCAGTGGTGGCAGTGGTGACAGTGACATTGGTGACAGTGACATTGGTGGCAGTGGTGACAGTGCCACGGCAGGGACCCCTCCCGCTGCCCCAGTGTCCAGCCTGGCCTGGGCACTGCCGGGATCCAGGCGCAGCCACAGCTGTGCCAGCCCTGCCCACCCTGCCCGGGGACAATTCCCTCCCGATATCCCGTCCAGCCCTGCCCTCCGGCAGCTCGGATGTGAGCAGTGCTGCTCAGGAATGTTCTGAGCCTTGCCCTGGCCAGCCTGGCACAGCTCCCAGGGCGGGCTGCAGTCCCCATCCCTGGAGGGATTTCCATCCCTGTGGATGTGGCACTTGGGGACACGGTTGGTGTGGCCTTGGCAGGGCTGGGGGAGCAGTTGGACTCTGATCTCAAGGACCATTTCCAACATCTCTGCTTCCATGAGTGTTTCCAGCTCCCTCAGCTGCTCCCTGCTGGGACAGGGAGCCCAGAGTGTGTGCACTGACCCAGGGGCTGGGGGCTCCTGCGTGGCTGCAGAGCCATCACCAGGATTTTAGGCAGATCCTCTCCTCATCAGCCTCGTGTCCTGCCCGTCCAGGTCACTGGCAACGGGAGAAGCCTCTGCAGGATGCTGGGTCGGGAAGGACAGCACAGGAAAACTCTGCCAGGGGCTGTGGGAGGGCAGCAGGAGCCCCTGCTCCCTGCAGCCCCATCCACGCTCCCTTTGCTCTGGGATTTGCCCAGTCCTGGGGCAGCTGCTGGAATGAGCCCTCCCATCAGCACAGCTCTGGGATTTGTGAAGCTGATGTGCATTTCTCCCTTTGCTTCATCTCTGCTCAGCAGCAAAATGAGAATCCATTCTGAGGCAGAGTTCTTGTAGCAAAAGCACTTCCCAGCCTGCCTGGAGACAAGCAGGGATGGATAATTTAAGCACTAAAATGGATTTTGTGCCGTGGCTGGGAGTGCCTGGGAGAGCTGAGGCTCTCCCTCCCCAAATGCTGCCACTGTTTCCCCAGAGCTTCCTATAAACTCCAAAGGGCCTTCATGGGGAGCAGGAGGAGAAGGATCCTCCCAGAGCCTTGGAAATGACCCAGAAGTTCAGGGAGTCAAAGTTTGCCCACCCCTGAGTCATTTGAGGCTGTTCAGAGCAGCTGTGGCTGCTCCTGGATCCCTGGAATTCCCAGGAATTGGGAATTCCTGGCTGGGCTGGAATTGCCAGAGCAGCTGTGGCTGCTCCTGGATCCCTGGCAGTGCCCAAGGCCAGGCTGGCACTGGGACAGTGGGAGGGGGCACTGGGGGCATTTGAGGTCCCTCCATGTTTCTATGATTCCATGAAAGCTCAAGTTGGATGATGTCCATTCAGTGAAAGAAAGCTTGCTGCTGTTTTGTGCTCCATGCTCTGAGGTGGATTTTTGCTGCCTGGGCTGTGAGCTGCTCCACTCTCAGCTGTGGCAGGGACAGGGCTGCTCCTGCTTTGGAGCTGGGTGAAACATGGGAGGGTTGGGAGCTTTCCAGCCAAGCTGGTGTTCCCAGGAGATCCAACTCTCTTTTTGTGATGCAGTTTATTTCAGAGGGCACAGGAGTTTATCTTTTTTTTGCCTGAGGCTGCTGGAGCTCCAGGAGCGTTTGGACACCAGGGTGGGACTGTGGGTCTGTGCAGGGACAGGGGCTGGGCTGGTGATCCCTGTGGGTGCCTCCAGCTCAGACCATTCCAGGATTCTGTGCTTTCCGAGGGCAGGGCTGTCTCACACATCATCCCAACACCCTGCAAGCTGAGCTGATGAAACGATCTCAGGAAAATAAAAAATCTCATGCAGTCAGAGCTCAGAGAGAAAAAACCACCTCGTGCAAGGCTTCCCGGAGCGCTGCAATCTCCTGGAAATAAATGAACAGATTGCCATGAATGAATAAACTGCTTAAGACACTAATTCACATTCAGGAGGCCACGGGGCTGGGGCTGGGTGAGGATGACAGAACTGTTTCCCTGTGATTGTTGCTGCACGGAGCTGGGGGAGGCAAACAGAAGGTGGCCGTGCTCTGCACACAAACTGCTGGGCACAGATGGCTCCCGGGGCTGCTGCCCACGGACACGGTCCTGCTCGGGAACAGGCTGGGGCAGAGCAGCCGAGGGCACTGCACCCTCCAGCTGGGGAGAGCAGCTGAGGGCAGAGCTGGGAGGGAAGAGCTCTGCCTGCTGAGACAGCCACAGCAGCAGGGAGCCGGGCCAGGCAGGCTCAGGCTGGATTTTGGGGAAGGCTCTTCCCTCCCCCAGAGCTGCTGGCACTGCCCAGGCTCAGGCTGGATTTTGGGGAAGGCTCTTCCCTGCCCCAGAGGTTCTGGCACTGCCCAGGCTCCCCAGGGAATGGGCACAGCCCCAGAGCTCCAGTTTGGACACCAGTAACACCAGGGTGGGATTCTGGGGGGTCTGGGCAGGGTCAGGGGCTGGGCTGGGTGATCCTGGGGGTCCCTTCCAGCTCAGGATATTCTATGATGATATTGAGGCAGTTTTTCATCTCAGGAGTATTTTTTCTGGCTTTTCCTGTTGTTGTTCTTCTCATGACGGCCCCGAGGCTGCCAGAGCTCCAGGGGGGTTTGGACACCAGGGATCCCAGGGTGGGATTGTTGTGGGGTCTGGGCAGGGACAGGGGCTGGGATGATCCTGGGGGTCCCAATTCAGGATATTCCATGGTTTTGTGATTCTAAGAGAAAACGTGGGAAATTTGGGCCATGCACTCACTGGGCCGTTGGGGAAAGCTGTGGGCAAAGCACAGGTTGGGGATGGTGACCAGGGAATGCTTTAGTGCCCCTTTGCTCATTCCAGTGTTTCTGTGCAGCTGTACCTGCTCAGGGACCACTATTCTGACAGCCAGGGCAGGTGGAGGGGGACTGGGGCTGCCATGGGCCCTGGGCATGGCACCTGTCCATGGCACTGTCCATGGCACTGTCCATGGTTAAACCCAGCCCACATCCTGTATCACTCTGGTTAAACCCAGCCCCATCCCCCATCCCCTCTGGTTAACACATCCCCCATCCCCTCTGGTTAAACCCAGCCCCACATCCCCCATCCCCTCTGGTTAAACCCAGCCCCACATCCCCCATCCCCTCTGGTTAAACCCAGCTCACATCCCCCATCCCCTCTGGTTAAACCCAGCCCCACATCCCCCATCCCCTCTGGTTAAACCCAGCCCCACATCCCCCATCCCCTCTGGTTATCCCAGCCCCACATTCCCCATCCCCTCTGGTTAAACCCAGCCCCACATCCTGTATCCCTCTGGTTAAACCCAGCCCCACATCCCCATCCCCTCTGGTTAAACCCAGCTCACATCCCCATCCCCTCTGGTTAAACCCAGCCCCACATCCCCATCCCCTCTGGTTATCCCAGCCCCACATTCCCCATCCCTCTGGTTAAACCCAGCCCCACATCCTGTATCCCTCTGGTTAAACCCAGCCCCACATCCTGTATCCCTCTGGTTAAACCCAGCCCCACATCCTGTATCCTCTGGTTAAACCCAGCCCCACATCCCCCATCTCCTCTGGTTATCCCAGCCCAGGCCCTGCCTGTGTTCAGAGCTCTGATGGCCTGCGGGTGACTGGCCCTTCCAACGAGCCCTGTTTGCTGTGCAGCAGCCCCAGGCCGGGCTTTGCAGGCTCTGGGCTCTGAGATAAGCCGGTTCTGCTGCTGCCAGGAGCAGCTGCTTCCCAGCACCGACAAACGGGGATTTGATGAGTTCCTGGAGATGACAGAATGGACTGAAGATAAAGATCTGTGTGAGAGAACCATTCAGTTCAGTTTTGTTATTGAAATCCTCGAGCTGAACTGCTCAGTGCTGAGGGGAGGGGCTGCTCAGGCTCGGGGGCACTGGGGACACTGCTGCTGCTCTGGGGAGCTGTGGGGTCTCAGTGAGCAGAGCCCGTCCTGACCCAGAGCAGGGACCTGACCCAGAGCAGGGACCTGATCCCCAGAGCAGAGACCTGACCCAGAGCAGGACCCTGACCCTATAACAGCACCCTGACCCCAGAGCAGGACCCTGACCCCAGAGCAGGACCCTGATCCCAGAGCAGGGACCTGATCCCAGAGCAGAGAACTGACCCCAGAGCAGGACCCTGATCCCAGAGCAGGGACCTGACCCAGAGCAGGACCCTGATCCCAGAGCAGGAACTGACCCCCAGAGCAGCACCCTGACCCCCAGAGCAGCACCCTGACCCCAGAGAAGGACCCTGACCCCAGAGCATGACCCTGATCCCAGAGCAGGACCCTGATCCCCAGAGCAGGACCCTGACCCCAGAGCAGCACCCTGACCCCCAGAGAAGGACCCTGACCCCAGAGCATCACCCTGACACCCGGAGTAGGATCCTGACCCTAGAGCATGACCTTGATTCCATAGCAGGACCTGAACCCAGAGCAGGATCCTGATCCCCAGAGCAGCACCTTGACCCCAGAGCAGCACCCTGACCCCAGAGCAGCACCTGATCCCAGAGCAGGACCCTGATACCAGAGCAGGACCCTGACCCCAGAGCAGGACCCTGATCCCAGAGCAGGACCCTGACCCCCAGAGCAGGACCCTGATACCAGAGCAGGACCCTGACCCCCAGAGAAGGACCCTGACCCCAGAGCATCACCCTGACACCCGGGTAGGATCCTGACCCTAGAGCAGGATCCTGATCCCAGAGCAGGACATGGACCCCAGAGCAGGATCCTGACCCCAGAGCAGGGTCCTGACCCCAGAAGCAGGATCCTGACCCCAGAGCAGGACCCTGATACCAGAGCAGCACCCTGACCCCCATAACAGCACCCTGTCCCCATAACAACACCCTGACCCCATAACATCACCCTGGCCCCTCTAACAGCACCCTGCCCCATAGCAGCAGTGTCTGGCTGTCCCCACGGCACAGCAGCTCAGGTCAGTGCTGGACTGTGCCCTTGCAGGCTCTGACGCTCTGGGAGGGGATCGAGGGGAGCAGAGCAGCTCCCAGGCTGCTTGTAGCGAGCGCTGATCACGTATTGATTAATTAGTGCTGATTCAGGGGCTCGTTAGCCCGTGCAGCGCTCTGTGCGAGCTCACACAGGAGATTTCTTCCCTCTGCCCTTCCCCTGGTCGGGTGCTTCCACACCCCACCCAAAGGCTTTGTGCTGAGCCCTCAGGACACGGATTCTCTTGGTGACCTGGACAATGCAGGGGTTTTTCCGATTAAACCCACTATTCCATATTGAAATGTGATTAACGCTCCATTATTTCCTGTCAAAGGCTCCGTTGAGGCCGTGGCTCGTTGGCAGGAGGTGACTAAAGATGGGAAATGGTGTTTGGGTAGGCTGCTGCCTGCTCTGGCTGTTACCCCCAGCTTTCAGCAGTTCCCATAGAGGGATTCTCTGCTGTTGGATTTAATGGTGGTGGCCTTGCACAAATATCCCCAAATTACTTCTGAATCCCTCTATCTGCACCGTCTGACAGCAGCGATTTTATTATGCACCAGCCGAAAACGCATTTGATTTGTATTAAACTTCTTTGAAGATCTTTCTGCTATTTAATCTCCGTGAGAGTGGAAGACAAGCGGAATATTGAGGTCATGGAAGAGTGGGAGAGCAAAGAGAAATGTGGTCCTGGAAGAGCAGGTGGGTGGGAGCTGTGCCTTTTTCCTTAAATCAAGTGCAGGAGAAGCTTTCCAGCCCGACTCTGGAGGATTTCCAGGCAGCACAGTAGCTATTTTTATTAAACTGTTTTCCTGAACAGCTGCCTACTCAGGAGTGTCCCTCTGCATTTACTTTCTGTCTCAATATTCCTTTGGTAATAGAACACAGTCATTTAGGCTGGGATAAAAAAGGGAATTAAAATACCTAACATATCCACAGGGCTGGGTTTTCTCAGTGCTTGGCTGCTGTGGGGAGTTGAGTTTAACTCCTAATTACATGGTAGGGTTTGCAGCCTCGGCACTGTTGATGCTTTTTAGTAAATTCTGAATGGCAATTCTTAAACAAGGCTGTGGAGCTGCTTTGGGGAGAGAAGAGAGAAGAGGAGAGAAGAGGAGAGAAGAGGAGAGAAGAGGAGAGGAGAGGAGAGGAGAGGAGAGGAGAGGAGAGGAGAGAGGAGAGGAGGAGAGGAGAGGAGAGGAGAGGAGAGGAGAGGAGAGGAGAGGAGAGGAGAGGAGAGGAGAGAGGAGGAGAGAGGAGAGAGGAGGAGAGGAGAAGAGAAGAGAAGAGAAGAGAAGAGAAGAGAAGAGAAGAGAAGAAGAGAAGAGAAGAGAAGAGAAGAGAAGAGAAGAGAAGAGAAGAGAAGAGAAGAGAAGAGAAGAGAAGAGAAGAGAAGAGAAGAGAAGAGAAGAGAAGAGAAGAGAAGAGAAGAGAAGAGAAGAGGTTTGGTGTCTGTGCTGTTTCTCAGGCTGGGAGCACTGGAGCTGGAGCCCATGGAATGTTTTTGTTACCTGGGTGAGATTTTCACTCGTGCACAGGAGGCAGAACAGGAAATGTCTTTACAGAACATCTGAGGGGCTGGTCAGTGTGACAAGGTTGCCCATGGCCAAATCATAAACTCGAGGCTTTACTCAGCACTCAGCACAGTCTGAGTGCCCTCACCAGGATTTTAGTTCCCCAGTTTGAAACTTTGGTTCCCAAGATCAGCACAAACCTCCTCCCTGGGGCTGCTCTGGGGAGACGCTGCTCACAGCCTGGAACCATTCCACACCTGACCCGAGGAGGGGCCTGGAGCAGCTCTTCCCTGCCTTCCCAACAGCTGCTGGTGCCAGACTTGCTCTGCTGTGGGATTTCTAACTCATTTCTGTGCTTATCCTCCTGGATATCCCCCTGCTCATTCCCTTTTTTCAGTAAACACGAATTTCATCCCTGGATGTGACCAGCGCTGCTCACTCCTCTTGGGATTAGGGCAGAAATCTCAGAGCTTTCAGTCTAACAGCGGGGTCATGGTGCCCAGATATTTGCTGGTCCTTGCTGGTAATTTTTAAACGTGTATTTTCCTCTCCAGGTGAGCATTCCAGCTCCTGCCTGCCAGGGCCGGGAGCTCAGCAGAGAGATGGAGAGCCATGAATAGCACACGGGGCTGTGGCTTGGTCTCTGCAATGTCAAGAGCCTCAAAATTCAGGGCGGAGCTCCCCAAAAGCTCTGCAGAACTGGAGCTTGCTCTGTGGGGGGTGCACACAGTGGAAAAGCATTTTTATTTTGGGAACTACCAATTTTGCTGACTGTCAACCTAATTTTTAAAGCCCCCCAGTGCCACCCCTGCCATGGCAGGGACACCTCCCACTGTCCCAGGTGCTCCAACCCCAGTGTCCAACCTGCCCTTGGGATCCAGGGCAGCCACAGCTGCTCTAACAATTCCAGCCCAGCCAGGAATTCCCAGTTCCCAATGTCCCACCCATCCCTGCCCTCTGGCAGTGTCCCATTCCCGTGTCCTGTCCCTCCATCCCTGTCCCCAGCCCCCAGCAGGGCCCTGTCCCCGCTGTCCCAGTGCAGGAGCTGGGGAAGCTCCGAGGTTTTATCTCCTCGTTATCAGCCCCAGAAGGCTGCAGGGCCGGCACCGGGGGTTTCTACAGCCAGCAGTTCATTTTTCTTCATTAGTTTGTCCTTGCAGAAGTCCCCAGCCCAGCCCAGCAGCCCTGGGGCCGTTCCTGCACTGAGGAAGATGAAGATGAGGATGAGGATGAGGATGAGGATGAGGATGAGGATGAGGATGGGGATGAGGATGAAGAGCTGCTCCTCCTTAACCTTGGCAGCCCTGACCTACATTGCAGCCCCTTTATTCTCCTCTCCCTGCTGCAGAAGCAGTTTATTTGGGGAATACATAAAAAGCCCTGAAAATGCAGCCCCTGGCGATATTTCAAGCTGATGGTTTGCACTTTACAGGAGCCTTTAATCTTCCTTGGGATAAAGCAAAACCTAAATTACCAGCTGGGAAGTGCTGGGTGCTGGGCTCAGTGTGGGCCAGCTCTGGGCACACAGCCAGGCCTTTATTTGCAGGACAGAATAAAATCCCCCAAAAAGTTCACCCTTTATTTTTCCTCCCAAACCTCCCTGTCCATTGTCTTATAGGCTTGACTCGCAAACATTTAAGATTTGCATTAATATTGGCAAGAAAAAACTTCATTATTTTTTGCTCTTGGTACAAGTGAAGCCTATTGCTTAAGATCACACTGTTATAAATGATCCTATTTTCACTGCAAGCCTGGAGAACCTTCCCAGGATAAAGCTCATCTCAAAGCAGAGGCTCCCAGTTTTAAGTTTGTAAATATTGAGCAGCACAGTTTGCACTGTGTATCCACAGTGTGCAGCTGCAGCTGGTGGTGCCACACTCCCAGTCCCACCTGCACTATCATAGTGAAATTTTGCAGGAACAGCACTTTGAATTGGCCAAGGCTTCCTCTAAAGGCGTGGGGGTTTCTCTGTCAGAATTTCAGTCACATTTACCCTCTGAGTTTTATAATACAATTCTGTTCTTGCTGAGAAAACCACAGAACTCCCTATTTTAAGCTGAGGAAGGGGAGATTTAATGGGATATTGGGAAGGAATTCCTGGCTGGGAGGGCTGGGATGGAATTCCCAGAGAAAATGGGGTTCAAGGTCCCTTCCCACCCAAACCAGTCTGGGATTCCCAGCCTGGGGCAGCTGCCCTTGGCAGGGGCAGCAGGGGAGGCTCTGGCCAAATACTGAGGCTTCTCCTGGCAAGAATTCAAGCAGAGAATTCTTAGACTGGCTAAATGGATTCAAGAATTTGTAATGCATTTCAATTATAATTTTTACAAGAAATGTGCTTTAAAATGAAAAAAAATTGCTTTGACAGAAACTCTGAGCAGTGAAGATAAACTTAAGCAATTTTATTTTTCAAAAAGCTTCAATATATTATAAAATCCCAGACTGGTTTGGGTTGGGAGTGACCTCAAATCCCCTCCAGGGGCACCTCCCACTGTCCCAGGCTGCTCCAGCCCCAATGTCCAGCCTGGCCTTGGGCACTGCAGGGATCCAGGGCAAATCTGGGAATTCTGTGCCGGGGCCTCACTGTATTTTATGTTATGATCAACCATCAGCATTTCATTTATTCAAAATGCATTTACTAAATCTTTCTTTTTTGTTGCCTCAGTTCTGTTAAATAAAATGCTGATGGAGATGAGTAATGAGTTGTCTTTGCTTGTCCCAGTAATGATCATTATTTTCCACTTGAAATTAAATTACATTTAAATTTTGGTAATAAACAGCTGAGCAGTAATGAATGCTACACCATTATCTTAATATTCTGCAATTTATCACCTCTGAAAACAGATAAATCAGTCTGCTAAGGACAGCCAGTGGAATGCCAGGTCACAGACTAGAGATGAACACGGATCTGTGTGGCTGTGCTCTGGTGTCACACACCTGGCACGGCCTTTAAAGGTTAAAAAAACACTCCCAAATGTTGAGAAACCTGAAATTTGGATTATTTTGACAGGAACTTCCCTGCTGTTTAACATGAATCCCGAGTGTGAGCGAGCCTGGAGCTGCTGTCCCCATTCCTGTGACAGTTGTCCCCCCAGAATCCAGGTCAGACACCTTTCCTCTCCCCACCTTTCTCCCAGGCTTTATCCCTCCCCAATTCCTGAGTCTCATCCCTCCCCAATTCCTGAGTCCCATCCCTCCCCAATTCCTGAGTCCCATCCCTCCCCAGTTCCTTGTCCCATCCCTCCCAAATTCCTTGTCCCATCCCTCCCAAATTCCTGAGTCCCATCCCTCCCAAATTCCTTGTCCCCTCCCTCCCCAGTTCCTGAATCCCATCCCTCCCCAATTCCTGAGTCCCATCCCTCCCCAATTTCCATGTCCCATCCCTCCCCAATTCCTTGTCCCATCCCTCCCCAATTCCATGTCCCATCCCTCCCAAATTCCTGAGTCCCATCCCTCCCCAATTCCTGAGTCCCATCCCTCCCCAATTCTTTGTCCCATCCCTCCCCAATTCCTGAGTCCCATCCCTCCCCAATTCTTTGTCCCATCCCTCCCCAATCCCTGAGTCCCATCCCTCTCCAATTCCCATGTCCCATCCCTCCCCAATTCCTGAGTCCCATCCCTCCCCAGTTCCTTGTCCCATCCCTCCCCAGTTCCTTGTCCCCTCCCTCCCCAGTTCCTGTGCCCGAGCAGGGGCAGCCCTGCAGGAGGAAGATGCTCCTGGGGACGCTGCAGCTCCTGTGTCCCCACGGAACCAGGGCTGGTGGAGCCTCCCGGGCACAGGCAGGGCAGGATTTGGGGTGCTGCCCATCCTGGGCTGCCCTGGGGATCCTCTGGGACCTTCTGGGATCCTCTGGGATCCTCCAGGACCCTCCGGGATCCTCTGGGATCTTCTGGGAGCCTTCTGGATACTTCTGGATCCTCTGGGACCTTCTGGGATCCTCCAGGATCCTCTGCGACCCTCCAGGACCCTCCAGGATCCTCTGGGACCCTCTGGGACCTTCTGGGATATTCTGGGATATTCTGGGATCCACTGGAATATTGCGGGGTCCTCTGGGATCTTCTGGGATCCACTGGAATATTCTGGGATCCTCTGGGACCCTCTGGAATCTTCTGGGATCCTCCAGGATCCTCTGGGACCCTTTGGGATCCTCTGGAATACTCTGGAATCTTCTGGGACCCTCTGGGATATTCTAGGATCTTCTGGGATCCCTGGGATCCTCTGGGATACCCTGGGATCTACTGGGATATCTTGGGATCTTCTGGGATCCTCTGGGATCTTCTGGGATTTTCTGGACTCCTCTGGGATATTTTGGGATCCCCCAGGATCCTCTGGGATGCATTGGGGTCTGCTGGGATCTTCAGGGATATTCTGGGATCCTCCAGGATCCTCTGGGATCAGGGAATGGGGGATGCTGTTAAACACCATTCCACAGGAAAGATCCCACCAGGAGAGCTGGCTGCAGGATCCTCTGGGATCCTCTGGGATCCTCTGGGATCCTCTGGATTCTGGGGTCAGGAGAGGTTCAGCACAGCCACAGCAAGGATCCCACCAGGAGAGCTGGCTGCAGGATCCTCTGGGATCCTCTGGGATCCTCTGGATTCTGGGGTCAGGAGAGGTTCAGCACAGCCACAGCAAGGATCCCACCAGGAGAGCCTGGCTGCAGGATCCTTTGGGATCCTCTGGATTCTGGGGTCAGGAGATGTTCAGCACACCCACAGCAAGGATCCCATCAGGAGAGCTGGCTGCAGGATCCTCTGGGATCCTCTGGGATCCTCTGGGATCCTCTGGGATCCTCTGGATTCTGGGGTCAGGAGAGGTTCAGCACAGCCACAGCACGGCCCCAGCCCACCCCTCTGGCCGGTGCAGCCCCTTTGGGAATGTGCCCAGCCCTGCCAGGACAGTCCCTGCAGGGGACAGTGGCAGCCTGGGCAGGGCCAGGCTGGGAACTGTCCCCAGCAAACACCGGTGTATAAAGTTTTCAAAAGCCAACTTTTGATTTAATGAAGCTGTCCCCTCTCATCAGTTTCATTCTAATCCTTGAGAGCAGAGAACCTTTTAAGTCTAATGAAAAATGTTAATAAACCTTCACGTTGTGGAGAGGGATTTTTTCCCAGTTCAGTAATAGCTGCCAGCACTTTCCCTGCTGTCACCTGAACTTGTCAATGTGCTGAGCTGCCCCAGCCTCTGCTCTGCCCACTGAGAACCCCCGTGCAGGGCCAGGCTGGGCAGGGCTGGAGCACCTGGGATGGGAGAATGGGAGAATGGGAGAATGGGAGAATGGGAGAATGGGAGAATGGGATATTGGGATGGGATGGGATAATGGGAGAATGGGAGAATGGGATATTGGGATATTGGGATATTGGGATATTGGGATATTGGGATATTGGGATATTGGGATATTGGGATATTGGGATGGGATACAGGGATGGGATGGGATACAGGGATGGGATAGAGGATGGGATGATGGGATGGGATCCATGGGATGGGATGGGATCCATGGGATGGGATGGGATGGGATCCATGGGATGGGATCCATGGGATGGGATGGGATGGGATGGGATGGGATGGGGTGGGGTGGGATGGGATGGGATGGGATGGGATGGGATGGGATGGGATGGGATGGGATGGGATGGGATGGGATGGGATGGGATAATGGGATGGGATACAGGGATGGGATGGGATGGGATCCATGGGATGGGATGGGATGGGATGGGATGGGATGGGATGGGATACAGGGATGGGATACAGGGATGGGATACAGGGATGGGATACAGGGATGGGATGGGATCCATGGGATGGGATGGGATACAGGGATGGGATAGGATTCATGGGATGGGATCCATGGCATGGGATGGGATGGGATGGGATACAGGGATGGGATGGGATACAGGGATGGGATGGGATCCATGGGATGAGATGCGATTTGAGGTCCCTTCCCAGCCCAGTGGGGAGGGTTGTGGGAAATAGAAAAGGTATAAAACGCTCACAAAGCTGTGTGAAAGCACTAATTGGCCTCAGCAAACGCTTGTCAGCTTTTAATATTCTGCTATTGGCTAGGAAGTTGTTTAAAGCCTTTGTAACAAAGAGAGCTTTGCTGTGCCAGCAGCTGAACCTGTTCCATCTCCCTTGCTCGAGGCTGATGGTTGTGATGGAATAAAGCTTCAAGACAGCTGCTCCCATCCCATTTGTGTACATAGATATGTAAATATAAAACAAGAGAAAGAAAAAACATACCAGGAAGCCAACAAGGGTGACCTGAGGCTGTCCCTTTGCCCCTCCCAGGCCGTGCTGGTCTCTGCACCCTGGTTTGTAGGAATCCCTGCTGTGCTTGGCACTGCTCAGGCGTGGCAAGGGACTCCCGCCCTCCCATGGAACCCCAGACTGGTCTGGGTTAAAGGGACCCCAAATCCCCCCCAGAGCCACCCCTGCCATGGCAGGGACCCCTCCCACTGTCCCAGTGAATCCAGGTGCTCCAGCCTGGCCTTGGGCACTGCCAGGGATCCAGGGGCAGCCACAGCTGCTCTGGCAATTCCAGCCCAGCCAGGAATTCCCGATTCCCAACATCCCACCCATCCCTGCCCTCCGGCCCTTCAGATGAGTCCATCCTTTCTCTCCCAACCCAAGGCTGTCCCCATTCCCAGCTGAGCCCAGAGCTCAGGGCACCCCCAGCCTGGCCCCACTCCCTGCAGTGCAGCAGGGCTGCAGGAACGAGGTGGGTGATTAGCACAAACTCATGAAGATACGCTCTTCTGGAAGGCAGGACTTGTTGGAACAGAATTTCTGATGTGGGAACACGAGAACTAACAAATGGGAATCAGTTCATGCAACATGTAATTAAACAGTACAACTTATTAGCACGAGGGGTTGCTATGGCAAATGATTTCTATGAATTTGGAAGGAAAGGCAAACAGAAGCAGAAAACAACAGTACTGGTTATCTGAGCCCCGAGAGCAGCTCAGGCTGAGCTCTGGGAGCTCGAGCAGCTGCAGCCCCTGGGGCTCTCCCTGCTCCTGGGGATGTTCTCTCACACTCCTGCTTCCAATGGGAATTTGGTTTGCTCTAATTTAAAATGCAGTTTTGGAAAAATTTTGGCATTATTTTCAAAGCTGTATAAAAATACCTTTATTTATCACACAATAAATTTATTTTATATCTTTCATATAATATATAATTTATCAGAGTAATTGTTTTTTAGCTTCAGAATAATTGCCCACAGCAGCTGTGGCTGCTCCTGGATCCCTGGCAGTGCCCAAGACCAGGTTGGACAGGACTTGGAGCACCTGGGACATGGAAAGTCTCCTGCCATGGCTGAACAAGATGAGCTTTAAGGTCCCTTTGAACCCAAACCATCTTGGGATTCTGTGATTATTTTTTTGTTGTTGTTATTTTTTTGGAGCAGTTGAAATGGAACATCCCTGCTGTAAGGTTTTCCTTCATTCTCCTTTCCCTCTGGGAAGGGTCAGGAGTTGTAGAGAAACCCTTGAATATATTTTGCCCGATCTGAAGGTGACTTTTCACTGCATTAAGCTCTTCGCAGGGGAATTTAAACTCCTTTATTTGCCTTAATTTTGTGCTTTATTTATGAGTGTTTATTAGCAATGTTAACTAGCAATTAGCTTGGTTTTTATTTGCTAATTATTAGTTACTAATTGGTGGCATCCTGGGACACCTCCAGCGATGGGATCCAAACCTTCCTGGGCACTTCCAACCCCTGAGCTCCTTTCCCATGGGGAAATTCCTCCTAAAATCCACCCTGAGCCTGCCCTGGCCCAGCCTGAGGCCGTTCCCTCTCCTCCTGTCCCTGTTCCTGGCAGCCCTGGACGTGTTTGATGTCCCTGGACGTGTTTGGGTGTCCCTGGATGTGTTTGGATGTCCCTGGATGTATTTGAATGTCCCTGGATGTTTTTTGGGCATCCCTGGATGATTTTTGATGCCCCTGGATGTGTTTGGATACCCCTGGATGTTTTTGGGCATCCCTGGATGTGTTTGGATACCCCTGGATGTGTTTGGATGTCTCTGGAAGTTTTTGGGTGTCCCTGGATGTTTTTGAATGCCCATGGACATGTTTGGATGTCTCTGGATGTTTCTGGATGTGTTTGAATGTCCCTGGATGTTTTTGGGCATCTCTGGATGATTTTTGATGTCTCTGGATGTGTTTGGATGTCCCTGGATGTGTTTGGGTGTCTCTGGATGTTTTTGGATGCCCCTGGATGTGTCCCCCAGCTCTTGATATGTCCCCCAAACCTGGATGTGACCCCCAGCCCTGGATGTGTCCCCCAGTCCTGGATGTGTCCCCCAGCCCTGGATGTGACCCCCAGCCCAGCCCCTCTGCACCAGCACCAGGATGGGTTTGTTGTGTAAATGCCATGAAAAGTTGGGCTCATCCAGGAGGAATTGCCTCTATCCATTAAAAAATACCCCCAAACAACCAGGCACAGAGCTCTGGCTAAAGCACCCATCAAAAACTCCTCTCGTGGCCTTTTGGAGAGCCAGAGCCATTTGGGGTGAGACCTTGGGAAAGCTCCTGTCCCTGGAGCAGCATTCCCAGGAGCAGGCTGAGCCAGAGCCTGCAGCTGATTGCAAGTGCCCCCATTGCCAGCTGTCCCCTGGCTGATTCAAAGGAATCATTTTCTGATTATGAGTGTTTCTGGGCTCTGTATTAATCATTTACTATTCATTATTTCTGAACTGTGACTGACCACCTAAATTGAGTGCACTATTTCTGAGCCTCAATTAGGTAATTGAAACGCTCTTTAAATCAGAGTAATTAGCAGTGTGGCTTTTCAGATGAATTATTTTTTATCCTGAATTAATGGAGAATTCGGGGACTTGTGAGCTATTATGCCCATTCTTTGGCACTGACCTGGATTCTGTCAGATAAGGAGCAGCAGGAGCTTGTGCATCGCCTTGAACAGACCTGACAGCTTCTATTTGTTAAAATATTCCCAATTCCGGGCTGGGAGGGCTCAGCCAGCTCTGACAGGTCAGAAATTTCAAACACAATTTGTACCCAGCGAGGCACGCTGGTCACAGGAGCCACGATTTGGTGGCAGCAGATTAATGCTGTCTCCTCAAGATGGTGGAAATCACTAATTCCATTTTCCCAGCTCTGTTTCCATTGGTACCAGCGAGAGAGGAGCTGATCTGGATGCTGGGAGTGCTCTTTGAGGTGTCTCCACGGATTTGCTCCTGCTCCTGGTTTGTGCTCACACAGTGAGCATTTCCCAGCCTGAATATCTCCCAGCCTGAGCCTGCTCCTTCCTGCTGGGTGAGGGATCACCTCAGTCCAGAGTCAGGAATATCTGCGGGGGTTGAGTTGTTGGACAGCTGCTGGACAGACTCAGGAGTTTACTATTTTCTGTTCTTTAAGTTTGTATTTTATTATAAGGTGTGGGTGTAAGAGAGAGGTGATAAGAGAGAGCTTAGAGAGAGAGGTTAGAGATCAGAGATAAGAGAAAGCAAGATGGCAAGAGGCAAGAGAGAGATTTTCCATTTACAATACAATAAGTATTTTTCTATGATGAATATTCCAATTTCCAATAACCAATCTAATACAATATACTAATTTCCTAATATTTGCATGCAACCTATAGGAATCACTAAATTCCCATGTTTTCTGGCTTTCTTATCTGTAACCCTTATCTTCAGACCTTTCCTGCCAGGCTTGGGACAGGATGTCTGTTGGTTCTTTGGTATTTGTGGCATTTGGTATCATCTAAACAAAGGAAGAGGCCTCAAACCTTCACATAACTATTTTCAGTGTCTATGTCAAATACTGCCAACATCTCTATTTCATCTATTGTTCCAGAACTACTTGCTAAGCACTCATATGGTTTTTCTATTTCCTCCCCAACAAATATGCACAGTGCCAACGAGACAGCTCAGCTTCAGATAAAAGGGGGTGGCAGTGAATGGCTGAAAATGGAGCTTTGTGCTCCTCCAGCCTCCACACAGCCCCTGATTTGGTTTGTGCTGTTAAAATGTGGCTCACCCCAGCTCCTGGTGGGGCTGTGGTCAGTCCTGCTGGACAGCAGGGGCCAGAGTGACCCTCAGGTGTCCCTGTGGGTCTTTCCTTCACCACCTGCACCAGGACATGGACACAGGGCTGCAGGTGACACTCAGGTGACACTCAGGTGTCCCTCAGGGGTCCCTGTGGGTCCCTCAGCCTGGCCTGTGTGTGCCAGGAAAGGGATTGGGATTGTGCCCCATGCCCTGCCCAGGTGAGATCCCAGCTGGAATCCTGCTCCAGCCCTGGGCTCAGCACAGGGAGCACCTGGGGCTGCTGCAGAGAGCCCAGAGGAGGCCCCAGAGGGATGGAGCAGCTCTGCTGGGAGAGCTGGGAATGCTCACCTGGAGAGGAGAAGCTTTGGGGTGAGCTCACTGTGGCCTTGCAGTGCCTGATGGAGCTGCAGGAAGATGGAGAGAGGATTTCCAAGGGATGGAGGGACAGGACACAGGAATGGGACTTCACTGCCAGAGGGCAGGGATGGGTGGGATATTGGGAATTGGGAATTCCTGGCTGGGCTGGAATTGCCAGAGCAGCTGTGGCTGCCCCTGGATCCCTGGCAGTGCCCAAGGCCAGGCTGGACACTGGGGCTGGAGCAGCCTGGGACAGTGGGAGGTGTCCCTAGGGTGGCACTGGGTGGGATTTGGGGTCCCTGGTGCTGTGATCTGTTTATGGAAGTTCCAGAGCCCAAGAAGTTTGGTTTATCTGTTACACAACAGCCCAATCTCCCTCTCAGGCTCTCCTGGTTTTATCTGTGTGGCACCATCAGAAAGCTTTGTACAGCCTGGCTATTCCTACTTGATATTCAGGACATGAGGCTTTACAAGAGGAAATGTCTTGATGTATCTGCTATTTTATTTTTAATGAAAACATTTCTTGCTCTGAAAAAAAGAGGTCACTGCACATCTCCGAGTACAAATTATTGCATATGCACAGGAGCTGGAAAACCACTGGGTTTAGAAACCACTAAATTCCCACTCAACAGCACCTTTAGAACATGCAAATAAGGCAAAAGCCAGCAGCTCATTGTGGGCTTTGGAGCACACAAAAATATCCCAGCTCCCCTGGGACTGTGCACCGTGAGGAACGGGAAGGGAAATTTTCCTTTTCAAAAAGCTTTTTGAGCAGTGAAAGAGTCGCTCCTGGGCAGAGGGCTGGAGGCTCTGATCCACCAAATCCCTCCCCTGGAAGGGCCTGGGTGCCAGGACTGCACAAAGAGGAGCTGCAGAGCGGGGGAGGCGGTGGCTGAGCTCCCTCAGGAGATCATTTGCTCCTGCACTCAATTCTGCCTCTCCCCTGCTGCTTCCGTGAGCCTCTTCAAGAACGTGCAAAAAAAAAAGAAGAAGAAAAAAAAAAGGTGATTTTCTTTCCTCCCCTTAAAGTGCTTGTTCAAATTTCTTTGCAGCTGAGGGGTAAAAAAAAAAAAACAGCTTTGTGTGCAGAGAAACCATAATGCAATGTGCAATCTGCAATGGTGATTTGGAGTTCCTGCTGGCATTGGGATTGCCGGGGGCAGGCAGGTGCTGGCAGTGATAACGAGGGGATGTGGCACTGGGGGTGAGGGACAGGGGCTCCAAGGGACACTGGGGCTGTGGCAGCCCGGGACAGTGGCTGGGAGGTGTCCCTGGGGTGTCCCTGTGTCTTGGGCTGCAATACAGGATGTGGCCAGAAATGTGAATTCTGTCCCCACCTGCTGCAGCCGGGTGGGGCAGTGCCCCTGATCTCCTGGCACATATTCTCTGCTAATGGGCCAGCTTTAAACCAGCTGGGCAATCATCTTTATCTTCCCACAGCCCATCCTCCCTCCAGGAGATATCTCCTGTTCATGGCCAGTGAGTCCCAGGGCATGGCTGATAAAATTCCATCATCCCACTGGGAGATGCTCCAGCCAGGGCAGGAGCCAAGCCTTTCCTACCCAGATCAAAACTGAGATTTGGGACACCAAGGCACCTTCTTTCCACTGGATTCCAGAGGAAAACCAGACCTTGCACATCATCCCTGGAGCTTCAGAGGAAACTGCACCTTCTCCAGGAGCACTGCTCCAGCTGAACCACATCTGCCCCTGCAGGAGGATGCAGCCACCATTGAATGGGACTGCTGCCAACACCCTGACTGACTGACGGGTGTCAGCTTGGATTCTGACTCTGGCAGGGTTTGGGATTGTTCTGTGTAATACTGCATTTCTATTTTAATGTTCCTAGTAAAGAACTGTTATTCCTAATTCCCATCTCTTTGCCTGAGAGCCCCTTAATTTCAAAATTATAATAATAATTTGGAAGAAGGGGGTTCACATTCTCCATTTCAAAGAGAATCTCCTGCCTTTATTGGCAGACACCTGTCCTTCACTCCAGGACACCCTGTTGGGCTCTGAGCTCCCTTCCAGCTGAGAGTGCTCCCTGGGTTTGTGATGCTGTGGAAATAAATCAGAATTTCCGTGGTTCCCTTGGTGCAGATTCCTCAGCTGCAGCAATCCAGGCTCTGGGCACAGCAGGATGTGGGATTCAGCTGTTGGGAAGCACCCAGTGACAGATTCTGTTAAATTCATCCCGTGCCATCTGCAGCAGCACGCCTGGGAGGGCACGGGAGGCAATCCAGGATTTTGTGTCATCCTCTCAGCCTCTTTTCTTCAGCAGAATTAATAAATTAAAGGATAAAGTACAAGGCCACTGTAAAAAGCAGAATCTGGTTTTGCTTTCTGGGTGAAGGATTCTCCATTTCCCACTGGCTGTCTCTGAGTTAATGAGATGTTTTCTGAGATGTTTCCTGAGATGTTTCCTGAGGCTCAGCCCTGCCACCATCCCTGTGTTCAGGAGCTCTGGAGACTCTTGGAACCCTGAAACCTGGGAAATTTGGAATTTCTGTGCACTGACTCCCTGGAGAACACTGCTTTTGACCTGAGGCCTTGGAGAAGGCTCCCAAAATTGAATGATCGAGCTAAAGTCACTGGTGTGTATTTTGAATAGAAGTGTGTAATGTCACATGGTGAAAAATTTGGATTTTGGGGTTTTGGAATATAGTGATAATGTGGGACAAGATGGAGATTTTAGGGTGGAGATTTTTCTTCATTCTTGTCCCTCTTCTTCATGGGTTTAGGTGACACTTTTGTGACTGGATTGAAAATGCCTCACTGCAGGTCATGGGTGTTTGGTCATTGGGTCAAAAGTAAAAATACTTTAAGTGTTAGCTTTTAATTGGACTGTTTGGCCTTAGAATACCTTGTAAGGAGCGAGATCCATCACCATTTCTGCATTTTTAGCTTGTTAGCTGCAAGTGCTGCAGCACTCCCTGTGACATGGATGAGAATTAATAAACATCTGAGTCTGAACAGAAATTCCATCTCTTGTTTTTAATCCCAACCCTGGCAAGAAGAAAAAGAAGATAAAAAGTAAGACCTAAAAGTAATATTGGACTGGGCAGCTGGATCAACACTTGGCATCACCTCCTGGTCATCCCTGCTCTGAAAATCAAATCCCCATTCCCTGATTCCCCCAGGAGAGAAATGAGACAAATCCCAGAAGGATTGTTTGGGGACATTGGGAAGTTTGAATGTTTGAAAGGCCCTGTTTGGGAACTGGGACCTAAAAAAATCAGTTTGCTTTAAGGGCTGAAGGCACAGCTTAGCAAAGTTTGACCAAATGTCATCAAATTCACTCTATTTGCCTCATCACTGGTTTCACTTAGATTGTAAAATATTTGGAGGAAATATCTCTTCAGTTTATGTGTGTACTCAAAAATTTCATGGCACCACAAGCCCAAATCTGGCCTGGCACATTCAGTTGCTGCCATAACCCAATCCATAAATCAGAATTATTTAAAGCCTCCTGCTACTTTTCCTGGGCTTCTCCTCTCCTGCAGCTGCACCTGTGGATCCAGAGAGCCCCAGAAATAGATTTTTTTCAATTATGACTCATGCTGCTGGCTTGATGGATAGGAAACAGGGTCCTGATAATAGATCAGAATACTAATAATTTCTTTTGCTTAATTGAAAAGGTTATTTTAATGAGAATGGAGCACCTGTCCCGTGGGGATGTTCAGCCATCAGCCTGTTTCCCTGGAAGGCACGTGCCAGGTGCCAGGGGCTCCTCCTTCTCCATTGCACACCAGCTGGGGCTGAGTTTTGCACATTTTAGAGGAAAATGAGTTCAGTGCTGGTTCCTGGGGGGACCCAGCTAAACCTGATTTCTCCACCCTTCCCCCTCAGCTGGAGCACAGAACATCCAGGGGCTGCCAGGGGTTTGGTCCATGGGCAGGATTTAAGAACAATCACTGGGAACAAACCCCTGGATGCTCCACAACCACCCACAGCTCAGGACAAGGCAAAGCTCAGCCCTGGGTCGCTACAAAACCGAGGGCATCTTGTGAATAATGGCAGAAATTCTAGTTATTGGTGTGAGTTCTTTATCTCCTGGACCAGCACTGAATGAAGCTGATTGCTGATTGAGGCTGCACAGATCGTTGAGAATGTAAATTAATGACAAACTATTAAAATTAAGAAGCAGAGATATGATAATGCCCGATAAAAATACTGAGAGGTGGAATGGCATAGCAATATAAGCAAATTATCATCTTCAGGAGTGAAAAAGAAATACAATGGGATAAAAATCTTGGCAGATGGTGAAGTTTAGCATCACTTACTGGAGGTATTCAGAAAAGGAATGTTTTGTGAGCATAAAGAGAGTGAAGAAGAATTTTAGTTGATGCTTGATGAGGTTTTTATGAGAAGACATTATGTCCCTGACTTGGGAAGAAGCAGAAGTTTCAGTGAAAATGTAAATGTAAACAGAAACTGATTCAATTTGTTGGGGGAAAAAAGAAAAGACCAATTCAGGTTTCAGCCTAAATTAGACTAAAACCCAAAAATGTAAAAACAATTCCTGTGTGCCAGACTTTTCTAGACTGGCAAACCTGCATGAGAATGAGGAGCATTAAATGCAGGGCTGGTGCTGGAGGCTGCCTTTGGCTGCTCAGCCCCTCTCAAAAATGAGATTTTCCCCCTGAAGGAGGACAGGAATCCATCCCTGCTGCTCCCTTAAAACCTCTGCCAGCCCAGATTTCCTCCAGGATCCACGGGGCACGTCAGGATGGGGCTGTGCTGCACGGGAGGATTGCTGCACTCGGTGAGGCAATTCTTAGGACACAATAATTTGGGTTCAAGGAGCTGCCATGTTTTGGCTGCCCTCAGCTGCAGGCAGAGATTCCTCTTGGGATGGTCGGTGCAGAGAGGAAATTGGGAGTTTTTAAACCCAGAATTGTGAGGCTTCACGTTGGGTCACTTCAGTGGACCAGAACAGGGCGAGGAAAGGGTAAAGACAGGAGCCACAGTAGAAAGAAAATCCACTTTTTTTTTTTCTCCTGAGTTTGCATAAGCAGCAGTTGAACCTCTGTCAGAAGTGAAACACCTTCCACTTTCACCTCAAACAGAAGAGTAAAATGTTCCTGCCCACGTGCTCCTGAGCCTGTGGTCCAGGGGACACTGAGGTGGGGACAGGGGGCAGGAAGGAAGGAATATTTCCATGGCAAGTGCTGGGAATGAGCAGCCAGCTAAGAGCTGAAAATGAAAGAAAAATCTGTTGCAGTAAAAATGTTCAGAGCAGGAAGCAAATGCCAGGATCCATTTCCCCAGTATCAAACCTAAACCTCCCCTGCTGCCATCTGAGGCTGTTCCCTCCTGTCCTGGCCCTTTGCTGTGCTGGAAGCTCAGCCAGGGCAGAAATTCCTCCGTGGCCAAGTCCTTAAGGAACAGCTGCAGGAGGAGCAGAAGAGCCACGTGCACTGGAAATGTTGGAGCCCAGAAATGGAATGTTGTGTTTGCAGCTCAGCACTGGAAATGTTGTGTTTGGAGCCCAGAAATGAAATGTTGTGTTTGCAGCTCAGCTGTGTCCCACTTCAGTCACTGGATGCCCCAGTGCTCCCAGCTCTGCAGCAGCTGGATCAAGGGGCTGGCTCCAGGATCATGGTGGTGGCTCCAGGATCATGGTGGTGGCTCCAGGATCATGGTGGTGGTTCCAGGACCATGGTGGTGGCTCCAGGATCAGGGACTGGCTGGTGTTCTTCTGCAAATTCTAGGAAGCTGCTGTTGTCCTCTCCATCCTCTCCTGCCCATCCTCTCCTGTCCATCCATCCTGTCCATCGTGCTCTGTCCATCCATCCTATCCATCCATCCTGTCCATCCATCCTGTCCATCCTGTCCTCTCCATCCTCTCCTGTCCATCCTCTCCTGTCCATCCTGCCCTGTCCATCCTGCTCTGTCCATCCATCCTGCCCATCCATCCTGCCCATCCACCCTCTCCATCCTCTCCTGTCCATCCTGCCCTGTCCATCCTCTCCTGTCCATCCCCTCCTGTCCATCCTGCCCTGTCCATCCTGCTCTGTCCATCCTCTCCTGTCCATCCTCTCCTGCCCATCCATCCTGCCCATCCATCCTGCCCATCCATCCTGTCCATCCACCCTCTCCATCCTCTCCTGTCCATCCTGCCCTGTCCATCCTGTCCATCAGGAGCTCTGCCTCTGGCACCAGGACAGACAGGATGCCCTCAGTGCCATCCCCATTCCTGACTGGAATGTGGCCTCTGGGAGAGCCCTGCTTCCCCAAGGTCATCCTTTGCCACCTTCCATCCATTCCCAGGATCTGAATGTTCCCTGGGACAAGGAGATGAGTTTTTTCCAATCCTCCAGGCACAGCTGGGCTGTGCTGACACAACTGGACATGGTGCACCAGCAGGAAAAGCAGGCTCTGTCTGGATTGTTCATTTCCAAGGGAAAAGGAAAGGTTAATTTAAAAGAATGAAAAAAAAGGGTTCATTGTCAAGCTCAAAACAGAAAGGGAACAGGAAGAATTTTGGCATTTATAACTCTTGTTGTCATAGAAACTGAACCTGATATTTCCATAGAGCAGTTCAGAGCAGTTACAAATGCAGGATTTTAGAGCAGGGATGAATTAAGATCAAGTTAAGATTTCCAATACATTGTCAGACAGATCAAATATTGGTTTGTTTTGAATTGCCAAGTTGTTATCAGAGTCCTTAAAAACACTGGTGATAAATGTAAATGGAAGTGCTCTGGCGTTGAGGGGATGCTGCCAGAGTCTGGAGTGCCTGGGAGAGAGGTTTTGCAGTAACCCAGGTCTCCGTGGGGACAGGGCACATCCTGGGACAGAGCCCTGCTGGCCCCGTGTGCTGCACCCAGCCCAGCTCTGGGCAGCTCCGGGGCTGGGATGGAGAGGGAGGCAGCAGGACAGGGAGGGTGAGTTCTCTCAGCCCAGCTCAGCACCTGCTCCTCTCCGAGCCCTCCCAGATCAGGGGTTTGCAGCTGGCACGAGCAGCTGTGCCTGGCTCGCCCAGATTCCACCTGGCTCTGTGGAATATCAAAGTCTCAGGGCTGCCCTGCCAGGATCTGGCGTTTCCAGCCCAGCCCAGAGTGGCCACTGAGCACCTGGGACCACCAAACCCAGGAACAAAGAGTTCTTTTGATCATTTTGATCATGAACCATTATCTTCCATGCAGGAAGATGTGGAGGGCCCCAGCTAGTTATGACTGGAGGGCTTCTCTGAAGGAGCTTCTGCTTCAAAGGGAGCACTTCTTTAAAAAAAAAAAATCACATTTTATTAAAAAAATTCCAGGAATGGGTATCTTACCAGAGTTATACTTTACTCCTCATTGTTTTAATACACAAGCAAGGAAACAACCTTTGTCCTGCATCCCCCAAACCAGCTTTAATACGAGTTTATTTGGCTTTCTTCCCAACCTGGATTTTTTTTTTTTTCCTTTTCACGGAATAGGTTGGAGGATCCTCTGTCAAAGTCACCTTGCTTCTGTTGTTAAAAGCTGGAAATTGTGTCAAGATAGACCTTTGCATTTTCTTGGGAGTGAAGCTGGGCCAGGGAGGCTCAGGCTGGATTTTGGGGAAGGCTCTTCCCTCCCCCAGAGCTGCTGGCACTGCCCAGGCTCCCCAGGAATGGGCACAGCCCCAGGGGATTTGGACACCAGGGTGGGATTTTGGGGGGTCTGGGCAGGGTCAGGGGCTGGGCTGGGTGATCCTGGGGGTCCCTCCAGCTCAGGATATTCTATGATGATATTGAGGCAGTTTTTCATCTCAGTATTTTTCTGTCTTTTCCTGTTGTTGCTCTTCTCATGACTCTCAGAACCTTCTGCCATCGTGGTTTTAAATGCTCAGCTCGGCCCTGGGCAGCACAATTTTCATGGATTAGGGCAGAGCAGGGACTGGGGAGTGCCTGAGGCCTGCAGTGTGTTTGAAATGATGGAGTCACTGCTGCCCAGCCTGGCCCAGCCTGGCGAGGGGCGGCTGCAGAATTCCCTGTTCACCGTCCCCCTCCTCACCCTCAGGAGGTGCCTGGCCCTGAGCGGCCCCGGGAGCTGCTGCTCCCTTTGCTCCCGGCTTTGGGAGCTCCCCTGCCCCAGATCAGGATCCCTCGGGAGGGGGAACACACCTGTGGGAGGGGAACACACCTGTGGGAGGGAAAATATACCTTTGGGAGGAAAAATACACCTTTGGGAATGGGAACACAACTGTGGGAGGGGAAACACGCCTGTGGGAGGGAAAATACACCTTTGGGAATGGGAACACACCTGTGGGAGGGGGAACACACCTCTGGGAATGGGAACACACCTGTGGGAGGGGAAACACACCTGTGGGAGGGGGAACACACCTTTGGGAGGAAAAATACACCTTTGGGAATGGGAACACACCTTTGGGAATGGGAACACACCTCTGGGAATGGGAACACACCTGTGGAGGGAAACACACCTGTGGGAAGGAAAATACACCTTTGGGAATGGGAAGACAACTGTGGGAAGGGGAACACACCTCAGGCAATGGGAACACACCTCTGGAAATGGGAGCACACCTGTGGGAGGGGGAACACACCTCTGGAAATGGGAGCACACCTTTGGAACGGGAACAGACCTTTGGGAGGGGGAACACAGCTCTGGGAATGGGAACACACCTTTGGGAATGGGAACACAGCTCTGGGAATGGGAACACACCTTTTGGAATGGGAACACACCTTTGAGAATGGGAACACACCTCTGGGAATGGGAACACACATCTTTGGAAATATACCTGGTGCCTTTATTTTTGCCTCTCACTTGGTGGAGCTTTAGCAGTGCTTGCTCACAGCTCAGCACTGCACACAGCCCTCTGGCAGATGAGCTGAATTCTCAATATTCTCATTTATTTCTGCTAAAGCTTCAGAGGAGTGTGAGAAACTTCTCAGGATTTTACCAGAAATTGGTGATGTCAGGCAAGGATCAGACCCTCCTTTCCTGGAAAGCCAGAGCTGCTCCTTGGAATCCTGTGTTCAGGGCTCAGCACCTCCTGTTCCCCAAGGAGGGAAACCAAAGGAGGAGCAGCTGCAGGCTGCCGTGGGCATGTGAAATATTCCCCACCCCTTCCCGAGGCTGCAATCCTCCTGGATTCCCCGGGAGAGCTGAGGGCAGTTAAATGCTCGGTCAATAGGGAGCTTTGATAGCTCCATCGATCCCGCTGCTGCTGAGCCCTGCCCGGGGCACACGGCCCCTGCATCGCTGATGGGAGCCGGGAATCACCCTGCTGCAGCCCTGAGCAGCTCCAGGAGCTCCTCAGCTCCCTCCTCATCCTCATCCTCATCCTCATCCTCATCCTCATCCTCATCCTCATCCTCATCCTCATCCTCATCCTCACTGCATCCTCATCCTCATCCTCATCCTCATCCTCATCCTCATCCTCATCCTCATCCTCATCCTCATCCTCACTGCATCCTCATCCTCATCCTCATCCTCATCCTCATCCTCATCCTCATCCTCATCCTCATCCTCATCCTCACTGCATCCTCATCCTCATCCTCATCCTCATCCTCATCCTCATCCTCATCCTCATCCTCATCCTCATCCTCATCCTCACTGCATCATCCTATTCCCACGAAACGATTCCGATTCCTGCGTTTCACAGAGAGCGAACTGCGATGCTAACGGGAAATCAGCGATGCTGGAGTGTTAATATATCCCCATGTCTGGGGTTTGGGAACTGGGCAATGACCCTGCTGCAGCCCTCAGCAGCTCCAGGGGCTCCTCAGCTCCCTCCTCATCCTCACAGAGCCTGTATCCTCCCATTCCCACGAAACGATTCCTGCGTTTCACAGAGTGAGAACCGCGGCGCTGGCGGGAATCAGCGATGCTGGAGTGTTAACACAGCCCCGTGTCTGGGGTTTGGGAACCAGGCAATCACCCTGCTGCAGCCCTCAGCAGCTCCAGGGGCTCCTCAGCTCCATCCTCATCCTCATCCTCACTGCATCCTGCCATTCCCACGAAACGATTCCTGCGTTTCACAGAGCGCGAACCGCGGCGCTGGCGGGAATCAGCGATGCTGGAGTGTTAACACAGCCCCGTGTGTGGGGTTTAGGAGCTGGGGCATCCACCCTGCTGCAGCCCTCAGCAGCTCCAGGAGCTCCTCAGCTCCCTCCTCATCCTCATCCTCATCCTCATCCTCATCCTCATCCTCATCCTCATCCTCACTGCATCATCCTATTCCCACGAAACGATTCCGATTCCTGCGTTTCACAGAGAGCGAACTGCGATGCTAACGGGAAATCAGCGATGCTGGAGTGTTAATATATCCCCATGTCTGGGGTTTGGGAACTGGACAATGACCCTGCTGCAGCCCTCAGCAGCTCCAGGGGCTCCTCAGCTCCCTCCTCATCCTCATCCTCATCCTCATCCTCATCCTCATCCTCATCCTCATCCTCATCCTCATCCTCACTGCATCCTCCCGTTCCCACGAAACGATTCCTGTGTTTCTCAGAGCGCGAACCTCGGCGCTGGAGGGAAATCAGCGATGCTGGAGTGTTAATATATCCCCTGCCTGGGGTTTAGGAGCTGGGCAATCATCCTGCTGCAGCCCTGAGCAGCTCCAGGAGCTCCTCAGCTCCATCCTCATCCTCACTGTATCCTCCCATTCCCACGAAACGATTCCTGCGTTTCACAGAGCGCGAACCGCGGCGCTGGCGGGAAATCTGTGATGCTGGAGTGTTAACACAGCCCCGTGTCTGGCGTTTGGGAACCAGGCAATCACCCTGCTGCAGCCCTCAGCAGCTCCAGGAGCTCCTCAGCTCCATCCTCATCCTCACAGAGCCTGTATCCTCCCATTCCCACGAAACCATTCCTACGTTTCTCAGAGCGCGAACTGCGGCGCTGGCGGGAAATCAGCGATGCTGGAGTGTTAACACAGCCCCCTGTCTGGGGTTTAGGAACCAGGCAATCACTCTGCTGCAGCCCTCAGCAGCTCCAGGAGCTCCTCAGCTCCATCCTCATCCTCACTGCATCCTCCCATTCCCACGAAACGATTCCTGCGTTTCTCAGAGCGCGAACCGCGGCGCTGGAGGGAAATCAGCGATGCTGGAGTGTTAACACAGCCCCGTGTCTGGCGTTTGGGAGTGCATTTCCCAGAGAATACAGAGGCAATTGTTAATGTCATGTCTGATTTCCTTCCCGCAGACGGGAGACGGACAAAGATTTACTGGAAGTGTTCTTCTCCGTGGCGAGAGAGCGGATGCGCATTAGGCAGCTGACAGCAGAGATGAATCCTCTGGTGCCACTGCTGCTGTCCACTGCCCAATCTCCCTCTATAATTAATGAGCTGTCAGGGCTGCTCAGACCCCGGGAAGGGATGGCAGGGACGCCAGGCAAATCGGCCCTGAAATGAGGAGTCAGCCCGGAGCCGCTCTCTGCCTGACCTTGCAACTCTCATTATTGATTCCAGGTAATTTCCACCTGTTTAGGAAAACCAAGAGTAAAGGCAGAGCAACAAAGGAGCTTTTCAAGTCTCCCTGTCAGGTTTTCCATCATTTCCAATGTTTGGTCCCTGCGCCTCCGAGGAGCCTTCAATGCGTGAGCTGCTCCAAAATATTTCCTGCTCATCCCTTCTGAGCTTCAAAGGGAGAGTGGGGACCCAGAGCTCCTGTTTGTCACCACAATCACTCACAGAGGAAAATACCATCCGAGCAGCTGAACTGCATTAATAAAACTCCTCATTGCATTCATTCCCAAGGCTTATTAAAACAGAAGGTACTTATGGAAAAGAGCCCCTCAGATTTCAGGGTCGAGCTGCAGTAACTGCATCGTGTCCTTTGCTGGGAGACAAAATGCTTTGGGGATGTTGTATGAATTGAATTCATCCCTGTGGGTCTCTGGGTCGCTGCCTGCAAGGGGATTGTGAGGGCCCCACAGCCAAAGTTGGTGTTTGCTCTGAGCTGTGCTTTTCCCAGATGTATTCCAGGGAAGAGAACTCTCCTGTGCCTGGTGCTCCTGGGGGCACTGATCCCTCCAGTCACTGTGCTGGGCACTCCTGACTGTCCCTCTGCACCTCTGACTGCCTGGGCTGCCTGGGACAGCTCCCAGGGTGAAAGGAAATCCAGGATTTTCTTTTCTAGAGCACAGCACCTCCACTGATGGCAAACCCAGGGTGATAGAAAATCCAGGATTTTCCAGAGCACAGCATTTCCACTGATGGAAACCAAGGGTGACAGGAAATCCAGGATTTTCTAGGTCACAGCACCTCCACTGATGGCAAACCCAGGGTGAGAGAAAATCCAGGATTTTCTTTTCCAGAGCGCAGCAGCTCCACTGATGGCAAACCCAGGGTGATAGAAAATCCAGGATTTTCCAGAGCACAGCATTTCCACTGATGGAAACCAAGGGTGACAGGAAATCCAAGATTTTCTAGGTCACAGGACCTCCACTGATGGCAAACCCAGGGTGATAGAAAATCCAGGATTTTCTTTTCCAGAGCACAGCATCTCCACTGATGGCAAACCGAGAGTGACAGAAAATGCAGGATTTTCTAGAGCACCTCCACCAATGGCAAACCCAGGGTGAGAGAAAATCCAGAATTTTCTTCTCAAGAGCACAGCACCTCCACCAATGGCAAACCCAGGGAGAGAGAAAACCCAGGATTTACTTTTCTAGAGCACAGCACCTCCACCAATGGCAAACCCAGGGTGACAGACAATCCAGGATTTTCTTTTCTAGAGCACAGCAGCTCCACTGATGGCAAGCCCAGGGTGAGAGAAGATCCAGGATTTTCTAGAGCACAGCACCTCCACCAATGGCAAACCCAGGGTGACAGACAATCCAGGATTTTCTAGAGCACAGCAGCTCCACTGATGGCAAAGCCAGGCCCAGGGCTCACAGAGCTGCAGCAGGGTGAGCTCCTGATGGGAGCTGGGATGGCTCCAGCATTCCCTCAGCAGCAGAGCTCTGCTGGAGCACCCCGGGCAGGGCTGTGCTAACCAGGCACTGCTCTGTGGGCTTGCAGAGCAGCAGGAATAAACCTGGAGGGGGCCAAAGCATCCAGAACACGGCGAGGCTCCCCAGCAGCAGCAGCTCCAGGCAAGCCGGGTGCTCAGAGCCTGCAGCTGCCGCCCCTGGCGCTGCAGGTGAGTTCTCTGAGCCCCAGCAGAGCCCCCAGCAGCCACATTTCCACTGGCACCGTCCTCCCTGTGGCAGCACAGCCCCCAGAGCTCTGCACTCTGACCTGTGAGGAGCTGAATCCGCCCTGGGAGACGCCCCTGGCTCTGCCAAGGTGTGCTGCTGCCCTTGGAGGGGCTCTGCATCAGCACCACCCCCACCTGCTGCCACAGCCCGGCTCTGCCGGCCCCTGGCATGGCTGAGCTGGGCAGGAGCCCTGCGATGGCTGGAATGGCTGGGACAGGGCTGGGGCTGGGTGGATGCTGGGGGGGATGCTGAGGGGCTGGGGTGGATGCTGAGGGGCTGGGGGATGCTGAGGTGCTGAGTGAGATGCTGAGGGGTTGGGGGATGCTGAGGGGCTGAGGATGCTGAGGGGGATGCTGAGGGGCTGGGGGATGCTGAGGGGCTGGGGGATGCTGAGGGCTGGGGGATGCTGAGGGGCTGGGGGGATGCTACAGAGGGGATGCTGAGGGGGATGCTGAGGGGCTGGGGAGTGGATGCTGAGGGGTCTGAGAGGATGCTGAGGGGCTGGGGAGGATGCTGAGGGGCTGGGGAGGATGCTGAGGTCTGAGGGGATGCTGAGGGGCTGGGGGGATGCTGAGGGGCTGGGGAGGATGCTGAGGGGCTGGGGAGGATGCTGAGGTCTGAGGGGATGTTGAGGGGCTGGGGGATGCTGAGGGGCTGGGGAGGATGCTGAGGGCTTATGCTGAGGGGGATGCTGAGGGGCTGGGGGATGCTGAGGGGCTGGCGGGATGCTGAGGGGCTGGGAAGGATGCTGAGGGTTATATGGGGATGCTGAGGGGGCGTATGGGATGCTGAGGGGCTGGGTGGATGCTGAGGGGTCTGAGGGGATGCTGAGGGGCTGGGGTGAGGATGCTCCCCGTGTGAGGGCTCACCCAGCACTTCCAGCTCCCACCCCAGCTGGGGCAGTAAAGGCTGCTCACCCTGCCCAGACCCTGGGATCCATCAGCAGAGGGGAATGGCATCATTCTGTGACCAGGGAGGGAAATGGAATCACTTTGTGACCAGGGAGGGAAATGGAATCATTGACCAGGCAAAGGAATGGGATCATTTTCTGACCAGGTAGGGAAATGGAATAATTTTCTGACCAGGCAAAGGAATGGGATAATTTTGTGAGCAGCTCTCAGAGCTCAGTGCTTTACAGAGGTGCATCCTGATGTGATGGAAAGCAAGTGTGGCACTGCAGGGCAGGAGGAGATGGCATTCCATGAATAAATGAACTAGAAAAGTGATGCTGCCTTAAAATAAGAGATAAAAGCAGGATCTGGATGTAAAGCTGGAGGCAGGAAGCTCTCAGACCCCAGAGATGTGTCCTGGCAGAGCGAACAGATTGGGATTCTGCTCAGGATCATCTGCACAGCCATCCCTGGGAGTCAGAGAATTAATTCTCATGGGAGCAGAGGGAGAGAAAAGGATCCTGGATGAAGGGATGGGAAATCCCAGGGGTGACAAGCACAGTGCAGGGAGGGGCAGTGCCCTTCTCTCTTTTATTCACCTTACAGGACACCCATATTGAAGTTACAATGGTCTGTTACAACCCTTTTACTTATTTAGAGTAGCTGCAAACACATTCATTATTTCCTCTTTTTATTATTTTTTATTTTGTCTCATATTTGACTGCTGGATCCCACCTGTCCCTGATGGATTCTCATCTCCCTGGCCTTTTCCCACAGGGAATGTCCTTGGAGCTGCCTCCAGCCCTGGGCACTGCTCCTCTGCCACCCCTTCCTCCCAGGCACACACGTCCCACCCCTCCTGGGAGCTCAGATTGCCTCTGCCCCTGCTCTGGTGCCTGGAGTGCCTCAGAAACTCAGATCCAGGGAAGGCAGGAAAATATCACAGAGAAATCATCTCAGCTGGGAGTGCTGGGAAATGTTTTCAAGGAGTTGATCCCAGCCAAAGACAAACCCTCATCTGGATGTTTGGGAAGGGAGGGAGCTCAAATCAGCAGCAAAGAGATAAATAAACCAGGATGATGAAGGGTTTGCATCCAGATTTCACCAGGAGCAAAAAAACAAAAAGGGAGCTGAACTGCTGTGATGCACAAACAATTCTGGCAAAGAATAGAGTTTTAAATCCACATTTATTGGAGGAGGTCTGAGGCCCCAGCACTGCCCCAGGGTTTTGGGAAGGGTTTGGCAGCATTTCCATGGCTGACACTGCCCTGGGGGGACCCCATGGAATCCCTGAATGGTTCAGGGTGGAAGAGACCCCAAATCCCCCCAGAGCCAGCCCTGGATGGCAGGGACCCCTCCCACTGTCCCAGTGTCCAGCCTGGCCTTGGGCACTGCCAGGGATCCAGGGGCAGCCACAGCTGTGCCAGGGCCTGCCCTCCCTCCCAGCGAGGAATTTTTCCCTCTATTCCATCAAAAACAGCTGTGGAACAGAGGCAGGGTAAATCTCCGAGCCTGGGGTGGTTTGGGCCCCCAGGGAGCTCTCAGAGCTCACCATGAGCAGCAGGAGCTGCAGCACGACTGCCAGGCTGTGTTTGCTCAGAGCACATTTTTGGATACCCCATTTCCCAGCTCCAGGACAGAGTTCAGGATCCAGCACTGCCCCCCAGCACTCAGGAGGGCTCAGTGGAAATGGATCACTGAGAAAACCCGACATAAACCAGTAATAACTTCTTGGAGTTTCCACTCAGGGCTTTTTATGGCCCCACAAATCTCTGCCCAGCAGGGGAGGCAGGGATGGGCAGGGCTGGGACGTGGAGTGGGAAGGAGGAGAGGACACAAAACGAGCTCTGCCACTGGGGAAAGATTTGTAAACCAGCTGCTGAAAGGGGAAACCTGTCTGTTGGGGAAGATGTAAGAGGAAAACCTTACAAATATGAATGTTGAGATTCTGAGAACATAGAAACCATGAACGAGATTGAAATGAAAGCCGCTTTTGAGATGCCAAGCCTCAGTTACTGAATTACCCTGAAGCAATGGGATGGCCCCTGAAGGTAATCCCCTCCTGATAGAACAATGCCCTCGGTCAGATAGTGGGCCCAAAGGTCAAAGAAGATTTTGTCAGGGTCCAAAGAGTAGTTTTTAGAGTTTAAAGTGTAACACACTATGGTAATGTAAGGATTCCTATAGGCTGTATGTAAATGCTACAGAATTTGTATCTTGTATTACATTGGTTAGTGGGAATTAGAATATTCATCATGGAAGAAGATTTATTGTATTGTAAATGGGAAATCGCTCTCTTACCTCTCTTATTCTCTCTCTTCTCTCTTTCCCTCTTGCTTTTACTCTTACCTTTAATACCTCTTCTTTCTCCTCTACTCCTCTCTCCCTCACCCTTTTATCCCCTTGCTCTTCCTCTTCCCCCTTTTATCTCTTTGTCCTACTCTGGGCCGTGCCTGGCAGCTCTTAGCAGGGCCCTTTACAATAAACTGCAGCTGTGGAACTTTGAGCTTATACAGAGCTTGAGTTTAGTCCCCGACCCTCAATCCTGACACAGAGACTCCTGCATTGTCTCTTCCAATGACCAGTTACAGCTTTGCATGCAGAATTAAAGATTTTGTTTAACTGAGGCATTCCCTCCTTGCAGGCTCACACTGAAGGATTTTTTTCAGAAAACAAAGGGTAAATCCCACCCTGCATCCTCACTGTGCCTTTCCTAGGATGGAAATACCTCTTTGCATCCCTGTGCTCAGGTGGAGCCTGAGCTCCCCGAGCTCTGGTTGAGGATATTAACTTTATATCTGCAGTAAACTAAAGCAGCATTTGGGGTGTGTTGTTCTCTTGGGTTTTATGGCATTGCAATGACCATGGCCTGGCTCTTCTCTGTGCCATGAGTAACACATTTACCACTTGCACTTTAATATTTTATTAAATACATCAGGGTCACCATTCTAGTAACTGCTGCTTGCATTTTTCCTCCTTTAAAGTAACATAAAAGAAAATAGGATTGAAATTAAAACAATACAGAAGTTATAAAAACTCTATAAATATATTCTGTGTTTCTATGGCTATTACCTCATTTTCCACTTTAGACTTATCTTTGGGTGACAGGAAGCCAAAATCCTGAAATGGTTTAATTAGGCTGAAAATCTTATTTAATAAAGTTCTGCTGGAGAAACACAAGCAAGTGCCATTAACTTCAGTCAGTGGAAGGCAATGGTGACTTTTCTCCTGCAAATGAGACCATAAATCAGAACAGAACTGACACAAGCAGCAGGAACCGTGGCTGGTTTGCATCATTTCTGAGGCTGCTCTGAAGAACCCCTCCTTCCCAAAAAAGTTCTTTTTCTAAGGAAATCTGTTTATTCACCCATTCCAGGCTAAGCATAACAAACCACAACCCTTTCCTGGAGAACTGTGCATGGAACAGGAACCAGACACCCCCCGGGACAGCCCTGCCTGGGCAGGGGCAAATCTGGGATCCACAGATCCACCAGGAATGGCATGAACGAAATCCAGGGAAAATGTCAGCCCTTGGGAAAGAACAGCCCCAACCCCCACACTTCAGTGGATTCAGCAACCTTTGAAGAGGCTGCCAGCAGCAGGGGCTGTGCACAGCGTGGGGCAGGAAGGGATGGGCTTCAAAGGGATTCCTCATCCCAGAAATTCACAGAGAAGGATGGGATGGGCTTCAAAGGGATTCTTCACCCCAAAAATTCACAGAGAAGGATGGGATGGGCTTTAAAGGGATTAATCACCCTAAAAATACACAGGGGCTGTGCACAGCATGGGGCAAAATGGGTTAGGCTTTAAAGGAATTCCTCATCCCATAATTTCACAGAGCAGGATGGGATGGGCTTTAAAGGAATTCCTCACCCCAGAAATTCACAGAGTAGAATTGTATGGGCTTTAAAGGGATTCCTCACCCCAGAAATTCACAGAGCAGGACTGGGATAGGCTTTAAAGGAATTCATCACCCTAAAAATACACAGGGGGTGTGCACAGCATGGAGCAGGAAGGGATGGGCTTGGAAGAGATTCCTCACCCCAGAAATTCACAGAGCAGAATGGGATGGGCTTTAAAGGAATTCCTCACTCCAGAAATTCACAGAGCGGGATGGGATGGGCTTTAAAGGGATTCCTTATCCCATAATTTCACAGAGCAGGATGGGATGGGCTTTAAAGGAATTCCTCATCCCATAATTTCAGAGAGCAGGACTGGGATGGGCTTTAAAGGAATTCCTCACCCCAGAAATTCACACAGCTGGGGTCAGCAGCAGGGCACAGGTGGGGATAAACCTGCACAGGAGGAGAATGGTGCCGTGCGGGACCTGGCAGGTCCAGGGAAGGAGCTGGAAGAACTGGACGGGCACACGGTGGCACTCGGGGTTGGCAAGGTGGTGGCCACTCGAATCTTGGACTCAAGGATTTCATCAGTGTTTTCCAGCCTCGGTGATGCTGTGGTTCTGGAGATGGGCTGAGTGACACTGTGTGTGCATTTCACACCTCTGCACACACACCTGTGTGTTTGTGTGCCCTGCCACGGGCTTGGGGTCTCACTGTGTGATCTGAACAACCCTCACAGCCCCCCTGAGCACAGAATGGGGAGAACAGCTCAGCCAGGAACCTGCCCAGACTCCAGGGATGCAGCTGGGTGGTGCCTGGCACTGCTCAGTCAAATCAGCTTTCCAAGAGAGCAAATTAACACAGGCTGGGAACTGCGAGAGAAGTCAGTCCTTCAAGCAGTGAGAACATGGGGTCACCAGAAATGGGGCCAGAGATTGCTCAGGACTTGATCCCACAGCTGGGTGGGTGCTGCTGGCTCTGGAATGCAGAGCTCTGTGCCTGGGATTTGGGGAATGTGTCCCTGGATCCCTGGCAGTGCCCAAGGCCAGGTTGGAGCAGCCTGGGGCAGTGGGAGGTGTCCCTGTCATGGCTGGGGTGGCACTGGGGGGGCTCTGAGGTCCCTCCAGCCCAAACCATGCTGGGATTTAAAAGTAAAAGCTCTCCTCTGTTGTTGGGAAAGATGAAACAGGAAATCTTACAAATATGAATGCCCAGATTCTGAAACCATGAACGAGATTGAAATGAAAGCCACTTTTGAGATGCCAAGCCTTGGTTACTGAATTACCATGAAACAATGGGACAGACAGCTAGGGTAATCCCATCTTGATAGAACAATGCCTTCTGCTGCAGAGACAAGTCCAAAGGTCAGAGAAGACTTGCCAGGGTCCAAAGAGCAGTTTTTAGAGTTTAAAGTGTAACACACTATGGTAATGTAAGGATTCCTATAGGCTGTATGTAAATGCTACAGAATTTGTATCTTGTATTACATTGGTTAGTGGAAATTAGAATATTCATCATGGAAGAGGATTAATTGCATTGTAAACGGGAAATTGCTCTCTTGCTTTTATTCTCTCCCTCTTGCTCTTCCTCTCTCCCTCTTCTCTCACCCCCATCACCCTCTTATCCCATTGCTCTTTCTCTAACCCCCTCTCACTCCTTGTCCTGCTCTGTGCTGCAGCTGGCAACACTCAGCAGGACTCTATGCACTTTCACTCTTACAATAACTGGAACAGGAACTTTTAGCTTATACAGAGCTTGAGTTTTGTGCCTGGGGACCATCTATCCTGACACAAAGACTCCCACACTCCTCTAAAGCAAATGATTTAAAAGTAAGTTTGGTCTAAAGGCAAGTGTTCTGTTTAGAGGCATCTTGCTGGGTAACTCCTGGCTAAGCACACCCAGAAAACGTCAGTGCAGCAGGAAACTTCGGCTTAGACCAGGGACTGCCTGAGGAGAGGAATTCTCAGAAATCTGTTCCCCCTCAGGGAATCACAGCACTAACCAGAAAAATCCAATCACCTTCACAGAAGATTTTTAGCACAAAGTCGTTCCCTGGCTCTTGTGGCTGATGCTCGCAGATATTTTTTCTTCCCACTCCCTTATTGCTCCATCCCAGCACAAAACCCGGGATGAGTTTTCCCTGCTGAAATTAGGGAATGTCTCACACGGAGCCGAACACCAAGCAGGAGATAAAGGAGCCTCCCGGAGGCGGGCAGGATGGTGAGGAAGGAGCAGAGCCCAGGGTTTATTTCCCTTTGTTTTGGGCTGCACCAGGTGTGACTGGGGCTGGCGTTTAATCCCGCACGAGCTCGGGAAATGCTGAGGAGCAGCATCAATTCCACGGGAAACAGATGGAAATGGGCTGTGAAAAAACACTGAGCAGAGCAGACAAATGGCTCACAAAGTGTGAAAAACCCCTCGGAAACAGCACATTTGGAAGTTTCTCATATTGTTTGATTTATTTACTCCACAGTTTATAAACTGCAAAGCTGGAATGGCTCTAAGGGGTGTTGATGGCTCCTGACAGCCTTGAAATAATTGACTGATATCAGTTTTATGCTGAAGGAAGCATCAGTCTGGGCATTCTGCAGAGCTCAGAGTCACCAGGATGAGGCAGCTGCTGGCTGGGGTTTTCCCCTCCTTAATTCAGTCTTGTGTTTGGTGTGTGAAGTGCTGACCCAATCCCAGAGCTCACCTGGCCGTTAATTCTGCTCCTCACCAGTGCCAGGCACTTGTGCAGCTCATTTAGAGCAGCAGAGCTTATTCTGTGGGTGCATATCCACAAAAAAATATATATTATTCTATTCTATTCTATTCTATTCTATTCTATTCTATTCTATTCTATTCTATTCTATTCTATTCTATTCTATTCTATTCTATTCTATTCTATTCTAATTCCATTCCATTCCATTCCATTCCACTATGTGTATTCTGTATGCCCATTTTAAAATAAGATATCTGCACATATAATTTAAAATAATAAATAATCCACACTCAAGGGTGAAAGCAGCAGATCAAGCAAACCCAAGGTCCCAGAGCAGAGGGAGAGGAGGAGCAGAGAGCCCTGAGTGACCTCAACACAACACCAGATAAACGGTCAAATTGTTTTCAGAGAAACAGGGGGAGGTGGATCCAGTGGGAGAAGGATTCAGTGGGAGGTGGATCCCATGGAAGGTGGATTCCATGGAAAGAGGATCCCATGGAGGATGGATCCTATGGAAGGAGGATCCCATGGAAGGTGGATCCCAGATCCCACTGAAGGAGGATCCAGAGGAAAGTGGATCCCATGGAGGATGGATCCTATGGAAGGAAGATCCCATGGAAGGTGGATCTTGTGGGAGGAGGATCCAGATGAAGGTGGATCCCAGATCCCATGGAAGGTGGATCCAGAGGAAGGAGGATCCCATGGAAAGGAGGATCCCATGGAAGGTGGATCCCAAATCCTGTGAGAGGAGGATCCTGGATCTCATGGAAGAGGATCCCATGGAAGGAGGATCCCATGGAAGGTGGATCCCAGATCCCATGAGAGGAGGATCCTGGATCTCATGGAAGGAGGATCCAATGGAAGGAGGATCCCAGATCCAAGGGAAGGAGGATCCTGGATCCCGTGGGAGGAGGATCCCATGGAAGGAGGATCCCATGAGAGGAGGATCCCATGGAAGGAGGATCCCATGAGAGGAGGATCCCATGGGAGCTGTCCCCACGGCAGGGCTGCGGTGGGGTGAGTTGATCTCCCTCCCAACCCCTCCCAGCCCCGCTGCTACTCCGTGGTTCCGAGCAGAAGTTGTGTCTTTATTCCGAGGCTGCTCCAACGAGGGCGGACAATTAAAGTGACGCTGTGATTGCTCTCCCATCGGAATTCCAGGAGTGTCTGCTCCGCTCCGCGCCCAGCTCGGGACATGAATCAGCTCAGAGCTGCCTCATTAACACCCTGGCTAATTGTGCCAGCCCCACCCTGGGGAGGGATCCCGGACCAGTGACAGCTCTCCGGGTGCCGGAGCTGCCGGTTTATTTCTCCTTGGATTTTATTAATGCCGAGTATTTCTCCATCCCCGCAGCAGCAGCAAGACTTCAACCTACCCCATAGATATTTTATGAGCAATATTTTTAATGCTTTTTAATAAAACAAGAAAACAAGGCTCCCGTCTAAAACGTCCTTCATTAAGAATCTAAAGTAAATGAGCAGAAGGCTCCGATGGAATGTGAAGACTTTTCCATTAGGGTGGAACTAAACTCATAAGTTTCTGTTAATGGCTCGTTAAAAGGCCGTTCCCTCAATAAGAGCCGCGCTGCCGTGTCAGGAGGGAAGGGATTGATGCCATTCCCAGGGCACTAAGGGAATATTCCCTCCTTTCCTAACTGGGTATTCCTGTGCTGGGGCAACCAGGACCAGAGCGGGCACAGGGCAGCCTGAGCCACCCCTCTGGGGAGGTGACATCGGGGGGGAGCTGGGAAGGACCTGGGGGTGCTGCTGGGTGGGAGCTGGACATGAAAAAATGAACCCCTGAGCCCTGGGCTGAGCCCAGCGTGGGCAGCAGGGAGGGGGACCCTGCCCTGACCCCTGTGCTCAGGTGAGACCTCACCTGCAAGCTGCCCCAGCCCTGGGGACAACAGCAGAGAATCTGGAGCTGCTGGAGAGATCCAGAGGAGCCACGGAGCTGCTGCAGGGCTGGAGCCAGGCTGGAGAGCTGGGAATGCTCACCTGGAGAGGAGAAGGGTCCAGGAGAGCTCAGAGTCCCTGCCAGGGCCTGGAGGGATCCAGGAGAGCTGGAGAGGGGCTGGGGACAGGGATGGAGGGAGAGCACACAGGGAATGGGACACTGCCAGAGGGCAGGGATGGGTGGGAGATTGGGAACTGGGAATTCCTGGCTGGGCTGGAATTGCCAGAGCAGCTGTGGCTGCCCCTGGATCCCTGGCAGTGCCCAAGACCAGGCTGGACACTGGGACAGTGGGAGGGGTCCCTGCCATGGCAGGGGTGGCACTGGGGGGGATTTAAGGACCCTTCCAGCCCAGGCCATTCCATTGCTCTGTGATTCTTCCCAGTAGCACCTCGATCCCCTGCACTGGTCATACTGGGAGATGAGGAGCAGTCTCTCCAGCCAGCAGAGGAGGGAAAAGCCTTTGGGTGGCTCCTACTTGCTCAGAATCCCACACCAGATTGCCAGGGCTCCAGGCACTGTGGGACCATAAAGAAAACATATGGGCAGCTTTTTATCTGCTTCTCAGTCCTGCTCTTGATATAGCTCAGCACATGTGCACAGGAGGGAAAAATACAATTTGCATGAAAAGCACTTCCTTTGCAGGAAAATGTGTGTGAGTGGAGAAAGTGCATAAAAATATGTTCCTGCAGCACTGTTATTGATAGAGCTGAGTGATGCTGACAAAAATAAGCTCAAATAACTCTTCAGGGCAGTGTGAGTGACAGGAGAGCGTGTCACCCATGTCCCAGCAATGTCCCTCTGCACTGCAGGGACACAAATCCTGACCCTGGGGATTCCTTCCAGCCTTAGGCAGGGCTGGACTCCTGGGTTAGCTGGACCCCAGCCTGGCTCTGCATTTGGCCAAGAAAAGGCACTCAGAAAGGAATCCCAGACTGGTTTGGGTGGGAAGGGACCCCAAATCCCACCCAGTGCCACCCTGCCATGGCAGGGACACCTCCCACTGTCCCAGGTGCTCCCAGCCCTGTCCAGCCTGGCCCAGGATTCCAGCAGCGTGCTCCCAGTGCTGAGCGGGGGCAGGGTCCCCTCCCACCCTGGCTGCCCCACCTGAGCTACCCCACCTGAGCCATCCCACCTGAGCTGTCCTACCTGAGCCATCCCACCTGAGCTGTCCCATCTGAGCTACCCCACCTGAGCCATCCCACCTGAGCTATCCCACCTGAGCTGTCCCACCTGAACTGTCCTACCTGAGCCATCCCACCTGAGCTGTCCCATCTGAGCTACCCCACCTGAGCCATCCCACCTGAGCTATCCCACCTGAGCTGTCCCACCTGAACTGTCCCACCTGAGCTATCCCACCTGAGCTGTCCCACCTGAGCTGTCCTACCTGAGCCATCCCACCTGAGCTGTCCCATCTGAGCTACCCCACCTGAGCCATCCCACCTGAGCTGTCCCACCTGAGCTGTCCCACCTGAGCTATCCCACCTGAGCTCTCCCACCTGAGCTGTCCTACCTGAGCTGTCCCACCTGAGCTGTCCCACCTGAGCCATCGCACCTGAGCTGTTCCACCTGAGCTGTCCCACCTGAGCTGTCCCACCTGAACTGTCCCACCTGAGCTATCCCACCTGAGCTGTCCTACCTGAGCTGTTCCACCTGAGCTATCCCACCTGAGCTGTCCCACCTGAGCCGTCCCACCTGAGCTATCCCACCTGAGCCATCCCACCTGAGCTGTCCCATCTGAGCTACCCCACCTGAGCCATCCCACCTGAGCTATCCCACCTGAGCTGTCCCACCTGAACTGTCCCACCTGAGCTATCCCACCTGAGCTATCCCACCCGAGCTGTCCCACCTGAGCTGTCCCATCTGAGCTACCCCACCTGAGCTGTCCCACCTGAGCTATCCCACCTGAGCCGTCCTACCTGAGCTGTCCCAGCTGAGCCATCCCACCTGAGCTACCCCACCTGAGCCATCCCACCTGAGCTATCCCACCTGAGCTGTCCTACCTGAGCTGTCCCACCTGAGCTGTCCCACCTGAGCTGTCCCACCCGAGCTGTCCCACCTGAGCTATCCCACCTGAGCTGTCCCACCTGAGCTACCCCACCTGAGCTGTCCCACCTGAGCTGTCCCACCCAAGCTGTCCCACCTGAGCTGTCCCACCTGAGCTGTCCCACCCGAGCTGTCCCACCTGAGCTATCCCACCTGAGCCGTCCTACCTGAGCTGTCCCAGCTGAGCCATCCCACCTGAGCTACCCCACCTGAGCCATCCCACCTGAGCTATCCCACCCGAGCTGTCCCACCTGAGCTGTTCCACCTGAGCTATCCCACCTGAGCCGTCCCACCTGAGCCATCCCACCTGAGCTGTCCCACCTGAGCTGTCCCACCTGAGCTGTCTCCTCTCTGTGCCCCAAATCCCACAGGTATCCCTCCCTGCTGGGACTCCAGGCTGCTCAGGGTGTTTTCCCAGTGCAGCAGCTGCTCTGGGCTCTGGGCTCGATGCAGCTGCAGTGACATGCTGTGTAATGGGCTCTGACCTTTGCTGCCAGAGCTCCCTGATTGCTTGGCTTCTCCCTCCGCCCTGTGTTTGCACCCCCATCCCACCGACCTCCGGGGGCCTCACGAAGTGCCTGCTCAAACAGCAGCCAGAATATTGAAAAGGTCACAGCAGAGCGTGGTCAGAGGTGGGGGTGGGGTTGTTGGATGGTCGCTGGACAGACTCAGGAGTTACTATGTTCTGTTCTTTAGGTTTGTATTTTATTATAAAGTGTGGGTGTAAGAGAGAGTGTAGAGCATGGAGAGTGAAAAGAGCAAGAGGGTAAGAGAGAGATTAGAGAGAGGTTAGAGATCAGAGGTAAGAGAAGGCAAGAGATAAGAGAGGGCAAGAGAGAGATTTTCCTTTTACAATCCAATAAGTATTCTTCTATGATGAATAATCTAATTTCCAATAACCAATCTAATACAATATACTAATTTCCTAATATTTGCATGCAACCTAGAGGAATCACTAAATTCCCATGTTTTATGGCTTTCTTATCTGTAACCCTTATCTTCAGACCTTTCCTGCCAGGCTTGGGACAGGATGTCTGTTGGTTCTTTGCTATTTGTGGCATTTGGTATCATCTAAACAAAGGAAGAGGCCTCAAACCTTCACATAACTATTTTCAGCATTTATGTTAAAGACTGCCAACATCTCTATTTTATCTATTGTTTCAGAACTACTTGCTAGGCACTCATAAGATTTTGCTATTCCCTCCCCAGCAGTCAGACATCAGCCCCGTGTGAGTCCCATACAGGGAGCTCCGGGGCAGGGAGCCCATCCAGCACTGCAGGCGCTGTCCCACAGCTCTGGGTGTGGGCAGGGAGCTGGGACCTCTCTGCTGCCCATCCCACGGGCCCGGGGCCATGAGGGAGGGTGGATGGAGCAGCTCCAAACGCGGGTCCCCGAGCAGCTGTGGTTCTGTGCCGTGGGAATGCTCTCAGTGCTGGATCCTCCCCACAGCAGCAGCTCCGTGCAAGGTTCAGCTTTCCTTGAGGTTCACCGTTGCCATCCCCAGGCCCTGCCCTGCTCTGGTGAGCGGCTCTGAGCTCCACACAAAGTGTCACACGTTCTCTCCCAGCTCAGGCACACACAGCAATCCTTTCCCAGCCCAGAACCAAGGACACGCTGCAGCTCCAGCCCCAAAAAGTGCAACCAGAGAGAATGGAGGGGAGAACCTGGGAGGGTGGGGCTGCAGAGCCCGGAGCTGGGAGTGGGCAGAGAGCCCCAGTGTGGGAATGGGCCCGAGCTGATCCCAGTGAGAAACTCCTGACTGGGATCACCCTGGGTGTGAGCACAGCCGGGCTCTGGCACGGCCCGAGGTGAATCCTGGGCAGGGCTTTGGGTAAATCCCTGTTTGTTCCTTCAGCTCTGCCCAGCCTCTGCCCCAGGGAGCCTCGCCAGGCACCAGTGCAACCTTTGAGCTGAGGAGGGGCAGTCCCAGCTGTGCAAGCAGCACCCAGGGGATTGTGATGTGTTTTACACCTCTGCAATATTTTCATGGACAAAAGGACCTGGAGCTCCTTCCCAAGAGAAGGAGACAGAGAGAGGAGCAGGGAAGGGCTGGAGCTGGGCCAGGGGAGGTTTAGGTTGGATTTCAGGAAAGGCTCTTCCCTCCCCCAGAGGTGCTGGCGCTGCCCAGGCTCCCAGGGAATGGGCACAGCCCCAGAGCTCCAGGGGAGTTTGGACACCAGGGATGCCAGGGTGGGATTTTGGGGGGTGTGGGCAGGGACAGCAGCTGGATGATCGCTGTGACACCCTTCTAACTCAGGATATTCCCAATTCTGTGATTTCTGGGACAATGCTGGGCAGCTCTTGGCACGCACAAAGGGCACTGAGCATGTGGCACTGCTGTGTCCCTCCAGCCACGGGGGGAAGAACAACAACAAATGAACCCCGTGAGGAGAAAACAAGAATCTCCACGACATCCTGAAATATTTTCTATCAAATCCCTAATTTCCTAGGGGTAGAAAATGTCCTCAGGGAGCGAGGTGAGCTCACCAGCCTCTGCAGGAGAAGCAATTCCAGGTTCTGGGCTCTGAAAGCTGCCCCAGGGAACAGCAAGGATGAAAGTTTGCAATTAATGCAATTAATCTGCAGTGGCCAAACTGTGGGAATAGAGCCTGCTGGAAGAGGAGATTTTCTCCCAATAGCCAAGGCCTCTCCTGCAGGAAAGATGTGTTATTTTTTTCCTTGACAAAAAGCCAGCCCACATTGCAGAAGCAGAGAAAGCATCCACTCCTGCTTTCTCTCTCAGCTCCTTACTAGAGCTTTTCCCCCCTTTTAACAGGAATTTTTAAAATTACAGGCTTTTCTCTTGTATTTAAAAACCATAATAGATCAGCACTTCTCCTCATCCTTTTTAATTAAAAAATAATAGAAACAGAAAAACCCCAAATCTTCCTCCACCAAACTTCGCTTTTATTTTTATAAAAAATTGAGGAAAAACAATGAAACCCCAAACCTCATAAATCACGACTTTTCCATTACAAATATTTTGACAGATCTACTCATCACCTCTGAGTTCCTCAGAACTGGAGGTAAAGGTGATTTTCAGGCTACATTTTATTACTTCATTCTCCGCCGGCCTTTTTCAATATATCTTGTTCTTTTTTCATCTCTCTCCCACCAGAAGCTTTGCTGTTGTAGCTCTAACGTGGTTTCTTTGAGGAGCTGCCAGGCCCCTGCACTGCTCTCCTCTCCCTCCCCACGTTTGTTCCCCAGGTTTTCCAGCCTCCTGCTCCCCCACCCTGCTGAAACCAGAGGGGGCTGACTTTGGGGAAGCCAAATTTAATTTTTCTGGGTCTCTCATTGCATCCCTCAATAGAAAAATGAACTCCAGCACTGGGTACACAAGGGGCTCCTCTGCTGAGGGCACCTGGAACATCCCAGAATTCCAGCCAGGTTTGGGGACCTCAAATCCCCCCCAGTGCCCCCCCTGCCATGGCAGGGACCCCTCCCACTGTCCCAGTGCCAGCCTGGCCTTGGCACTGCCAGGGATCCAGGGGCAGCCACAGCTGCTCTGGCAATTCCAGCCCAGCCAGGAATTCCCAATTCCCAACATCCCACCCATCCCTGCCCTCTGGCAGTGTCACATTCCTGTGTCCTGTCCCTCCATCCCTGTCCCCAGTCCCTTTGCAGGCCCTGGCAGGGCTCTGAGCTCTCCTGGACCCTTCCCCTCTCCAGGTGAGCATTCCCAGCTCTCCCACCTGGCTCCAGAGGGTTCCATGGAACTGTCACAGTCTGTGCTCTTTGTGAGGTCACACAGTTCCAGGTGGGAGCCTTCACCTCACCCCTGGTGACAGCTGGGCACGAACCTCCCCCCTCCTGGATGGAAAACACGTCCCCGGCACTCCCCAAGAGCAGAGATCCTCGGGGTCCCACTTCTCTCCGAGGAAATACCTCCCCAAACCAGCTGGGGCAGGGACTGCTGGAATCTTTCCTGGAGGGATCCCATTCAGAGATTTCCTCCCGAATTTGCCCTAAACCAGGACACAGAGGAATTCCTGCTGTTTGGATTCCAGCTGCTGGGGATCCCTGCTGTTGGAATTCCTGCTGTTGAGAATTTCTGTTGTTGGGGATTCCTGCTGCTGGAAATTCCTGCTGCTGGGAATTCCTGCTGTTGGAATTCCTGCTGTTGGAATTCCTGCTGTTGGAATTCCTGCTGTTGGGAATTCCTGCTGTTGGAATTCCTGCTGCTGGGAATTCCTGCTGTTGGAATTCCTGCTGTTGGAATTCCTGCTGTTGGGAATTCCTGCTGTTAGAATTCCTGCTGCTGGGAATTCCTGCTGTTGGGATTCCTGCTGTTGGAATTCCTGTTGCTGGGGATTCCTGCTGTTGGAATTCCTGCTGTTAGAATTCCTGCTGCTGGGAATTCCTGCTGCTGGGGATTCCTGCTGTTGGGAATTCCTGCTGTTGGAATTCCTGCTGCTGGGGATCCCTGCTGTTGGAATTCCTGCTGTTGGGAATTCCTGCTGTTGGGAATTCCTGCTGCTGGGAATTCCTGCTGTTGGAATTCCTGCTGTTGGAATTCCTGCTGTTAGAATTCCTGCTGTTGGGAATTCCTGCTGCTGGGGATTCCTGCTGTTGGGAATTCCTGCTGTTGGAATTCCTGCTGTTAGAATTCCTGCTGTTGGAATTCCTGCTGTTGGAATTCCTGCTGCTGGGAATTCCTGCTGTTGGAATTCCTGCTGTTAGAATTCCTGCTGTTGGAATTCCTGCTGTTGGAATTCCTGCTGCTGGGAATTCCTGCTGTTGGAATTCCTGCTGCTGGGGATTCCTGCTGTTGGGAATTCCTGCTGTTGGAATTCCTGCTGTTGGGAATTCCTGCTGTTGGGAATTCCTGCTGCTGGCTCTGGGCAGGTGCAGCTCAGTGTCACCACCAGGTTCTGTTCCCTTGGAGAGACACCCACCCAAAGATCCCACCTCTCCTGGCCGCAGATTTACTGATCACTGTGTAGGATGGGTCTGGGGGTGTTTAATGTCCTGGATCCAGCTCCTTGGGCAGCACAGCTGTGTGCAGGTAACAGTTGGGTACAGGTGATGGCTTTGTACAAGTGTGTACAGGTGACAGCTGTGTACAGCTGTGTACAGGTGATGTCTGTGTACAGCTGTGTACAGGTGACAGCTGTGTACAGCTGTGTGCAGGTGATGGCTGTGTACAGGTGTGTACAGGTGACAGCTGGGTACAGGTGTGTACAGGTGACAGCTGTGTACAGCTGTGTGCAGGTGATGGCTGTGTACAGGTGTGTACAGGTGACAGCTGTGTACAGCTGTGTGCAGGTGATGGCTGTGTACAGGTGTTTACAGGTGACAGCTGGGTACAGGTGTTTACAGGTGACAGCTGTGTACAGCTGTGTACAGCTGTGTACAGATGACAGCTGTGTACAGCTGTGTGCAGGTGACAGCTGTGTACAGGTGATGGCTGTGTACAGGTGTGTACAGGTGACAGCTGTGTTCAGCTGTGTACAGGTGACAGCTGTGTACAGGTGTGTGCAGGTGATGGCTGTGTACAGGTGTGTACAGGTGACAGCTGTGTACAGCTGTGTGCAGGTGATGGCTGTGTACAGGTGTGTACAGGTGACAGCTGTGTTCAGCTGTGTACAGGTGACAGCTGTGTACAACTGTGTGCAAGTGATGGCTGTGTACAGGTGTGTACAGGTGACAGGTGTGTTCAGGTGACCATTGTGTGCAGGTAACAACTGTGTACAGGTGACAGCTGTGTGCAACTGTGTATAGGTGACAGCTGGGTACAGGTGACAGCTGTGTAGAGGTAACAGCTGTATAGAGGTGACAGCTGTGTGCAGCTGTGTGCAGGTGGTGGCTGTGTACAGGTGTGTGCAGGTAACAGCTGTGTACAGCTGTGTGCAGGTAACAGCTGTGTACAGGTGTGTGCAGGTCCAGCCCGGCCTTGGGCACTGCCAGGGATCCAGGGGCAGCCACAGCTGCTCTGGCAATTCCAGCCCAGCCAGGAATTCCCAATTCCAATATCCCATCCATCCCATTTCAGGGATGAACCATGCACAGTTTGGGGTTTGTCCCCATTTCAGGGATGAACCATGCGCAGTGAGGGGTTTGTCCCCATCCCTGGATGAGCAGTGCAGTGAGGAGGGATCTCCCAGTAACTGGGGGAGTAGAATTGGCAGGAGGAGCTGCTCTCAGAATGGTCTAAGAGCTGGTGGGAGTCACCAAGGCAGCTTCTCAAGGGAGGTAAAGGTTCCCAGGGAGCCTGGGAAAGCTGGGACAGGGTGACAAAGAGTTTATTTCTCCCCAGGAGAGGAATAAATAAATCTGTCTGTGACACTGGGGTTCTGTTCCTTGCTGGAGAGGGGCTGGTGGCCCTCGTGTGTCCCTTTGGAACCTTCCCCAGAGCTGCTGCACACAGCTGGGGCTGCAGAGGCAATTTGGTCCTGATTTAAGGCAGGCACAGATGTGACTGCAGGCCAGCTCAGAGCAGCTCTGTGAGATCAGGCTGTAATGTCCTGACTCGCAGCAATGTGACCTTTTTGGAAAGCATTTGTTCTTGGAGGTTGGAATTAATACATCTTCCTGTTCCATGCTGGAACAGCTCCTCCAAAGTGCCTCAAAAATCCCCAGCAGAGAGTGTCAAGCTCATCAGTGGCTAAAAAATTCCCTCCATAGGATTTCTCCAAGCAAGGAAGAAAACCATTACATTCAGAGACATTTATAAAACCAGCAACACTTGAAGGGACATTGAAAACACTGAGCTGCCTTGGTGTGAGCCATTAGGAAAAGCTTTTTTTCCCCAGTGGGTTGAAGTGGGGGAGGGTGGCTGGAGTGGGAGATGACTTATGAATGTCAGGGAGTGTGGAGAGTTTTACACGTGCTCAGGCTCAGCAGAGCTCCTCACATCTGTGGGAGGGGAGGGAAAACCTCTCTGTGGGTACTGGGGCATTCCTCAAACGGAGCTCTTACCCAGAGACATCCCAGGAAGAAAATTCTCCCCTCTTATCACCACAGGTCTCGTTTTACCCAACAGCAAAGGGGAGGTGGTGCAGGCAGCAGTGGGTCAGAAATGACACTGGAGAGACACCAGTCCCATACACACCCCAATCCCATACACACCCCATTCCCATACAGACACCATTCCCATATACACACACACCATTCCCTTACAGACACACCCCATTCCCATACAGACACCATTCCCATACAGACACACACCATTCCCATACACATGCACACCATTCCCATACCCCATTCCCATACAAACCCCATTCCCATACAGACACCATTCCCATATACACACACACCAGTCCCATACACACTCCAGTCCCATGCACACCCCATTCCCATACAGACACCATTCCCATACAGACACCATTCCCATACACACACACACCATTCCCATACCCCATTCCCATACACACCCCATTCCCATACACACACACCATTCCCACAGACACACACCCCATTCTCACACACACACCCTATTCCCATACAGACACCATTCCATACACACCCCAATCCCATACACACCCCAATCCCATACACCCCATTCCCCATACACACCCCAATCCCATACACACCCCATTCCCATACACACACACCCCATTCCCATTCACACGCACACCATTCCCATACACACATTTCCCATCCACACCCCATTCCCATACACACAGCATTCCCACGGATACACACACCATTCCCATAGACACACACCCCATTCTCACACACACCCTATTCCCACAGACACACACACCATTCCCACAGACACATTTCCCATACACACCCCATTCCCATACACACCCCATTCCCATACAGACACCATTCCCATACAGACACCATTCCCATACACACACCCCATTCCCATACACACATTTCCCATACACACCCCATTCCCATACACACACACCCCATTCCCACAGACACATTTCCCATGCAGACACCATTCCCACACACACACTCCTTCCCATACCCATACCCCATTCCCATACACACATTTCCCATACACACACCATTCTCATACACCCACCCCATTCCACACACACCCCATTCCCATACACACATACACCCTTCCCACACACACACTATTCCCACAGACACAACCCATTCCCATACACACATACACCATTCCCACACACCCCATTCCCACACACACCCCATTCCCATACACACACACCATTCCCACACACACACTATTCCCACAGACACAACCCATTCCCATACACACACACACTGCATTCCCATACCCATACTCCATTCCCACACACACACCATTCCCCCACACACCATTCCCACACACACACCATTCCCATACACACTGCATTCCCATACCCATACTCCATTCCCACACACACACCATTCCCCCCCACACACCATTCCCACACACACACCATTCCCATACACACCCCATTCCCAAACACACATTTCTCATACACACACCCCCATTCCCATACCCATACTCCATTCCCAAATGCACATTTCTCATACACACACACCACATTCCCATACCCATACTCCATTCCCCACACACACCATTCCCATACACACACTCTCCCCCAGCCCAGGTCCCAGAAATGTGGATTTGGGATGGGATCAGTGGTGGGAATGCCAGGGCTGCCAGGGACAGGGAATCCCAGAAATTTCCTGGTTCTGCTCTGTGGTGAGTGCAGGGAAGGAATCCCTCCCTGTGACATTAGCTCAGCCTGGCCCCTGGGCCAGCCCTGCCCTGCTCTGTTCCTTCCAATTAACGGGGCTTTGCTCATTAATCATGCCCCAGACTGCAGCTCAGGCTGCAAGCAGACTCCTGTTTTCATCTTTCTTAGGGACCTGTCAGGGTTGGAGTGTCAGCCTCTTCCTTAGAATGAATTCCTCGATCCCAATATCCTACTGCACGGCTCTGACATGGCAGGAAAGAAAATGAAATGTGCTTGTGGATAGCCAGAGCGTGCCTGGATCCACACAGAGTGGTGCTGTGCCCCTCAGCTGTGCCTGCAGTGCCATCCAGGGCTGTGCCAGCCTTTAGTCCTGCCTGGGACAGCTGTGCCAAGGAGCTGCTTTGGGTTTGCTTCGAGTTTTTGGGGTTTATCTCAAGAAATACAAAATCCAGAAAAAAAAAACAACCAAAAGTTCAGCTTGGAGTCTGTCCCGTTCTGTAATATGAACATTTATTTAGGCTGTGCGAAGACAGGCATTGTTTGGTGCTTTAGGAAATCCAAGGCTGGATATTTCAGTGAACTGTCTGTGATTTCCAGAAGGAAAATGACTGCTCCAGCACTGGGAAATCCAGGGCTGCTGGGGGCTTTGGGGAAAGTTGATTTCCCCAAAAGATCCAACTCATTTTCCTGTCACAGCTCATTCCACAGGACACAGGGGTTTATCCTTGTGCTTGCCCCAAGGCAGCCAGAACTCATGGAGTGTTTGGAAGGGTGGGGTTGTTGGGGTGTCCTGTGCCCCCTTCATTGGAATTGTGGTTACAGGGTGTGATTGTTGGGGTGTCCTGTCCCCCTTCCTGGAATTGTGGTTATAGGGTGGAATTATTGGGGTGTCCTGTCCCCCAGGACCCTGGAATTGTGCTTATATGGTAGAGTTTCTGGGATGTTCTGTCCTCCCTTCCCTGGAATTGTGGTTATAGGGTGGGATTGTTGGGGTGTCCTGTCCCCCCCTTCCCTGGAATTGTTTATACGGTGGAATTATTGGGGTGTCCTGTCCCCTCTTCCCTGGAATTGTTTATAGGGTGGAATTATTAGGGTGTCCTGTCCCCTTCCCTGGAGTTGTGGTCACAGCCACAGAGGAGCCTCTCAAGAGCTGCTGCTCATCCCAAGCTCAAACAGATCTGGGAACTCGTTCCTGAAACATAAAAAGGTTTTTTCAGCACTTTGTTTTGCTGGGTGCCCGTTTGTCCCTGGCACCCGATCCCAGCACTCAGGGGCTGAGCAGGAGCATTCTCACACCACACAAAAGTTGGGTTTTGTGGTTTCAAGGACTTGGAAACGTCTTGCAGTGCCATGTCCAGAGCCCAGCCCTGCCTGCAGTGTCCTGTGCCCGCTGCTCCTGGATGGGACACATGGCTGGGAACGAGCAGCTGGCACTGGTAATGCCAGGAAACGAGCTGGAGACTTATTGAGTTAATTATTCGCTGGAACCGGCTCTTCCCCCGTGAATTCCATTTAATCTTCACTGCACAATTTCCTTCAGAAAACACGATGATGGTAATGAGTCAGGTCTGAAGTGTTCTGTTCTCTGCAGGTGAGCAGGTTAATTTTCTCTGTAATTAGTTACTTGCCAAAACTGGAGCTATTGATAGCAAGGTAGAGGGAATCAGTACAACACCTTGTCCGTGTCTCTCCAGGTAAATTATGGCAGAGGAGGTTGGCACTGTAAAGATTACGGGAATTTTGAAGTCTTTGTAAAATATTTGGTCTTAAGAACTTCAAAATGAAGAGCTCATGCTCAGCACTGAGCTGATTTATTCCTTAGTGCTCTTCTTGTCTTCTCTTTGCTTTTTTTGAATCTTGACACTTTGCTATTTTTTCCTTCTTTCTCCATGACGAGTTCCAGGTTCCCCTCCAAGCTTTGTGTGCCTTTCCCCGGGGATCTGCTCCCCCTGGTTTCAAACCTCAAGTGTTGGAGGTGAACTCTGCCAACGCCTCAGCTCTAAGGGATTTCTGGTTGGTTTGTTCCAACACAACCCACATTTTGTATTTTCATTTTTCCAGCCTCCCAGGGGAGCAGCTTCTTCCCAGATTCCCTGTGGCTGAGCCAGTCCTTCCTGCAGCTCCTGCACTGGGAACACTGGGAATCAAAAACCCCCATGGTGGGCTGGGCTGGAAGGAGCTTTAAGGAACTTTGGGATCCACCACCTGACATGGGCAGGAACAGAAAACAGAGGAACAGACAACTTTCCCTGAGAACATTCCCTGAGAACATTCCTGAGAACATCCTTGAGAACATTTGTCATGGTGTGACTTGGGTTTTGACAATTTTAATATATTTAATTTCTTTTAGAGATAGGATTTGGGAGTAGAGACAAGGCAGGTACAAAACTTAAAAAGGTACAAGAAGAAATTTATTAATAACACAAAAAAGAATTCAGAATAAGATTCCCAGATTACTCCCTCCTCCCTGCATTCCACATTCCTTAACAACATCATACAGAAAACACTTCAGTCAGTTATCCACCCAAATAATAATTTCAGTTCACTTAAGAGAGAAAAGTTCCTTTTTTAGTTATGGCTTAGGGGGTGCCTTCACCTTCACAATCTACATCCACCCGGGAAAAATTGCAGATTATGACTCTCCTCCCATTTTTTCACAGTCCTTCCACAGCTGTGCTATGGGTTATGTTACACACTTGGGGTATCACTTTAAAAGGCTGCTGAAAAACAAAATTCTCTTCATTGCCTTCTCTATCAAATGTCTCTGTTCATATTCCAGTCCCAGAACAGAGAGAGCTACATTTCCCCGAGGCAAAAAGTCTTGTCAAGCATCCAAACCTCCCCAAGTATATTTCACAGTTTAAAGGAATTTTAGTGAATTCACAATCCCCTTAGCCCACAAAAAAGGTTTTCAGCTACTTATCAGTTGCATCTTTTCAATCTCTTCCCACCAGGAGCTTTATCTTCGTTCTGCTGACCTCTGTAGTCTCCACACTTCATTTCTTCTCATTCAGGGGAGCTCAGGAGATCGAGGATCTTATCCAGGCACAAAGAAGTTAAAATTGTATCCAGATCGTGAAGAAGCCACGTGGGCAGCTGGAGGTCTCCTCTCTCAGAATGAGGAGGGGAGAGGGGGAAGGGAGAGCCTTTGGTTGCTCCCCAATCCCCCCCTTGGCCACGCCACGTGGAGAGTCAAGCCGGGGCTGTGTGGGGCAGGAGAGCCCCTCCTACTCCCCGGCCTCATGTTGTTTCCCTGAGGTGAATCCACCCCTCCCCCCTAGTACGTGAAACCAGCACAACATTCCCTGAGAACATTCCTGAGAACATTCCATGAGAACACTCTAAGAACATTCCCTGAGAACATTCCAGAACATTCCTGAGAACATTCCTGAGAACATTCCCTGAGAACATTCTGAGAACATTCTGAGAACATTCCTAAGAACATTCCTAAGAACATTCCTAAGAACATTCCCTGAGAACATTCCAGAACATTCCCTGAGCTCTGCCCTCACAGGAACCCCCATCCCCTCGTCTCCTCCTGGGAATCTCTCCTGCTCCATCCATGGAGTTTTGGCAGGGCTCAGCTAAAGCTGGAACTTTACAAGGCAGCAGATTTGTTCCAGCCACACACCTCAATTACAGAAAATTACAAACAATTTAATGCTACAAAGTTTAATGAACTATTTGGGCAACACTTTCAGTTATTTGTTGAAAAAGAAAAGGGGAAAAGGTAAATTCATCTTGCTGGTGAGAAATCCTTTACTAAATTACTCACCACGTGAGGGGGATTTTGGGTTCTGCTGAGATGCTCCCCTACATTTGGGGAGCCCCATTTGGGGGAGCCCCATTTGGGGTCTGTTTGTGTCCCAAACACTCAGCCCCAAGCTCAGCCTGGTCTGGAGCAGGGCTGGGCTTCCCAAAGCACTGGGAGCTGGGTGAGGCCAGAGCCTGCCTGTGTGGGTATTGGTTTTCTATTGTGTAACTGTGGGTTTATTTTTTATTTTTTAATTGTAGGTTCACGGTTTTCATGGTACATTTTTTAAGTGTGGGTTTATTGTTTTATGTTATATTTTTAAATTGTGGGTTTATTGTTTTTATGTTATAACTTTAATTGTGGGTTTATTGTTTTCACAATAGATTTTTAAGTGTGGGGGTTTTTTTATGTTATATTTTTAAATTGTGGGTTTATTGTTTTCACAATAGATTTTTAAGTGTGGGTTTATTATTTTTATGTTATATTTTTAAGTGTGGGTTTATTATTTTTATGTTTTATTTTTTAAGTGTGGGTTTACTGTTTTCATGGTACATTTTTTAAAGTGTGGATTTATTTTTGTCATGTTATATTTTTTAATTGTGGGTTTATTGTTTTCATGGTACATTTTTAAGTGTGGGTTTTTTTATGTTATATTTTTTAATTGTGGGCTTATTGTTTTCACAATATATTTTTAAGTGTGGATTTATTATTTTTATGTTATATTTTTAAGTGTGGATTTATTATTTTTATGTTTTATTTTTTATTGTTTTCATGGTTTATTGTTTTCATGGTACATTTTTTAAGTGGGGGTTTATTGTTTTCACAATATATTTTTAAGTGTGGGTTTATTATTTTTATGTTATATTTTCAAATGTGGGTTTATTGCTTTCACAATATATTTTTTAGCTGGGGATTTTCTTTTTTAATGAAGTAGAGAGATGGGACTTTTGAGTTGCTTCAGAAAGTGTGCTTTTTAATTTTTTATAGAAAAGGTGAGTTTCTGTTACAAGTGTTGAGAGCATGGCTAGAAGTCACAAGACTTACAGTTATAAAGTTTTTTTAAGGATTTATTAACCAATAAAATATTGTTAATATATTTATATTATTTAATATTAAGAAACTTTGTTTAATTATAGTGTGACCTTTTTCAGTTAATCCTGTTTTGACACTCAGACCTATTCTAAGAATTCTTGTTACTTTTGAAATTACTTTAATTTTTGATATATTTTAAACTTTTTTTCTACTTAATTTAACATGTTTCTGCTTTAAGTTCTAAATTTACATTCTTTTTCCAGCACCTAAGCTTGGAAGCTTTTCCCAAGGCCTCAGGACAAAAAATGTGATTTTTTTCTAAATTTTGGTTTACAAGCCCAATGTTCTGAGAATTCCCTGCACTTTGAATTCCAAAGTTGCCCAACATTAAAAGGGATTTGTTCTCAGCAGTGGCTGAGCAGAGTTACATTAATAAATCAGAGCACCCCCGGGCCTGGCACAGAATTTTTATTTGAATTTATTTAATTGCATTTGTCATTTTTATTCTGAAAATAATCTTTACACAGGGCGCTCTCCAATTAAAAATTATGTATTCCAACTGCTCAGGAGTGTTCTGCTCCATTCAGCTGAGCAGAAAGGAAAGGATCAGAGACCTCTGTGTGGGAACAGCTGGGAGTTCCTCCCTAAAAATCAGGAATTGTCCTTTTCCTTATCAGAGAGCTCTGTGTGAGAACAGCTGGGGGTTCCTCACTGGAAATCAGAAATTCCTGCCCATGATTCTCTCTAAGGGAGGAATTCCTGTCCATGGTTCCTAAGGGAGGAATTCCTGCCCATGGTTCCTCTCTAAGAGAGGAATTCCTGTCCATGATTTCTCTCTAAGGGAGGAATTCCTGTCCATTATTTCTCTCTAAGGGAGGAATTCCTGTCCATTATTTCTCTCTAAGGGAGGAATTCCTGCTGCATCCCTGATTTCTCTCTAAGGGAGGAATTCCTGCTGCATCCCAGCACCAGAACCTTCCCCTGGTGCTTCCAGCCTGGGTTTGCCTTTGCTGGAGCTGCCCTGTGTGTGATGAGCACAGAAAATGTCTCTTTAATGTTCCTTGTCAGCCTTTTATGCTGCTGAGCATCATTAGCCATGTCCTCTGGAACTTCCTGACACTCGTCCTCCCAGTCCTCTCCCTCAAGGTGAGATTTCCCAGGTTTTGTCCTTTCTGAGGTGGTTTTTGTGCTGTCTCACACACTGTGATCGATGCACCCTTCCTTCCTGCAGCACTCAGAGAGGGGACTGAGCTCCCCAGGGAGGGATTGGCCCTTCAGGGACCAGTTCTGGGCCAGTCTGGGCCAGTAAAACTCGGACTGGGTGCAAATGTCAGCTCCCCCTGCTCTAATCCCAACCTTCCAGCCCCTCTGCTGGGGCAAAGCTGCCCCATCCTGGGCTCTTCCTGGGATATGAAAACCCAGAGGAATCCATGGAGGTGCTCCAGGGCTGGAGCCAGGTGGGAGAGCTGGGGGTGCTCTCCTGGAGAGGAGAAGGGTCCAAGGAGAGCTGAGGGCTCCTAAAGGAGATCCAGGAGAGCTGGAGAGGGACTGGGGACAGGGATGGAGGGACAGGACACAGGAATGGGACACTGCCAGAGGGCAGGGATGGGTGGGATGTGGGAATTGGGAATTCCTGGCTGGGCTGGAATTGCCAGAGCAGCTGTGGCTGCCCCTGGATCCCTGGCAGTGCCCAGGCCAGGCTGGACACTGGGACAGTGGGAGGTGTCCCTGCCATGGCTGGGGTGGCACTGGGGGGTTTTCAGTCCCTTCCAGGACCCTGTTCAGGATTCTCCCCTCAGTGCCCTGTCCCCTGTCCCAGGCAGGTCCTGGTGGCTCTGGGGTCACTGAGAGCAGTGCCAGGCTGCCCAGGCAGGGCAGAAATCCTGGCAGGATCCAAAGTGCTCTGACTCTGGAATGCTCAGGAGGGATTTTCAGGAGAGACAGCAGCAATTTCATCCTCAGAGTCTCAGATTCCCGCACAGACCCTGCCTGCTTTCCTCCCAAATAGTCCCTGCACAGCACAGAAAATGCCAATTGTGTCCTGAACAGCTCATTCTGCCAGAACCAGGAGAAAAATTAAACTCCAAAAGTTAATTATGTAGCGAGAAGCTGAGTGGGAAAGGAGCTGAGAGGGAGGAGGAGGGAGGAAAGGCACCATGGAAGGCAGAGCGAGAGGGTAAACTGGTATTTATTCATCTAGGAAAACAGATTCTTAACTACATGGCTTCTTCCAGCTCCTGTCTACAAGTTCTAATAACAGATTTTTAATTTACCAGACACATTTTGCATGTTCCCTTGTTGCATTTTGCTTGCTGTGAAAAGAAATTCATATTTTGACACTGCAAAAGCCAATTCAGATTTTCTTCAGATAATGATTTGTTATTAAGGTTAGGAGCCTTTTTGCATAATTAAATTAGAATTGTTTTGGGCACGATAGGATTTGTGCTATTGAGTTTGGATAGCAAATATATATATATATTTTATTTCCTTTCTTGCCATGAAAATATTGGCTCTGTAAGAGATGAGATTATTTCTGGGTTTACATGAATGTATTCATTCATCATGTGGTTCTCCTTGCACTCAGCTTGAACCCACAGCAATGCCTTGGGAAGGAGATGAAGGAACCGAGGAAAGGAAGGGAACCCCAGGACCCTCGTGGGCATTGGCAGCAGCACTGCCCGTGCTCAGGGTGTTTGGAGCACTTGGGTTATTTTGAGTGAGGGAGTCTTTGTGTCGGGGTTGACGGTCCTAAGGGACAAAACTCAAGTGCTCTGTATAAACTAAAGGTTAGAGTTGCAGTTTATTATAAAAGACTCTGCTAGGAGCTGCCTGGCACAGCCCCAGAGCAGGACAAAAAGAGATAAAAGGGGAGAGAGAGAGAGAGAAAAGGGAGAAGAGAGCAAGAAGAGGTATTAGAGGTAAAGGGGGGGTGGTAGAGAGAGAGAGGGAGAGAAAGAAGAGGGAGAAGAGAGCAAGAAGAGAGCAATTTCCCGTCTGCAATACAATAAATCTTCTTCCATGATGAATATTCTAATTTCCACTAACCAATGTAATACAAGATAAAAATTCTACAACATTAACATACAGACTATAGAAATCCTTATATTACCATAGTGTGTTACACTTTAAACTCTAAGATCTGCTCTTTGGACCCTGGCAAGTCTTTCTGTGCCCTTTGGAGTTGCTCTCTGGCAGAGACATTGTTCTATCAGAGGGGATTGCCTTCAGGGGCCATCCATTTGTTTCATGCTTACTCAGTAACTAAGGCTTTCCTGTAACATCTTTCCCAACACCTGAGCCTCTAAGTCCCCCTGGAAATAATTGCAATTCCCTGAAGTGTTTGACAAAGTGCAGCAGCTGAGCTGAGGTGCTGGGTTTGGGTGAGTTCCTGACACCTGGAATGTGGAATAATGTTCACCCTCAACATGGGAAATTCTTCCAGATTCTGCATTTCTGTGTGCATTGCTCTCTCTGGGAAACTGAGACTCATTTCTGCTCCTTCAGAGGTGAAATATTGGGTGAATTCTCTGCCTCACTCTGCCTCTGGCTGTGGGAAAGGGATTCCTTCTGCAATGGAAGCCAGAAAATATTTGAAGTTGCAGAATGAACCTGGGATCCCATTCAGGACGGGCAGGGCTGCACTCCTGCTCCTTGCAGTTATGTAAGGAGGGAGTTCCAAACCATTCTCTGCATTCCAGGTGTTCCCAGCCCCATGTCTGAGCCCCTGGGCTTATGGCACAGGATGCTGCTCCTCTCTCCTCACAGGCATTTTCCAGCCTGGAGCCACCAAGGCACAGAACCCTTAGGATTGGAAAACACTGCAAGGCTCCAGGCCAAGCTTTGGCTAAACAGCACCATGCCCACTGCTGGTCTGTCTCAAGCTGGTTTCCAAGATTAATGGCAATTATTAGTAATAACTGAAATAATTTCTGGCAAAAATCTGTAAATCCAAGTGTTTGGCAGTCACTCTGTGCTGTTCTCTTCTGCAGGGTGGCACAGTGGCAGGGCTGCAGGAAAGAGAGGAACAAAGACTCATGGAATCATGGAATGGGTTGGGTTGGAAGGGACCTTAAATCCCATCCCATTATCCCATCCCATTATCCCATCCCATCCCATCCCATCCCATTATCCCATCCCATCCCATCCCAGGGACACCTCCCGCTGTCCCAGGCTGCTCCAGCCCCAATGTCCTGCCTGGCCTGGGCACTGCCAGGGATCCAGGGGCAGCCACAGCTGCTCTGGCAATTCCAGCCCAGCCAGGAATTCCCAGTTCCCAATATCCCACCCATCCCTGCCCTCTGGCAGTGGAACCACTCCCTGTGTCCTGTCCCCAGCAGTGTCCCCAGTGCATGGGAGCAGCATCCAGGGGCTCTGGGAGCCAAGGCAGCAGTGGGGGCAGAGCAGGGGCTCCAGCAGCAGCTCCTGGGGCTCATTCCGTGCAGGGAAGTTTTCCCTCCCACTCCCAGCCCTGGCAGGGCTGTGGGATCCCTGGCAGGGAGTGAGGCACAGTTGGGACCGGAGCCAGCCCCTGCCCCAAGCAGCAGCAGCTGCTCAGTGCAGCCCTGCCAGATGTTTGGGTGCACTCCTGTGCCAAACCCTCCGTGTGTTTGTGTTCCCTGAGCCCCTCCATCCTCCCCAGTGCTCCCAGAGCCCAGCCCAGCTCTGGGGCTGTGCTGCTTGTGCTGTGCCATTCCCAGGGTCTGGCTCTCCCCTCTCTGTTCCAATCAGCTCGTTCAGGTTCATCCCTGTGCACCTGGGATGGAGAGCAGCACGGGCTCCCCTGCCTGGCAGTGCTGGGAGCCCACAGCTCTGGGGAGAACCCCATGGGAATGGCAGTACCAGTGATTTTAGTGCTTAAATCAAGAGACTCTGGGTGCTCTAGGAGTGCAGGAAATAAATGCAGACTGAGGGCTGTGTCCTGTGTCTCCTGAGGGCAGATCCTGTGATAGATTTACTCCATTCCCATCCCCTGTGCCAAAATTCACAACTTCATCCACTCAGCACCAGAGCTTTGCCAAGCCAGTGTGATCTCATCCATTTCCTGACACCCCTGAGAGTCCTTTTGTGAAGATCAGATTGTCAAAGGGGAAGTGGCATTAAAGGACACTGTCCAAGAACTTTCCCAAGGGCTTATTCAGGAAGGTAACAGAAATGGCAGATGAAAAATCCAACTTGTCCAGCTCAATGTGTGTAACAAAAGGGTTGGAGTGATTTTGGGGTGTTTGGCCTGGGGATGAGATGGCTCTGGGCAGATCTCAGAGCCCCTTCCAGGGCTTAGGGGAAAGAGGAGTGACTTTTTCGTTTGGGGAGAGAGTGACAGCACAAGGGCTTCACACTAAAAGAGATATAGACTTTAAAAGGAAATTGTTCCCTGGGAGGGTGGGCAGGCCCTGTGGCTGCCCCTGGACCCCTGGCAGTGCCCAAGGCCAGGCTGGACACTGGGGCTGGAGCACTGGGACAGTGGGAGGTGTCCCTGCCATGGCAGGGGTGGCACTGGGGGGGATTTGAGGTTCCTTCCCACCCAAACAAAGGAGCTGCTGCTGCCTCAGCCTGTTCTGGGGGAAACCCTCCCTGCACCCCAGCAGCTCTGGGATCCCTCTGTACACCCCAGCAGCTCTGGGATCCCTCTGTACACCCCAGCAGCTCTGGGATCCCCCTGTACACCCCAGCAGCTCTGGGATCCCCCTGTACACCCCAGGAGCTCTGGGATCCCTCCCTGTACACCCCAGGAGCTCTGGGATCCCTCCCTGTACACCCCAGCAGCTCTGGGATCCCTCCCTGACCCCAGAGGGGACAGCAGTGCCATCCCCCAGGGGATTCTGAGGTTGATCTGAGGTTTGTGCAGGGTTAGAGCTCCTGGATTTCCCTGCAGGTCTCCCCACAGTGGGGTTTCCTCTGGCAGGCACAGCTGGGATCCTTGGCTTGCCCTGTGCAGGGCCAGGACTGGATTTGATGATCTTTGGCGATGAAACCCAAATTTGATGATCCCCGTGGGTCCTTCCAGCTCAGGACATTCTGAGTGCAGGGTTCTGGGCAGGATCACCACTGGCTCATTCGGGCTCAAAAACCCCAAGTGACCAAAGGGCTGAAGGCCCCCGGGATCTCAGGGAGTGTTTGGCTCAGCTCAGCCCCGGGGACAGGCACCAGGAGCCCCCTGGGCCACCCCTGCTGGCACCTCTGCTCCGGGCAGGGAGCTCCCAGCCAGGGCTGGGCCCCCTTCAGCTCCAGTTTTGGAAACACTGAACTTGGAGTAAAGGGACCCCCAGGGATGGAATGTCCTGTGCTCACCTGCCATTGCTCTGGGACAAACTGCCACTCTGCATTTTAAACCAATTCTGTCCCAGAACCATGTGAAGGGAGCTCCACTGGCTGTTTGGGAAAGGGTGATGCAAATTCCACTGAGCCCCACATCTCCGGTAAAATCAGGATTTTCACCATTAGCACAACTCCAGATAATTGGTATTTTCACCATTAACACAATTCCAGATAATCAGGATTTTCACTATTAACACAACTCCATGTAACAGGATTTTCACCAGTAATACAACTCCAGATAATCAGGATTCTTACCATTAACACAACTCCAGGTAATTAAGATTTTCACCCTTAACACAATTCCAGGTAATCAGTATTTTCACCATTAACACAACTCCAGATAATCAGGATTCTCACCATTAACACAACTCCAGGTAATTGAGATTTTCACCATTAACACAACTCCAGATAATTGGTATTTTAACCATTAACACAACTCCATGCAATCAGGATTTTCACCAATAACACAACTCCAGATAATTGGTATTTTCACCATTAACACAAATTCAGGCGATAAGGATTTTCACCAAAATACAACTCCAAGCAATCAGGATTTTCACCATTAACACAACTCCAGGTAATTGAGATTTTCACCATTAACACAACTCCAGATAATTGGGATTTTCACTATTAACACAACTCCAGATAATTGGTATTTTCACCATTAGCACAACTCCAGGTAATTGGGATTTTCACCATTAACACATCTCCATGTAACAGGATTTTCACCATTAACACATCTCCATGTAACAGGATTTTCCCCATTAACACAACTAACCATTAACACAACTAACTCCAAGTAATCGGGATTTTCACCATTAACACAACTCCAGGTAATTGGGATTTTCATGCAATCAGGATTTTTAGTATTAACAACTCCAGGCAGGCTCTGCTCCCAGCACTGGGGGCTGCAATCTGGCATTTCCTCCTGACAGACTGTTCCAACACCCAGAGATTTCCATCCTTGTTCTGAGGTGTTTTATATTTAATCCTCAGCTATGCAGATATGAAAAGCTCCTGTTTCCTGTGGGATCAATGTTGCACTACTTTGACATATGACATTTGACATCTGTCAAAACATTATAATCAAATCTAAGCCTAAATAGCATCAAATTAATATGACAGATCTCTGAGAAATTATACACTTGAAGCAAAGGTAACAAGACATCTTTATTTCAGTGCAACAGAATTCTGTTTAAAAATTAACACAACCAGCACATTACCAGGAAAACCTTTTATTTTGGTGAAGCTGCTCAGTGCAATGGAAATGTTTCAGTTAATGTGCAGCTGAAGTTGCTCCCTCGATGCCTGCAGGTATTGCTGTGGCCTTTGATACAAACCTGAACCTCCTCCTTGAGTTTAATTCTTCACACACTTCTCTATTTATTGATCTGGGTCCTGTGACATGCAATTTATCAAATCTCTTGCTGCCTGCCTTGCGATGATGACAGCGAGAACCAGCAGCCCCTCATTTAGCAGGAAGAATAAATTAGTTTAGCTCATTGAAATTAAAACAAGGCAGCAGGGAGAGCAAAAGGAAGCTGAAGTTGGGTCTTTAACTTCAAACACGTTGCAGTAAGAAAGGAAAAACCTTTGGCAAAATTTTACCTTGCCACGGGGGACATTTCCCAAAGAACTGGCAGAAATGGCTGGGTTTACAGATGGGTATTTTTTTGTCTTCTGCACTCAAAACATGATTTTTCCCTCCAGTGACTGTGCAGCAGGGCCAGGGATTGCTGGAAGGGATGGAGGATCAGAGAGCCTGGGATGGTTTGGGTGGGAAGGGCCCAAAGCTCATCCCATTGTCTGCTGAGGGTGACACCTGGCCACGTGTCCCCAGCTCCTCCTGGAGCCCCCAAATCCTGAACACCTCAAATATCCCCGTGGTTACAGAACCCCCAAATTCTGCACATCCCAAATATCCCCATGGTTACAGAACCCCCAAATTCTGCACATCCCAAATGTCCCCATGGTTACAGAGCCCTCACACCCCAAATATCCCAGTGCTTATAGTGGGATATTCACACCCCAAATATCCCCGTGGTTACAGAACCCCCAAATTCTGCACATCCCAAATATCCCCATGGTTACAGAACCCCCAAATTCTGCACATCCCAAATATCCCAGTGATTACAGAGCCCCCAAATCCTGCACACCCCAAATATCCCCATGGTTACAGAACCCCCAAATCCTGCCCACCCCAAATATCCCCGTGGTTACAGAACCCCCAAATCCTGCCCACCCCAAATATCCCCGTGGTTACAGAACCCCCAAATCCTGCCCATCCCAAATATCCCCATGGTTACAGAACCCCCAAATTCTGCACATCCCAAATATCCCCATGGTTACAGAGCCCTCACACCCCAAATATCCCAGTGCTTATAGTGGGATATTCACACCCCAAATATCCCCATGGTTACAGAGTCCCCAAATCCTGCCCATCTCAAATATCCCAATGGTTACAGAGCCTCCAAATCCTACACACTCCAAATATCCCACAGCTTATAGTGGGATATTCACACCCCAAATATCCCCATGGTTACAGAGCCCCCAAATCCTGCCCACCCCAAATATCCCCATGGTTACAGAGCCCTGACACCCCAAATACTCCTGTGGTTGCAGAATCCCCAAATCCTGCCCACCTCAAATACCCGCATGATTACAGAGTCCCCAATTCCTGCCCACCCCAAATAACCCCGGTGGTTTCAGCTCCCTCACGCCGGTGATGGAAGGAAGCTTTTATCCGGATTTTAGCAAATGTAAAGGTGCCACATTAGAGCCAGGGCCAGGCATTGTTTCCTTTCTCTTCCTCGCCTTTCTCCTTCCTCCCGGTGTTAAAAACTGATTAGAGTAACAAAAGACAGCGAAGTTTGGTGTGAATAATCGGGGATGAGCAATAGTGCTGAGGATAAAAGACCCCATTTAAAAATTGCTGTGCTCATATAGGATAATGCAGTAGAGATGGTGATGCTATTAATGGTGATACCATTAATGGTGATATTATTAAATTTGTCCAAAACATAAATGAGAGATAAGTCAAGGAAAAAAAGATCTCTATGTCAGAGCAAAGCAGCGCTGACCAACTGGCCTTGGAATACCGGCTTGAGCAACAGCAAAATCAAAATATCCAGAACAAATCAAAGCTGCTTTTGTTGGTACCACTGAAGGATAATTCCAGCGTTTTTAACCCCAGCTGGTGTCTGAGTGCAGCGCACGGAGACGAGCGAGCAGATCTGACTTCATCCAAATAAAATAATCCCAAAGTTACAGAACCCCAGAGCTGGGGCTGGGACCCTCCCCACCCCTGCGGTGCTGAGGGTGGGACTGGAGCTCCCTGCGCTTTTCAGGGAGCCTGGGAGGGGAGGAGATGAGACACAGGCTGGAATAACAGAACATCCCCTGGAAAATCTGCTCCAGCAGGAGCCCCCACAGCGCCTCAGATCCTGCAGCCCCCTCTGGCTTCACTCACCTCCTTCCTCCTGCCCTGGAAGGAAAACACCACAACTTACCCGGCCTGGGGAGTCCAAACCCACCAAAACCAGATTTATTTATCCAGGGAGGGTTCACAGAATCATTTGTGCTGAGAAAATGCTCTGAGCCCATCGGGTCAGCACTGCCCAGCACTGCCAAGGTCACCCTAACTCGTGTCCCCAAATGCCACCCCACACAGCCTTTGGACACTTCCAAAGGAAAATGTTGGAAAAGATTAAACAGAGAAATCTTGCAAATATGAATGCTCAGATTCTGAAACCATAAACGAGACTGAAATGAAAGCCACTCCTGAGATGCCAAGCCTTAGTTACTGAATTACCATGAAACAATGGGATGGCCCCTGAAGGCAATCCCCTCTTGATAGAACAGTGTCCTCTGCCAGAGAGCAACTCCAAAGGGCACAGAAAGACTTGCCAGGGTCCAAAGAGCAGTTCTTAGAGTTTAAAATGTAACACACTATGGTAATATAAGGATTCCTATAGGCTGTATGTAAATGCTACAGAATTTGTATCTTGTATTACATTGGTTAGTGGGAATTAGAATATTCATCACGGAAGAAGATTTATTGTATTGTAAATGGGAAATCGCTCTCTTACCTCTTCTTCTTGCTCTCTTCTCCCTTTTCTCTCTCTCTCTGTCTCCCCCTTTTATCTCTCTTGTCCTGCTCTGGGGCTGTGCTGGGCAGCCCCTAGCAGGCTCTGTTATAATAAACCCCAACTATAACATTTAGTTTCAACAGAGCACTTGAGTTTTGTCCCTTACGACCGTCTATCCTGACACAAAGACTCCCGCAGAGTCCCGCAGGAAAAGGAGAGGATTCTGTTATATGTGAGAGGAGACATCAGAAATAAAGCTGGGAATTAATTTGTTCTTGAAATACAGCCCTGGACATCTTGGAAAAGGAAATGGAACCAAAGGGAGAGAGTGGAAATGGAGCAAACTCCTTCCCTCCCTGTCCATCTGGGGAGCCAGGGAAGCAGAGCTGGGGATTCCTGGCTCTTCTAAAATGTCTCCCAGTGCAAACTCCAGTTCTGGTCTCCAGAGTCAAGCAGTTCACAGCTCCACCAGCAGTTCCAGTGTCGCTGGAGGAGCAGGGTGGTGCCTGTGTCACAGGGACCGTGTCTGTGTGTGTCACAGATGGGAACAGTGAGAGGTTTAACAGTGACAGGCTCCTTTAAGGACAGCTGTGGTTTGTTGTTTTGTTTTTTTTTTTTATAATAACACCCAAAATACAGAGTTTGGAATGTAATCACACAGATGAAGGAAAGAATTGTCTCTGGAATTCCTTGTCTATCAAAGCCTCCCTCCTCAAGGACACATCAGTGAACTCCACCTCTGGGTGGAGGTTGTTAATGTGATTTTTTTTCTTGTAGGACAAAAAAAACCAAACAATAAACCCCCCAGGAAACAGGAACCTGCATCTGATTGCAGGAACAGCAAAGGAGAGACTTCAAAATGCAGATGGGCAATTCCTGGGTGATGAAAGGAGCTCCTGTCAGGGCCAGGCTGCTCTCAGAGGTGACTGCTGACTTCCCCAAGGAAACTGCACACAAAGGCTTTGCCTGTTTTTTCATCTTCATTTCATTTTTCCCATTAATTTCTCGGTTTTTTCATCTTCATTTTTTCACTGTTCTTTGAACAAGGCATCTTCCCTCCCCAGTTTGCTGAGGAGCAGCCAAGAGACACAGGCAGTGGCTGGGACCTTGTGCAGCTCCTTCCCCAAAAACCAGAGTGGCTGCTGAGGACAGGGCTCACCTGGCCTGCCTGGCCACGACCTGCTCCAGAGAAACACAATTCAGAGCTGCCAAGGAGCTGCTCTTGGGCCTTTTGGGGGGTTGGTGGATAGGGAATGGGTCTTATGAGGCTTGGATTGCAGTGGGATATGTTTATATATGTATTATTGCACACATATATATGTATACATATATATATATTTTTAATACATATATATATGTAAACATATATGTATACATATATATGGGTATATATATGTATATGCATATGTATGTGTATATATATATGTACATGTATGTATGTATGTATGCATGTATATATATCTACATGTGTAAATATATTTTAAAAATAATGTCATTCTGTCCCTGGAAGTGTTCCTGGGCGGGGCTGGAGCAGCCTGGGACAGTGGGAGGTGTCCCTGCCATGGCAGGGGTGGCACTGGGTGGGATTTGAGGTCCCCCCTCCCATTCCACCCCTGCTGGGATTCCAGGATTCTGTGACGTGCCCACTGTTCCACGTACCTGTGCTCACCATGCTCCACAGCACCTGAACCCCTGGGCACTGCTGCCGGCTGTGCTGCTCAGCGTGGCTGTCTCTGTGCCCCAGGGCTCTGCTGCAATTATTTCTGGCTCTTTCTGGCTGCAGGAGGCTCCGTTCAGCCCCAGCCACCCCTGTCTTCCCCCCCTGCTTCATTGTGCAGCCAAAAATCTCGTGTGCAATCTGTGCAGGGGAAGCTCTGGGTCTGGAGGAGCTGAGCACAGCAGCTCTCGTGTCCCTCCTGTCCCTCGTGTCCCTCCTGTCCCCCACATTCCTCCTGTCCCTCATGTCCTCTGTGTCCCTCCTGTCCCTCATGTCCCTTGTGTCCATTGTGTCCCTCGTGCCCCCCATGTCCCTCCTGTATCTTGTGTCCCTCTTGTCCCCCATGTCCCCCATTCCTCTCATGTCCCCCATGTCCCTCATTTCCTTCAATTCCTGCACGTCCCTTATGTCCCTCATATCCCTCACATCCCTCATGTCCCCCATGTCCCCTAGATCTCTTACATCCCTAATTTCCCTCATATCCCCCATGTCCCCCATGTCCCTAATTTCCCTAAATTCCCTCATTTCCCCAAGTCTCTCACATCCCCCACATCCCCCAGGTCCCCACTCCGCCAGGGCTGAGGCTCTGGACCCCAGGCAGGCTGGCAGTGCAGCCTGGCACGGACCCAGGGCTGCAGCTCAGGCTGCTCTGCCCTGTCCGTGCTCCCCTGGCCCATCTGCTCCTCCAGGAGCTTCCCCAGCGCTGCAGGGCCCGGCCAGGAAATGCAGCAGAGCTGCTACAGCACTTCCCCAGCACGTTAACGCTGCCTCCTTCCTTCCCTGCTTTAATTATTTATAACTGTGGCACAGAATCCAAAAGTTCTTGGGGTTTGGCACTGATTAAAACCCCAAATTTCCATAAATCCATAAACAGAAAATACTGCAGAACAGTGGGAAGAGTGCTGTGTTTGAGTCATCCACGAGCCTTCTGGGCTTCAGAACCTCAGCAGCTCTTCCAAAACCCAGGGACCCCGTGCTTCACCTCCCAGGGCACCCAGCTGCAGTCCAGACAGCTCCTATGCCAAACAGGCTCAGCTGGAACCAGGAATTCAAAGGGATCGACCTCTGAGGAGATGGGCTTGGAGAGATGAGAGATCAGAACCTCAAAGGGAGTGGCTGGACACAGCTGGGAGGTTCATGGGTCCAAAGTGGCCCAGGCAAATCCCTTTCCCTGGAATATCTCCTGCCTTGGGCAGCAGCAATGCTGTCCTGCTCCTCATGATGCTTTCCCTTTGGCACTGGAGGGGTTTTGACTCCACCCTTGGTTCCCCTTGGCTGTGGTCTGTCTGCCCCAGGGGGAGGGTGGGATTGCCCAGGGGCAGGTGGGATTATCCTGATGGATTATCCTGATGGATTATCCTGATGGATTATCCTGATGGATTATCCCGGCTGTCCTTTGTCCTCCCCAGGTGCCACTCCCCGAGCTGCCCTGCCCTGGGGAGGTGGGTGCTGCTCCCTCCTTCCAAAGCAAACCCCCGAGGGGCTGGCAGTGCCACGTGTGACCCCTGACCGAGTGGCCCCCCCAGCCCAGGGGACGTTGGGTTTATCCTGGAGAACGTGGCTGTGCTGGCATTGCTGCCAGTGCCCTGTGCCACCCAAAAGGAGGGAAAAACGGGGGAAAGGGACTTCATTGAAGAGAAAAAGAAACCCCTGCTGAAGGAAAAGGCTCTCTGGAATCATTGGATCCAGGATGGTTCAGGGTGAGAAGGAGCTCAAAGCACATCCCACCCCTGCCACGGCAGGGACACCTTCCACCACCCCAGGGTGCTCCAAACCCTGCCCAGCCTGGCCTTGGACACTTGCAGCATTCCTGGAACCAGCGGATTGGATTCCCCACTCCAAAGGGGATGATGGGTGAAGAGCTGCCCAGGGGGGAATTTGCCATCGCTGTTTTCCTGATGGTCATTCCACCATTCCACCCTTCCACCATTCCATCATTTCACCATTTCACCATTCCACCGTTCCACCATTCCATCATTCCACCATTCCACGATTCCACCATTCCACCATTCCTCCATTCCACCATTCCACCATTCCACCATTCCACCATTGCACCATTCCACCATTCCACCATTCCACCATTCCACCATTCCTCCATTCCACCATTCCACCATTCCACCATTCCACCATTCCATCATTCCACCATTCCATCATTCCACCATTCCACCATTCCACCATTCCACCATCCACCATCCCACGATTCCATCATTCCACCGTTCCACCATTCCACCATTCCACAATTCCATCATTCCACCGTTCCACCATTCCACCATTCCACCATTCCACCATTCCACAATTCCATCATTCCACCGTTCCACCATTCCACCATTCCACCATTCCATCATTCTACCATTCCACCCTTCCACCATTGCACCATTCCACCATTCCATCATTCCACCATCCCACCATTCCACCATTCCTCCATTCCATCATTCCACCATTCCACCCTTCCACTATTCCACCATTCCACCATTCCACAATTTCTCCATTCCACCCTTTCACCATTCCAACCATTCCATCATTCCACCATTCTTCCATTCCATCATTTCTTCATTCCACCATTCCACCATTCCACCATTCCATCATCCCACCATCCCACCATTCCGCCGGTGACTGCAGCAGCAGGGAGCCGGATCCAGAGGCAGAATTTGGGCACTTTCTCCGGCAGCTCCCGGTTTCCATGGCAATGGGAGTGCAGGGGATCTCGATGCAAAGACAGAGGCTGGCACAGAAAAGCGGCCCCGGGTGCATGGATCAGAACAGAACCCAAAATCCCATCCTTGGCCAAAGATCTTGGAGGGAACACGCTGGAGCAGAGGGAGTCACCACAACTTCCAGTGGAACTGGGGGAGCATTAAGGAACAAATCCCACCCATTAACACCCAGAAGGCAGAAATAAATGAAAAGGGAGAGCAGTGTGGGGGAAGAAAATGTATTTTCAGACATCTCTCATATCCTGATTTCTATTAGAAATGGGGAAGGAATCCTTTGGAGATGAAATCAGCCAGGCAGGTAACTTCTTGTCTGGTTTCCTGCAAGGTCATTCCAGGACATTCCTCATCCTGCTGGAATCGGCTGCTCCTGCCTTTCTTCCCTTCCCGTGGTGAGAGCAGAGCTCAGACCTCAGCAGGTTGTTGGGTGGTTCTTAAACCTGGCTCATTTCTTCTCACCTGATGCTCTGCCTCCAGGCAGACGTGTGATGAGAGGACAAATAAAAATTGCAGTGGAAGTTAAAGCACACGCAGGAAAACTTCTGAGACTCTTGTGCCACAGGCAGTGGCCTTAGGAACAGACACGAGGCACAACAGGCAGAACCAGAATTTCCACCGTGGAGTCTCAGCTGCTCTGCCTGGGAGCCCTTCCCTGTTATCACCTGCTCCAAGCTCCTAGGGCTCCATTTCCATTACAAGGAACGATGGGCTTTCCAGATACAGCCAAAATTTCCATTAAAAGGAAAAATACGATTTCCAGAGGCATCCAAAGCAGATAAAAATAAGAGGGCAGAAATGTACATTAAATTAAAACAGAGTTTTCTAAAGGCATCCGATGGAAAATAAAAGATTCTGGAATTGTAATTGCTGTTAATTTTCATTCAGATTGGGTCACTTTAACTATTAAAGCTCTCTCTGTTTGTAAAAGTGTGTCTTAATTTTAACATGAAAAGTGTCACTTCTACATAGAAAGGGATTTATTGAAGATTGAGATGAAGCACGTTCAGAAATCAAAGTCTGGAACATTTCATTCTGATAATGTTCAAATCCAATGTTTGGGAATTAGATAATTTCTTGGGTTCTTTTACTAATCTCTTTGCTGATTTCCTACTTCAGCAGATCTTCCATTCCTATGAAACTTCATAGTTCAATCAATTATTTAATTAAGAATATTAATTAATATTCAATTCTTCAGCCACTGGAGAGGTCCCAGGCCAGGGCAGAGCAGGAACGAGCTGCCCACACCCCAGTGCCTGCCCCAGACAGGACCTTCCTCCTCCCCACTCCTGTTTGCTCCCTGCTTCCAGAACACCAGTTCCAGGTGGATTCTTTCTGACAGAAATTTCTCTGGTGGCTTCAGCCCAACCTGCATTTCCCAGCACAGACAGGGCACTGCAGGAGCCACCAGAGGATCCCTGGGGCTTTTGGGACCTTCGGGGAAGGGAGGGATCCAGGGAGAGCTCAGAGCCCTGAAGGGGCTCCAGGAGAGCTGGAGAGGGACTGGGGACACTGGCAGGACACAGGGAATGGATTTAAGCTGAAGGAAGGTGGATTCAGACTGGATTTTAGGAGGGAATTCCTGGCTGGGCTGGAATTGCCAGAGCAGCTGTGGCTGCCCCTGGGTCCCTGGCAGTGCCCAAGGCCAGGCTGGCACTGGGACAGGGGGAGGGGTCCCTGCCACGGCAGGGCTGGGATTTGACCCCTGAGGTCCTTTCTGACCTTTTCCATCGCATGAATGAGGGATGGAAACCTGGGCAGGAGCCTGGAACACGGGGAGCTCTCCTGAGAGCCCTGGGGGGGCAGAGGGGAAGTGTTGGACTGGCGAGTGCCAGGGCAGGAGCAGCACCTGGAACGGGGTTTGGGATATCAGCAGCCCTGCCCCACACCTGGGATGGGGTTGGGATATCAGTGCAGGACAGAGCCACTGCCCCACATCTGGAATGGGGTTTGGGATATCAGCAGCACTGCTCCACATCTGGAACGGGTTTGGGATATCAGCAGCCCTGCCCCACATCTGGAATGGGGTTGGGATATCAGCAGCCCTGCCTCACATCTGGAATGGGGTTTGGGATATCAGTGCAGGACAGAGCCACTGCCCCACATCTGGAATGGGGATTGGGATATCAGCAGCCCTGCCCCACATCTGGAATGGGGTTTGGGATATCAGTGCAGGACAGGAGCACTGCCCCACATCTGGAATGGGGTTTGGGATATCAGTGCAGGACAGGGCACTGCCCCACATCTGGAATGGGGTTGGGATATCAAAAGTCCTGCCCCACATCTGGAATGGGGTTTGGGATATCAGTGCAGACAGATCCACTGCCCCACATCTGGAATGGGGTTTGGGATATCAGAAGTCCTGCTCCACATCTGGAATGGGGTTGGGATATCAGGCAGGACAGGGCACTGCCTCACATCTGGAATGGGGGTTTGGGATATCAGCAGCCCTGCCCCACATCTGGAACGGGTTTGGGATATCAGTGCAGGACAGGGGCACTGCCCCACATCTGGAATGGGGATTGGGATATCAAAAGTCCTGCCCCACACCTGGAATGGGGTTTGGGATATCAGTGCAGGACAGATCCACTGCCCCACATCTGGAATGGGGTTTGGGATATCAGTGCAGGGACAGAAGTCACTGCCCCACATCTGGAATGGGGTTTGGGAGATCAGCAGCCCTGCCCCACACCTGGAACGGTGTCTGGGATGAAGAAAAGCCCAGGGGCTGTCACAGGGAGCCTGGCCCTGGCCCCTGGACAATCCCTGGCCATTCCCAGCTCAGCAGCACCAGAGCTGCACAGCTCCTTCCCTCGGAAGGAAACGAGCCTTGTGCAGGATTTCAGCTCTCCTGGAAATCCCTTCCCCTCTCCTACTCACTCAGGGCTGAGGCCAAACAGCTGGAGAAATTCTTGGCTGGAAATGTCCATTAGCAACATTTTCCATTTATTTCAGTTACAGCTGCCACTCCTACACTCCCAGGGCTGTGGGTTCGTTACCCTCAGTAATTAACGTCTCTGAGGTCGCTGTAAATCGCTCTGGGCTCGCAGTCCCTCGCCCTGGAGCTCCTGTCACTGCCCAGGCAGGGCCACGCTCAGCACCTGCCCTGGCACAGACCTGGGATCCTGGGCTCCAGCTCTGGCCCCTGGGGAGTTCACAGCTCTCACCTGCACAGAATTCACCTGGCAGGAGACAGGGAACACCAGCCTCACCTCCAGCACCCTCAGAGAGCTCAGGGCAATGCTGGGTGCCCACCCTGGGGGATTTCCAGCCTGGGGATGTGGCACTTGGGGACACGGGGCAGTGTGGCCTTGGCAGTGCTGGGGTGCTTGGACTAAAGGTGTTTGCAGCCCAATAATTCCAAATTCCAGTTACCAAAACCTGTTATTTAACTGGTTTCAGTTCATAAACACAAAACAGAGTCGTTTTTCTCACTGGGCTCTTTTTGCCAATGTTAAGAATCAGATCAGGTGCCAGGCATGGAACAGTCTGAATTTACAGCAGCAGCCACAGGAGGGTTTCCTGTGGCTTTAGGGGGGCCAAGGACATCCTGGCAGGTATCAGGGACAAATCCCTCCCTGGGCAGGCCTGGCACAGCTGTGGCTGCCCCTGGATCCCTGGAATGTTCAGTTCCAGGCTGGACACTGGGGCTGGGACACTGGGAGGTGTCCCTGCCGTGGCAGGGGCTGGAATGAGATGGGATTTTAGGTCCCTCCAACCATTCTGTGAGTTTATGATTTAATGGTGATCAGGGCTGTTACCTTTTTGATCCTGGTGCTGGCAAACATCCATCTTACCCCAGCATTTTGCAACCAAAAAAAAAGAAAAAACGGACTAATTTCTCCTGGGGTTTCAATATTTCCTCCCTTCATTCAGAGTATCCCAGTTCAGTCTCCAACCTACTGACACAAAAGTTGAAGGAATAAATAGAAATCACTGTTTTGCAGGACTCTGGGGGCTTCAAGTGATGAAGCAATGGATTCACAAGGAGGTTCACACACACAGCTCATGACCATCACCCTTCCAGACCCTCTGTGGTGAGTGACCAGAACCAATTCTTTTTGGGGTAAGAATAAACCAGAGAGGAAATGTTGTTTGTCACTGTTTGTTACCTCTCCTGATGTCCCAGCCACATCCCTGTTGGAATTGTTCTCCGATTGCAATCTGCTGATCTCAGCCTCACTCCTCACTCACCTTCACTGGAAACTTTTATTTCTCTGCAGTGAGGAGTGACTTCTGTGTGGTTCTGTCTCTGCAGATGGCAGAAGAGGGTTTGAAGAGGGTTCTGCTCCTCCTTGGGCTCCAAATGCTCCAATCAGTTTTATGTTGCTGAACAGGGTGAGGGCAGTTTTAATTGAGACCCTCTGCTGGTCTCAACAAACAAAATTAAGAGAATCAAGAAAATTCAACCAAATTAAGACTGACCTACTTCTTATTGGCAAGGGCTCAGTGTGAGCCAGCAAAAAGCTTAATTTAACTCCCAAAATTTGTATTGTACAAACTTTAAAAAAATGGCTGTGAGACTGGGAGACAAAAAAAAGCAGCTAATAAGTACTGAGTGAGAAAATGTGCTTGGTCTGGTATCACATGAAATGTCATGAGCAAGGAGATCTGTGGAGGTATTTCATAGACAAAAGTGAGAAAAAAAATGATGTGTTAGGCAGAAAATTAATTATCCAGAGCTCTTGGCTTGCCTGAGTCTGTTTGAATGGGTGCAGCTCCCCCAGCTCTGCCCTGGGGAGGGGACAGGGCTGGTTCCTCTGGGGAAGATGGATCCATCCCAGCTGTGTGCAGATTGCTGAGTAAAGTCCTTTACCTGCAATAACGTCCTTTAGCTGCTGATTCCCCTGCCAGCATCCCCAGTGAGGAGAGAGGCAGACAGGGCTCCAGGGCCAGAGCTGGGATTGCTCCTGCAGGGAGCACGCAGTGGGACAGGGGCTGACCCCGCTCCAGGAATGGCACAGTCATCCCCTCCTGCCTCGCCCAGGCAGAGCCCCACAGGAGCCAGAGGTGACCCTGTTAAACTCCAGAGCCCAGCAGCGACCTGGGTGGGCCAGGACAGCCCTGGGGCTGACCCTGCTGCTCTGCTCTGTTCTGGGGGTGCTGAGAGCTGGGACCATCCCAGTCCTGGGGCTGACCCTGCTGCTGCTCTGCTCTGCCCTGCTCTGCTCTGCTCTGCTCTGTTCTGCCCTGCTCTGTTCTGGGGGTGCTGAGAGCTGGGACCAATCCCAGCCCTGGGGCTGACCCTGCTGCTGCTCTGCTCTGCTCTGCTCTGCTCTGCCCTGCTCTGTTCTGTTCTGCTCTGCCCTGCTCTGTTCTGGGGGTGCTGAGAGCTGGGACCATCCCAGTCCTGGGGCTGACCCTGCTGCTGCCCTGCTCTGTTCTGGGGCTGCTGAGAGCTGGGGATAATCCCAGCCCTGGGGCTGACCCTGCTCTGTTCTGCTCTGTTCTGCTCTGCTCTGTTCTGGGGGTGCTGAGAGCTGGGGCCAATCCCAGCCCTGGGGCTGACCCTGCTGCTGCTCTGCTCTGTTCTATTCTGTTCTGTTCTGCTCTGTTCTGTTCTGCTCTGTTCTGCTCTGTTCTGTTCTGCTCTGTTCTGGGGGTGCTGAGAGCTGGGGATAATCCCAGCCCTGGGGCTGACCCTGCTCTGCTCTGCTCTGCCCTGCTCTGCTCTGTTCTGCTCTGCTCTGTTCTGGGGGTGCTGAGAGCTGGGACCATCCCAGAGAGCAGCTGGGTGACCTGAGTGCCTTCTGAGAGTTATGCTCCAAAAGTTTCCTCTGAGAAGGGTAAATAAGAGGAAATAAGTTTTAAGATCTGTGATCCTCGGAGCTTTAATGGTTGAACAAAGGTGGTCCTTGCTACTCTGTGCTCAGCTGTTCTGGGTCACTCAGGAAATACCCAGCAGGCAGCAGAGCCTGGGGCCCAGCAGGAGCAGCATCTCCCACCCTTGGGTCAGAATTAAACCCCAGAGGACAAATTTTTCTTGCTGTGCCTTCATCTTTCTGCAAAGTGTTCTACCAGAGCCTGCAGCCTCTCCAAGGGGAGCTGGGGGCTGCTCCTGTGTCCCTGCAGTGGGGCTGGGGACAGCACAGGGGACAGGGAAGGGGACAAGGGCACAGCAGGGGACAGGGAAGGGGAAGATGGCACAGCAGGGGACAGGGGGACTGTGGCACAGCAGGGGACAGGGAAGGGACAATGGCACGAAGCTGGGACAAGTGGCTGAAGCAGAACAGGCAGGGGCTGAGCCCAGGAACTGCTGGCACAGGAGGCAGAGCTCCTGCCCTGGGCAGAGCCCAGAGAGGGGCTGGAGTCTCCCCCCGGGACATTCCAGAGCACAGGACACAGCCCTGTGCCCTGAGCTCTGGGATGGCCCTGCTGGGGCAGGGAGGGGACACCAGAGACCCCTGGGGACCCCCAGCCTGCCCATGCTGGGACTCTGTGAGTCTGTGACTCTGCGAGTCTGTGACTCTGCAATGACATTCTGCCTCATTTCCAGAGCTGGGATGCTGGAGGGCAGCCGCCCCTCCCTCTGCAGGGGACAGGGAGCCCTTTGCACACACCCTGTGCTGCTGCTGCTGCTCCCAGCCGGGCTGGGTCTGCTCACAGACCTGGGCACAGCCCAGCAATCAGCCACGGCGCTGCTGGTCCCTGTGGGGCAGCTGCTGCCTTCAGGCTCTGCTGCAGCTGGCTCATCTCCTGAGCTCTCTGCCTTTTCCAGGCTCTACAAAAGGCCATGAAGGAGATTCGGGCAAAAAAATTAATTCTAAGCAGTAATTTTGCAACTTCCCAGCTTTGCAGGGGATCCACAGCACAGGCAGAGTCAGGCTATGCCCAAGAGCAGCTGATGTGCTCTCCCCATCCAGGTTTGGTTTAATCAGCCCACATTTCATCTGACCACCAGCTGGGAGATGTTCACAGCCATGCCAGGGCTCTCTCCAATTCAGGGATTGATGAAAGGCAGGCTGGCTCCCTGGGAAAAGCTGCCAGGACGAGATCAGCTCCTGAAAACCCTGCTGGAGCAGCTGCTCCCCTCCCTCCTGCCATCCTGTGCTCTCTCCCCAGCTCTGGCAGCCCTTTGGCCATTCCAAACCACGAGAAAAGGAGCCAGACTCCTCCCGAGGGCTCTGCACTGCAGGTTTCAGCATCCTTCAGGGGAAAGCAGCCCTCCTGGAGCAGTGCCAGCTCCAGTCCTGCTGCCAGGAGCACCAGGGCTCTGTGGGAGGGGTTTCCACTCCCACAGCTTCTCCTGGACCCTGTTGGGGAGGAAACAAAAAAATCTTGTGAGTGCCTAGCAAGTAGTTCTGAAACAACAGATGAAATAGAAATGTTGGCAGTGCTTTGACATAGACAGTAAAAATAGTCATGTGAAGGTTTGAGGCCTCTTCCTTTGTTTAGATGATACCAAATGCCACAAATAGCAAAGAACCAACAGACATCCTGTCCCAAGCCTGGCAGGAAAGGTCTGAAGATAAGGGTTACAGATAAGAAAGCCATAAAACATGGGAATTTAGTGATTCCTATAGGTTGCATGCAAATATTAGGAAATTAGTATATTGCATTAGATTGGTTATTGGAAATTAGAATATTCGTCATAGAAGAATACTGATTGGATTGTAAATGGGAAATCGCTCTCTAAGCTCTAACTTCTTTTTCTTTTTAAGCTCTCTCTTACTTCCTTGCTTTTATATCTTACTCTCTTACTTTCTATGCTCTACACTCTTTCTTACATATAATAAGCTACAAACCTGTAAAACAGAAAATAGAACGCTCCTGAGTCTGTCTAGCAACCATCCAACCAAAAATCAACCCCCACAGACCCGAGTCCTGAGCTGAGCTGCTCTGCTGCAGTCACTTCTCCACGTTCCTGCCATTCCAGGCCACCAGTCCTTCATCTCCCCTGTGAGGAGGAGCCGAGTCCTTCCCCCCATTCCCCAGGACAACCTGCAGTGAGAACACATGGGATGGTTGCAGGGAAATCCTGCTGCCAGTGACACAGCTTTGCCAGGATGTTCAGTTTGGTGCCCCTAAGAAATGGCTCCTCACGAAAAGCACAGTCATTCCCAAGGAAATGTGTTTTCCCAAGCTTCCCACGGGCACACAGCTCCCAGTGCTGCTCCCACAGTGGCTCCCAAATGGGAGCAGCTCCAGGAGCACAGCCAGCCCTGCAGGCGCCCTGGGGAGCCAGCATTGCTCCCTGGCACCAGGAGCTGTTCCAGGCCACAGGGATCTGCACGGACTCACAGAACCCTGGGGCTGGAAAAGAGCTGTTAGCCCTCAATCACACCCAGCCAGCAGCTCCAGGGTCACCAAGCCTCCAGTGCCACATCCAAGGTTTTCTGAACATCCCAGGGATGGGGGCTGCACCCTGCCCTGGCCAGTCTGTTTAAAACCTTTACAACATTTTCCATGAAGAAACTTTCCCTGTTACCACCCTGAGCCTGCCCTGGCCCAGCCTGAGGCCGTTCCCTCTCCTCCTGTCCCTGTTCCTGGAGCAGAGCCCGACCCCCCCGGCTGTGCCCTCCTGGCAGGGAGTTGTGCAGAGCCACAAGGGCCCTGAGCCTCCTTTGCTCCAGCTGAGCCCCTGCCCAGCTCCTCAGCAATTCTCCAGCCCCTTCCCAGCTCCCTCAGCAATTCTCCAGCCCCTGCCCAGCTCTCTCAGCCTCTCCTGGGGCTCCAGCCCCTTTCTGGATGCACTCCAGCCCCTCATTGCCTAAAACTGTCCCCAGGACTGGAGGTGTGTGACAGGCACTGCCCTGTCCTTCACATCCACAGTGCCAGGAATGTGGGACCACCTTTGGGAGGGGACAGGACAGCAGAGGTGACACACTCACACTCCAGGGACAGGGCTGTCACCTTCAGCACCGTGGCCCTGGGGTGTCCCCCTGGAATGTGACCCTGGAATGTCACCCTGGAATATCCAGTCACCCAACCCATCACCCTCACAGCTGTCCCTGGTTTGTCTGAAAATAGCAGAACCCCAGAGGCAGAGCTGCCATCCTGGCTGCCCCCTGCGGGTCCATGTGTGATACAGTATAAGCACTTTGTTCATTAAACTCCTAGCAAGGAATAGTGCATTTCAGCAGAGGTGAGACGGGTGTAGACTTTGTTTCAAACAGTTTCAAATCACGGAGCACGGTATGCATAACTTATGCTGAAATTAGCGGCTGTTTAACCAGTTTTTAAGGATTTTCCTCATAGGCTAGGAGGAATAAACAAGAGAAGCACCCGGTGCCTCTTCCCTGCTGTGACCACCAGAAGACAAGATTACGATCCACCCAGCAACGGGCCTCGCGGATGCAGAGTACTCCAAGGAAGGACAGGTCAGCTGAATTAGAACTGCATAAAAAGACCTTGGGGGGAGAGGAAAAACGCGTTTGTGGAGCAGTGCCTCCCGGCCGCCCAGCGCTGTTTGCTTACTGCCGCTTGCTAACAAACTCTAATTGATTAACACTGACTTGATTCGGTTTTCATTCTCAGTCTATAACACATGGGCAGCCTGGTGTGGAAAGGACCCCAAATCTGGTTCCACCTCTGGGATGCTCCTGCAGGGACCAAAGGCAGAGCGGCCTCCAGGAGGTCAGAGCCCTCCACGAGGTCAGAGCCTTTGCGCTGCTCAGGAAAATGCAAACTAAGGAATAATCCCGCGGGGTTTTAGATCAGCTACATTTTATGCAAAAGGAATTAACCTTTGTACCCCAGAGCTCCATCTCATCAGTCCCATCCCATGGTGGTGTCATCTTCCAGAGCCTTCCTGCTCAGGAGTCTTGAATATGTTTAAAAATTTCCTACATAAGCAAAAATGTAGCAAAGCACAAAGCTGCAGGTGAGGATGAGAAAACTGATGGCCATTTTCAGTGTGAAAACATCCAGGTATTTGTGTTCCCTGCAGAAAAACACCCCTAAATCCAGAAAATTCAGTGTAAAAACATCCAGGCATTTGTGTTCCCTGCAGAAACACACTGTGAATCCAGAAATTTCTACCTGAAACATCCAGGTATTTGTGTTCCCTGCAGAAACACACTGTGAATCCAGAAAATTCCATGTGAAACATCCAGGTATTTGTGTTCCCTGCAGAAACACACCCCTGAATCCAGAAAATTCCATATGAAACATCCAGATATTTGTGTTCCCTGCAGAAACACACTGTGAATCCAGAAATTTCTACCTGCAACATCCAGGTATTTGTGTTCCCTGCAGAAACACACCCCCAAATCCAGAAAATTCCGTGTGAAACATCCAAGTATTTATGTTCCCTGCAGAAACACACCCATGGATCCAGAAAATTCCATGTGAAACATCCAGGCATTTGTGTTCCCTGCAGAAAAACACCCATGGATCCAGAAAATTCCATATAAAAACATCCAGGTATTTGTGTTCCCTGCAGAAACACACCCCTGAATCCAGAAAATTCCCTAGTTTCTGAATCCCAATGATGATCATTAGTGACCTGATTTCCCTCTCATGCAGCTGGGATTTATTCTGGATTCCAGGTGGTTTAACAGCTTTTCTGAGATGCCAAGGGGCAGGAGAATTCTCCTTCTGCTTTAGGAGTTTTCCAAATCCATGGAACCTGAATTTCACCCAGCCACAGTGCTGGCAGGGACTGAGGGATAATAAATAATGTGATGGACATCTCATCCCCAATAAAATTACTGGGCAAAAATATTCATCCAAGAGATTCCATCTGCAATCAATTAAAAAAATGAGAGCGAAGTCCAAGGACAATTTATCCTTTTTTTTTTCTGGGTTTTCTTGTAGGATTAAACTGAGTTTGGAGGGTTCAGTCTTCCTTTTGACTGCTTGATGGCAGAGGGCAGGGCTGGGTGGGATATTGGGAATTGGGAATTCCTGGCTGGGCTGGAATTGCCAGAGCAGCTGTGGCTGCCCCTGGATCCCTGGCAGTGCCCAAGGCCAGGCTGGACACTGGGACAGTGGGAGGGGTCCCTGCTATGGCAGGGGTGGCTCTGGGTGGGTATTACATTTTATCTTATTTTTTTCTTCTTGCCAGGGTCAGGATTAAAACCTCAAGAGATGGAATTTCATGTTTGGACTCAGATGTTGATTAATTCTCATCCATGTCACAGGGAGTGCTGCAGCACTTGCAGCTAACAAGCTAAAAATGCAGAAATGGTGATGGATCTCGCTCCTTACAAGGTATTTTAAACTGCCCAATTATGAACTAACACCTCAATTATTTTTACTTTTTAACCCAATGACTAATCACCTGTGACCTGCAGTGTGACATTTTCTCTCCAATTAAACAAGATCTCACCTAGACCCAGGAGATAGAAAGAAACCTCTGCCCTAAGCCCTCCATCTTGCTTTATACCTATTATTATATTCCAAAACACCAAATTCTAAATTCTCCACCATGTGACATTACACACTTCTATTCAAACTACACACCAGTGATTTTAGTTCTATCACTCAATTTTGGGAGCTTCTGCCCAGTCTCAGCTCAAAATCTGTGTTTTCTTGTGTGTCAGTGCCTATCAGCACAGGAAGTCTCAAATTCAGTGTACAGTCAGAAATTCAGTGTGCAGTCAGAAACTCAGTGTACAGTCAGAAATCTGTGTGCAATCAGAAATTTCGTGTGCACAGAAACCTGTCAGAAATTCAGAGTGCAGTCAGAAATTCCATGTACAGTCAGAAATTCCATGTACAATCAGAAATTCCATGTGCAGTCAGAAATTCCTGTGCAGTCAGAAATTCGTGTGCAATCAGAAATTCCATGTACAGTCACAAATTCCATGTACAGTCAGAAATTCCATGTACAGTCAGAAATTCCTGTGCAATCAGAAATTCATGTGCAATCAAAAATTCCATATACAGTCACAAATTCCATGTACAGTCAGAAATTCCTGTGCAATCAGAAATTCATGTGCAATCAGAAATTCCATGTGCAGTCAGAAATTCCATGTACAGTCAGAAATTCCATGTACAGTCAGAAATTCCATGTGCAGTCAGAAATTCCTGTGCAGTCAGAAATTCCATGTACAGCCAGAAATTCCATGTACAGTCACAAATTCCATGGGCAGTCAGAAATTCCTGTGCAATCAGAAATTCGTGTGCAATCAGAAATTCCATGTACAGTCACAAATTCCATGTACAGTCAGAAATTCCATGTACAGTCAGAAATTCCATGTACAGTTACAAATTCCTGTGCAGCCCCAGGGCAGCAGCTGGGCTGGCTTTCTCTGCTGTCTCTGCCCTTCCCAGCCCTGGGATTCAGTCACTGCCTCTGAGCAGAGGCTTCACCTTCAAAAATAACAATTCTAATCATTTTCAACTGGCTTTAACTGTGACTGTGTCAGATTCTGAATGTCTTGTGATGGAAAGACTTAATGCCTATTAATTAGGATCAGCATTACTATTTTTATGTGAAGTCTCCATGGCAATAATTCTCTTCTGGAAGGTGCCAGGGGAAAATTTGGGTTGATTTTGATATGAAGAGCTCAGACCATTGCCACAAGGCTCTCAGTCTCTCAGCAGGGTCACTGTGAAAGACAAGATGCAGATTTTGTCCCTTTTCATCAGCTCCTGAGAGGATAATTTTCAGAGAAGCAGCTACTCCTAATTTGGGAGTTCAAGCACAGGAGTGTCTGTACATGTAATTACACTCCCCTTACCAAGCTGATTCCTTCTGAGATTGCTTTCTAGTGGGCAGAGTTTCTTCTTTGAAATTCCACCAAGCAGAGCTCAGAATTTCCTTGCCTGATACATTAAAAATCCTTTTCCTTTTTAAGAGTAAAAAAGGATCAATCCATTCACAGCCAGCTCTTGACTTCCTCTGGGGTAAAATTTTCAGGCTCCACTCCATATTTCTCTTTATTTTCAGGCTGGTTTTTTTCCCCAAAATTTATTTATTCTTGCTTTTGTCGTGTTGTCATCTGAACACTCCTCACGTTTTCCTCAGAGCAGGGGACACCTCCCAGTGTCCAACCTGGCCTTGGAACTGCCAGGGAATGGCCTGGTGGCCCCAGGAATGGCCTGGTGGCCCCAGGATTAACCTGGTGGCCCCAGGAATAACCTGGTGGCCGCAGGAATAACCTGGTGGCCCCAGGAATGGCCTGGTGGCCTCAGGAATAACCTGGTGGCCCCAGGAATAACCTGGTGGCCCCAGGAATAACCTGGTGGCCCCAGGAATGGCCTGGTGGCCTCAGGAATAATCTGGTGGCCCCAGGAATAACCTGGTGGCCCCAGGAATGGCCTGATGGCCTCAGGATTAGCCTGGTGGCCCAGGAATAAGCTGAAAGAAGGAAAGAGGAGACTGGTCCATGCAGAGCAGCCCAGAGCACAGCAGCAGGATCCAGCCTGGAGTTAACCCTGAGCTTCCTCTGCTGAGCCACAGCCCTGGCTGGGCTCTGACACCAGGGCTGGGCTGGTTGGGGCTCACTGGCCCCAGACCTTGGTGAGCAGAATCTCCCTCTGCCACAGCCCTGATGTTGGGGAGGGAATAGCAAAATCTTGTGAGTGCCTAGCAAGTAGTTCTGGAACAACAGATGAAATAGAGATGTTGGCAGTGCTTGACATAGACACTGAAAATAGTTATGTGAAGGTTTGAGGCCTCTTCCTTTGTTTAGATGATACCAAATGCCACAAATAGCAAAGAACCAACAGACATCCTGTCCCAAGCCTGGCAGGAAAGGTCTGAAGATAAGGGTTACAGGTAAGAAAGCCATAAAACATGGGAATTTAGTAATTCCTATAGGTTGCATGGAAATATTAGGAAATTAGTATATTGTATTAGATTGGTTAATGGAAATTAGAATATTCATCATAGAAGAATACTGATTGGATTGTAAATGGGAAATCGCTCTCTTACCCCTTACCTCTGATCTCTAACCTCTCTAAGCTCTCTCTTACCCCCTTGCTCTTATCACTCTCCATGCTCTACACTCTTTCTTACACCCACTGCCTTATAATAAAATACAAACCTGAAGAACAGAAAATAGTAAGCTCCTGAGTCTGTCCAGTGACCGTCCAACAAACAACCCCCACACCCTGGACCAAAAAAAAAAATTTTCCAGTAATTTTCCAGCCCCTACAATGGCAGTGCAGGACAGAGCCTCTCTGAGAGCTGAGCACTTAGGTGAAAAATTTACGTGAGATATAAAATAGTCCAGCTCAGATATTGATTAGGGGCTGAAACTGAAGTAGTTACAAGTAATTTATTCTTTATACCCTGATATAATACAGGAATTATTTAATTAGGAACAGAATTATTTACAGAAGGTGCGTTTGTGGCGAGTTTGAATCGATAGGTTTAGTTAATAAGCAAAAATATAAATCTAGGTGGAGTTTAATTAACTGCAGGTCTGTCAGCAGTTCTGTGAGTGCATCCCACTGGCAGCAGCTCTGGGTAATTTTTATGGCTAGCTCACCTTTAAATTAATTTCTTTGTACAGGTTCCATGCTCTCTTTAAGGCACTCTTCACTCCCTGTGTTCAGGGGGGGCAGTGGGAGGTGGGAACTCGGGGCAGGGAGTGAGTTCCATCAGGGAAACTGTGCCAGGAAAACTCTCCAGGAGAGCTGGAGAGGGACTGGGGACAGGGATGGAGGGACAGGACACAGGGAATGGGACACTGCCAGAGGGCAGGGCTGGGTGGGATATTGGGAATTGGGAATTCCTGGCTGGGCTGGAATTGCCAGAGCAGCTGTGGCTGCCCCTGGGTCCCTCCAGCCCTCAGTGAAGTCACTTTCCTGCAGCTCCTTTTCCTAAGCAGGAGCCCCTTGCTGAGGGAAGTCTGCTGCAAAACTAAAAATGATTAAGGGAAGTCGGAGTTTTGGACTTTTGGAAGAAAATCCTGCAGTTCTTAGACAAATCTGTAATTTCCAAGGGAATTTCAGCTTGGATGACAAGCCTATGGCTGTTTTCCTTTCTTTTGTACCAGTAGAAATGGAAATATGGATTCACTTAGAGCTGGATCAGTCCAGAGGTTGCAGAATTTATCCTCAGTACTTTAAAAACAGACTGGTTTTTCGAAGAGGAATAATTTTCTCTTTTCTCCAGAGGCAGCAGGAAGGATGGAGAACATGTTTCCTATTTCACTGCAATATTTTTCAGTGAAAGGAGGCCTAGATATTCCTGATCTGTTTGATAACATCCCTGTTCCATGGCACCGACAGAAAAATGAGGGTGAGCAAAATCAAAATCTATTTATTGCTCTCAGTGCCATTGTTTACCATAACAGAGATTTATCTGAGCACAGGCAGGAATCCCTTCCTCCTTCCTGCCAAGCTCTTGAACTGGGATTGAAGCCACTGGCTTGTCTTAATTAACACTAATGCTCAATTAAATCAAGTCAGCATTTAAGATTCACGAATTACAACCTGCAATTATCAAATTCTTTGAAAGCAGCTCGTCAGGCTGCAGCCCCACACGAGGGATCCCATGAGAGGCTCAGAGCTGCTCCTGGGGCTCTGTCACCTGCAGCTTGACGGGGTCCCCAGGAGCAGCCCCGGAGCCCTGCAGGGCGGAGCTGAGGGAGTGGGGCTCTCTTCACAGGAGCTCAGCAGCTGCGAGTTGCTGTGCAGTTGTTTATTGGGAAGGCACATCTGTCCCAAAAGGCAGCGTCCCAAGGGTTCAAGTCCACCCTAAAAGCTTTCAGCACAGATCCCAAGCAGAATAAAAGTACCCATGAGAAGTAGAAGCTGCAGCTGGTGCAGAGTCTCGAGAGGCAGAAGCTCCCTGGTCTTTTCTTCTTCTGTTCTGTTCTTGTTCCTCTTCTGTTCTTGTTCTTGTTCTTGTTCTTGTTCTTGTTCTTGTTCTTGTTCTTGTTCTTGTTCTTGTTCTTGTTCTTGTTCTTGTTCCTGTTCTTGTTCTTGCTCTTGTTCTTGCTCTTGTTCTTGTTCTTCTGTTCTGTTCTTGTTCCTGTTCTTGTTCTTGTTCTTGTTCCTGTTCCCGTTCTTCGTTCCTCTTCTTCTTCTTCTTCTTCTTCTTCTTCTTCTTCTTCTTCTTCTTCTTCTTCTCCTTCTCCTTCTCCTTCTCCTTCTTCTTCTTCTTCTTCTTCTTCTTCTTCTTCTTCTTCTTCTTCATCTTCTTCTTCTTCTCCTTCATTCATGTGGTGCTAGTGATGATGATGATGCTGGTGGAGTAAGAGAGAGACAGAGCTCTCACTCCAGTACACAGATTCTTATTTACAAATTACCCCAATGATCTAAAAGCACAAATCTGAAGCATTCCTTTTAAACCTATTAGCATTTTTGTTTTTAAAATAAAAGTTTACACTGAATTTGTGCATACGGCTGTTGTTGGACGCTGCTGGGAACCAGGGAACTCAGCCTTGAAGCCTTGGGCTCCTCAGGCTGCACCAGGACAGGAGTTATAACAATGATCAAACACCTCAGGGCGTGTGAGATGGGATGTTTTGCACAAAGCATGATTTCAAAGAGGTGTTGCCTTCTTGGGCCAATGAGCCTTTTCTATTCTATTTTACACAAACTGCCCTATATAAGTGTAGTGTTTCTTCAAATAAAACTCTTTTTTGCCTCTCCATTACACAAGGAACTACATTGCATTATCCTCTTTGCCACTCCTACAGCTCAAATCCAACACTTGGCCTATCTGTTCTATCTAAAAAGTGCAAGCAATATTTTTACTATATTTTTATTATGTTTTTGAGCTCTCACTGAGACTCGTTTTTAAGACTTGTTTTCCTCACTGATGTCTAGGGCTTTTACTCTTTAAGGCACCTAAAACATGTTCTTACTTACTTAAATTTACTTACTTACTTACCTAACTACAACTTAAGCTTACACCTCTGTTTCATGTATGAGTGGCTTAATATACTCCAATCCATCCACAGGTTTTGGTTCAAACCCTGCATTTTGATCTCTGCTTTTCAGACTCCAACACTGAGCTGTGACCCCTCCCTGCCTGCTGGGCTCACTGCTGTGCAATCCTGTGTCAGGACAGGAGGTGACAGATTCTCCCTGTCAATCAGATTAAGGTGGGAATAGCAAAACTAATTTGGCTTGTCACCAGGAGAATAAATCTTGTTGGGTTTCCCTGGGGAGCCTGGGCAGTGCCAGCAGCCTCTGAGGGAGGGAAGAACCTTTCCCAGCCTGAGCCCTCCCTGGCACAGCTCCAGCCCCTCCCTGTCCCTGGGAGCAGAGATGGGAGCTGCCCCTCCACTTCCCATACAGGTAAAATCGCCCTGATTGCATTGTGCATTCATGTATTCAACATCCAAGGGATTATTTGGACAATGCACAGCAGAGCAAAGAGGAGGGGCTGTGCAGGGCAGGGTTTGGCTCTCAGGGAACCATTCCCATGGAGCTTGAGACCCCTTCCTGCACCAGCTCTGGCCTTGGAGCAGCGTGACTCGAGGCACAGAGCTCCTCCAATGGAGCACTGATGTGCATCCTGAAAATCAGGATTAATGTCTTAATCCTCCACCTCATTTCTTAATTCCAGTGTGGAGCTGTGGTGGCTGGGAGTTCAGCCAGCCCAGCTGCTCCGTGCTGCCCCTGCCCCAGCCAGGCACCGTTCCCTGCCCAGCCGAGGGGCACAGGGACAGCTGGTGCTGGGGAGGGGCTGAGATGCTGCAGCTTCCCCAGAGCTGGGCACCTCCCCCTGTTAGCTCGGGTTCAGCTCGTGGGAATCCTGTTTGTGAGCTGCTCTCAGTGCAGAAATCCCCCAGTGGAAGCAGCTCCAGGACAGCCAGGCAGGAGAGGCACCACTCAGCAGCACCAGTGCTCCATCCCCACTTCTGCTTCTCAGGGCTCTTTGTCTTCCTCTCTTTTCCATTTATTTTCCTTGGCACCTGGGAGTGCAGTTGGGTTTGTTTCCCTGCCCCTCAGGGCCGTGTGCTGAGCTTTGCTGGTGAGCCAGCAGGACCTGAGCAGTGTCGTGGAGAGTGCCATCCCCTGCTCCTCGGGGCTCCATCCCAAAATTCCATCACTTCTGCAGCTCCCTTCTGCTGAAACCAGACCTGGTGATGAGCCAGGGGGATCGTTGGCCTCCAGCTCATCGGGAAGGATGGTCACCTTGCAGAGGGGACAGGATGTGGAGTGTGTCAGAGTGGGGGATTCACAGAATCACACAGAATCAACCCACAGAAACACAGAATCACTCACAGAATCACAGAATCAATCACAGAATCACAGAATCAATCACAGAATCAATCACAGAAACACAGAATCACTCACAGAATCACAGAATCAATCACAGAATCACAGAATCAATCACAGAATCAATCACAGAATCACAGAATCACTCACAGAAACACAGAATCAATCACAGAATCAATCACAGAATCACTCACAGAAACACAGAATCACTCACAGAATCACAGAATCAATCACAGAATCAATCACAGAAACACAGAATCAATCACAGAATCAATCACAGAATCACAGAATCACAGAATCAATCACAGAATCAATCACAGAATCAATCACAGAAACACAGAATCACTCACAGAATCACAGAATCAATCACAGAATCACAGAATCAATCACAGAATCAATCAGAGAATCAATCACAGAATCAATCACAGAATCACTCACAGAATCACAGAATCGATCACAGAATCACAGAATCAATCACAGAATCAATCACAGAATCAATCACAGAATCACAGAATCAATCACAAAATCAATCACAGAATCAATCAGAGGATCAATCACAGAATCAATCACAGAATCAATCACAGAATCAATCACAGAATCAATCACAGAATCAATCACAGAATCAATCACAGAATCACAGAATCAATCACAGAATCAATCACAGAATCAATCAGAGGATCAATCACAGATTCAATCACAGAATCAATCACAGAATCAATCACAGAATCAATCACAGGATCAATCACAGGATCAATCACAGAATCAATCACAGGATCAATCACAGAATCAATCACAGGATCAATCACAGGATCAATCACAGAATCAATCACAGAATCAATCACAGGATCAATCACAGGATCAATCACAGGATCACCAGGTTGGAAGAACCCTCCAAGACCCTCGAGCCCAGCCCAGCCCTCACTAACCCACAGCACCCAGTGCACACCCAGGCTCCATAAACACACCCAGGGTGACTCCACCGCCTCCCAGGCAGACCATGCCAGAACTTTATTATTCTTTCCATAAAAACCTTCTTCCTGACATCCAGCCTGATTCCCTTGGCACAGGTTGTGTGCTCTGGTTCTGTCAGTGCTGCCTGGAGAGGAGACCAACCCCCGAGCACAGCCACTGTCAGGGAGAGCAGATGTGATCGGGTCACTCTGAGTTTCCTTTTCTGCAGGACAAACACCCCCAGCTCCCCCAGCCATTCCCCACAGGCTTTGTGTCTGAGAGGGATGTCACATTTCTCCTTACAAACAAGCTGTAGGTTTGATGGTAGGTGAAGTTAGCACCTGAGAGAGAAAAGAAACAATGGGAGGGATTCCACTGATTGATGAATGGGAAAAGAGATTTGCCTTTACAAACAAACTGCAGGTTTGCTGGTAAATGAAATTGGGTAACAGAAGATGAAAGAAGCAATGGGGAAAACCATGAATTGTATAAGAATTAAAATTTAAAAGGGAGGGTTAACATGAGAGGGGAATCTCAGGTGTCAGGTGTTTGGGCAGTCTGTGCCTCTCAAGTGCCTCAGCCCATGGGGAAAGAGAGAGGGAAATGCAGGTGGGAAATTGGGATAAAAGGAGGCTGTGTGCTCCAAAAATCTGAGAGATCCCAGGGCAATGCCCCACGGCCTCTCCCTTTATTGGAATAAAGCAAAAGGACTGCTCTGTCTCCTTTTGGGACATAAACCTCTGGTGTTTGTGGATTAATTTTCTTTACGTATCCCAAGCCCCTCACCAGCCTCGGGTCCTGCTCTTTGCTGTCACTGTCCCCGTTTGGACTCCAGAGGGGCTTTTACATTTTAACAGTTCTGTGACTCCACAGCTCTGAGCCTCAGATGTTCCTCAGTCACTCCCCAAAATCCCCTGGTGGGAGGGGTGAAAACAAACGGTGCCAAATGTTTTAAACTCACCTCTGATTTCTCAGGACATTCTAAGAGCTTATCAAAATCAGATTCTAAAAGCACTTTAAAAATAACTCACTGCATGCTAAAGTCTGGTAGGGTTTCCATAGTTCCCTCTGGATTTCTTTACCTGGTCTCCTGCTCTCCAGATTTTTCTCCTGTCCTGTGCAGTTTAGGGATGGTGTGACCCTGCTGTGTGTCAGCTTGGAGCTGGCCAGGCAGAGTTATTGGTTTTGTTAATGCCTGGGGTTTTTCATGGTTTTCTCTGCATGCTTTGGCACATTTTATTTACTTCTGCTTGTGCCCTTCCTCTGAAACCTCCTGAAGCCTCAAATTTCGCTGTTGCAGACTGCAGTGTAATTAGGTTAAAGATGTTCTTCAGGTAATTTTAATCCATATATCATTTTTCTTCACCAGAAAGTCCAGACTATGAGCAAACTCTCTGTGTTCAATGCAAAGGTCCAAATGGCCACTAGAGATTTATATCATGTTGATAAGGGAAAGACATTCAAATGCAATCTGGAAAAAAAATCATATTGAACTGATTTATTTTAGTATTATCTAAGTATTGAAAACCACCCTGGAAATAACAACTTACATAATTTTAATTTGTAAAGAAAGCTTGTTTACGTGGCAGCAATTAAAAATATCAGCTCAATATCTGTAGAACATGGACAAGGCCAAGCTAATTTATTTTATGAACTTAGTGAGCACGTTTAAGCTCAGTCTGCAGGGAGAGTTCTCATCTCCAATTGAGATAAATCCTCCTCTGCAGATGGGGAACTGTGGGGAGGGCTGAGTTACAGGGCAATGGGTTTGTGATGGAAATCACAGCATCTTCAATAAACAGCTTATGATAAAATTAAGAAAATTTTATTAAGCTCCATTGCCATTAGCTTCCATTAGTTGGTTCATTTGTAGGTGCTGACTTCTAGGAACAAATGCATTTTCCTGCAGCATGGAGCATGGATATCCCAGCCAGGACAAGGCAGTGGGAAAGAGCACACGAGGCCAGGGAGCTGGGAATGCTGTGGGGCTGTCGGGAGCATTCCCTGGGGCATTCCCTGGGGCATTCCCTGGGCCATTCCCTGGGACATTCCCTGGGGCATTCCCTGGGGCATTCCCTGGGGCATTCCCTGGGACATTCCCTGGGACATTCCCTGGGACATTCACTGGAGCATTCCCTGGGGCATTCCCTGGGGCATTCCCTGGGACATTCCCTGGGGCATTCCCTGGGCCATTCCCTGGGACATTCCCTGGGGCATTCCCTGGGACATTCCCTGGGGCATTCCCTGGGGCATTCCCTGGGCCATTCCCTGGGACATTTCCTGGGGCATTCCCTGGAGCATTCCCTGGGCATTCCTGGGACATTCCTGGGACATTCCCTGGGACATTCACTGGAGCATTCCCTGGGGCATTCCCTGGGGCATTCCCTGGGACATTCCTGGGGCATTCCTGGGCCATTCCTGGGACATTCCCTGGGGCATTCCTGGAGCATTCCCTGGGGACATTCCTGGGGACATTCCCTGGGACATTCCTGGGGACACTCCTGGGCCATTCCCTGGGACATTCCTGGGCCATTCCTGGGGGCATTGCCTGGGGCATTCCTTGGGGCATTCCCTGGGGCATTCCCTGGGGCATTCCTTGGGGCATTCCTTGGGGCATTCCCTGCTTTCCATGGCCCCAGGGATTGCTGTGAGTCCATCAGGAGCATTCCCTGGGACATTCCCTGCTTTCCATGGCCCCAGGGATTGCTGTGGGTCCATCAGGAGCATTGTGATGTGTTGGGATCAGCAGGGCTGTGACCAGTTTTGGGGTCAGCAGGGATTGCTGGGGTCAGCAGGGCTGTGACCAGTTCTGGGTTGCTCAGCACAGCAGGGCAGGAGCTCCTGGCTCTGCTCCAGAGGAGGGATGTGAGGATGAGGAAGGGCTGGAGCATCCCAGTGCCCAGGGGAGGCTGAGGGAGCTGGGGCTGCTCCAGGCAGGGGCTGAGCCCAGGAACTGCTGGCACAGGAGGCAGAGCTCCTGCCCTGGGCAGAGCCCAGAGAGGGGCTGGAGTCTCCCCCTGGGACATTCCAGAGGCACAGGACACAGCCCTGTGCCCTGAGCTCTGGGATGGCCCTGCTGGGGCAGGGAGGGGACACCAGAGACCCCTGGGGACCCCCAGCCTGCCCATGCTGGGACTGTGTCTGTGCTCTCTTTCCCAGCCTCTGATCCCACAGCCCTGGTCTCAGAGCCCCCTTTACATCTCCCCCATGGAATCCCCCAGCCCTGCCCGGCACCGACTCACAGCCCACCCTGCGACAGGGAGCAATCCCAAAAACCAACAAATCCTCCCTGGAAACCCGCCCGCAGCCCCCGGGCAGGATTCACTTGTCCCAGGATCACAAAGCCTGGCTCTTCTGTCTCTTCAAGCACCAAGAGGCACGGTGGCTGTGCGGTGTTATTATTCATGGGAAAAGATTTCCAGAGAAAATGAGAACTTTGCATGGGTAGTTTGGGTTAGATATAGAAATGATTAATTTTGTTTAATTCAATAGAGAGATCTAATTTCACTGCCACCTAATATTTAATATTTTTCCTCCCTGTCTTGATTCTTCCTTTCTTTAGACTTTCATGGTACTGAAAGAGAAATAAAGAAAAAAAAGAGGCAAAGAATGCAAAGTAAAACAAAAATGAGGCTGTTCAATCAGGCGAGGAAGAAAAGCTATCTAAAGTCCCCTGAATAAGGTGAAGGAAAATGAATCATATCTTTTTATTCAAGGAGTGGATTTGGCTTCAGGCATTGAAATCTCGAGGTGTTTGAAAATGCTGGAGACACACTCAGGGCTCCGTGCTGAACCTGCCCTGTTTGTGCCCAGGGGGACTGGACTGCAGAGCCCAGGGGTTATTTATTGTTAGAAATACAAATAATACATAATATTTCTCATATATATATATATATATATATAAAATAGATCATAGATCATAAATAATCATACATATTATATATAATACATAATACATAATATATAATATATAATGTATAATATATAATATATAATATATAATGTATAATATATAATATATAACATATAATATATAATATACAATATATAATATATAATACATTATATATTATATATTACATATTACATATTACATATTACATATTACATATTACATATTACATATTATATATTATATATTATATATTATATATTATATATTATATATTATATATTATATGTTATATATTATATATTATACATTATATATTATATATTTTGTATTTGTATTATGTATTATAGATAGATATAGACATAGATATAGATTATATACATATACATATACATATACATATACATATACATATACATAACATATACAAAACATATACAAAACATATAAAATACATATAAAATACATATAAAATACATATAAAATGCATATAAAATACATATAAATACATATTGTTAGAAATGCATATTATGGAATTGGATTTTTGCAAATAGTGTACGTGTGGTGTGGAAATGGTTTTTAAGATGAAGTTTTCTTTAGAAGTGGCATAGGCTGATAAAGGGTCAGTGGTGAGTGAACTGCCTTGTTTGGGTGACACCAGTGATGACCCCTGCTACAGCAATTAAAAACCACAGCCCAATTTCCATCAGAGAAGAAAAATAAATTACAAGCACAGCCAAGGAACATGCATGCTCTGAAAAGGTGGACTCAAGGAGGCCATGCAAAACAGATCCTGCAATATGGAAAGTGGTTTATGGAACAGTTTGAATTGGCATGGCAGGTCTCATCAATATGCAAGGGCTGACGGATTTAAGGGCTCCTGCCCAAAAAACTCCCGTTCCTGCAGGGATTTGGGATCCCCTGGTGCAGTTCGGTCCCAGACCCAGCCAGGCAGGGCCAGTGTGGGTCCTGCTGGGAGCAGGAGCTGCCTGGGCCATCCTGACCCTGTCCTGGGGGGTTCAGGGGGCTCTGCACCCACAGAAAAGTCCTTTAGCAGCACTGCTTTGGTCAGCGTGGGGTTTTCTTCACCAGGAAGAAACTTCACAACCTCTGGGTTATTTCCAGGGGAACTCAGGTCCCACAGAGCACTCCTGCCCTTGCCAGGAGTCTCTCAGGGGTTCAGGGCTGTGTGGGGCTATGGAAAGATCCCAAACTCCTTTTGCCCAACTGCCGTGGGGATTTTGGCTGGAACACGGAGCCCGTGCAGGCGGGGCAGGGCACAGCCCTTGTGAAAAACAGAGACCCCTCTGAGCTCCTGAGAGAGATCAAAATGCAGGGTTTCAATTAAGGCCTTTAGAGAAATTAAAATGTATTAAGCCACACAGACATTAAATGGAGGTGTAAGCTTTGGTTTTAAGTGAATAGAAATATTATTAGGTTGCATAGATGTGAAGTAGAAGAAGAAATCTTAGTTTTAAGTAAGAATATGTTTTAAGTGCCTTAAAGAGCAAAAGTCTTAGAATTTAGTGTGAAAAACAAGCTTCAAAAACAACCTTCAGTAAGAGCTCAAAAACAAAAACAAGCTTCAAAAACAAACTTCAAAAAGAAGTTTCAGAGAGATCTCAAAAACACAGTTTTAGACAAAAAAAAACATAGTAAGAATATTGCTTACATTTTTCAGATAGAACAGATAGTCCATATGTGCAGGTTCTGCATAAACTTTAATATTAAAAAACTAGAATTCTAATGGGTTGAGAAGAAATGCTTCAGGTTCTTGTTTTTAGCTCATTGGGGAATTTGTAAATAAGAATCTGTGTACTGGAGTGAGAGGTCTGTCTCTCTTACTCCATCATCATCATCATCACTAGCACCACATGAAGGAAGGAGAAGAAGAATAAGAAGAAGAAGAAGAAGAAGGAGAAAAAGAAGAAGAAGAAGAAGAAAAAGAAGAACAAGAAACAAAAACAAAAGCAAGAAGAAGAGGAAGAAGAACAAGAACAAGAAAAAGAAAAAGAAAAAGAAGAACAAGAAGAACAAGAAGGAGAACAAGAAGAAGAAGAAGAAGAAGAAGAAGAAGAAGAAGAACAAGAACAGGAACAAGAACAGGAACAAGAACAAGAATAGGAAAAAGGAGAAGAACAAGAACAAAAAAAAAGCAACAAGAAGAAGCAGAAGAACAAGAAGGAGAACAAGATGAAGAAGAAGAAGAAGAAGAAGAAGAAGAAGAAGAAGAAGAAGAAGAAGAAGAAGAAGAAGAAGAAGAAGAACAAGAACAAGAACAAGAACAGGAACAAGAACAAGAACAGGAACAAGAACAGAACAGAAGAAGAAAGGACCAGGGAGCTTCTGCCTCTCAAGACTCTGCACCAGCTGCAGCTTCTACTTCTCATGGGGAGTTTTCTTCTGCTTGGGATCTGTGCTGAAAGCTTTTAGGGTGGACTTGAAGCCTTGGGACTGTGCCTCAGACAGCCACAGGCTCTCCAGTTTGGGTAACCTGTGCTTCCATGGGTGCACTGGGTGTTCTGGGACTCCCACAGATCGTGGATCCAGCCCCTGTCCCTGCCCAGACCCCAGCAATCCTCAGGTTCCCAGCAGCTGCGGGGCCCTGCTGCCCTGCCTGACACAGGGGTGCTCTGGGAAGCTGAGGCCTCTGGGGTTGAGAGCTGGTGACAAAAGGAGGAGCTGCAAGGGAAGGCAGGGCCCTGGCAGGGCACGGGTTAATCCAGTGAAGCCTCTGCAGCACATCTGCTCCTGCTGTTCTGCCTCATCAACCACTCTAAGGCTGCCCTAGCAGCCCCTTCTCCTTCAGCACTCACAAACAAAAGCCATGAAAAGGATGACTGGTTTTTCTGAAGCCCTCTCCCACACCCCACCTCAGCATAATGCACTCCTCAGCTAATCAAACATAATGCACTCCTTAGTCAAAACCACTTCTTACTCTTTACTCTGGGATGTATTTTTTTTTTCCACAGTGTGGTTGCTTTTGCTCTTTTTGATAAGCTGAAATGGAAACTTCATTGTGTGTGCAAAGCTCCCAATAATTTACCATTTCCAATTGGAAAATTATCCTGCAATTGGAAATATTTTAAAACCTTCCTCAAGGAAAATATAAGAATGGAGAAAACCCCACAGTGACATCCTTCTTGCACAGGAGCAGGGATCCCAGAATGGTTTGGGTTGGGAGGGACCATAAATCCCCCAGTGCCACCCCCTGCCATGGCAGGGACACCTCCCACTGTCCCAGTGTCCAGCCTGGCCTTGGGCACTGCCAGGGATCCAGGGGCAGCCACAGCTGCTCTGGCAATTCCAGCCCAGCCAGGAATTCCCAATTCCCAACATCCCACCCATCCCTGCCCTCTGGCAGTGTCCCATTCCTGTGTCCTGTCCCTCCATCCCTTGTCCCCAGCCCTCTCCAGCTCCTTTGGAGTCCCTATAAATGTTTTCTGGCTGTGGAATGATTTATCCCATTTCCCTGTCTGCATTCCTGTGGGAAGCAGAGGTGGGAGCTGGGGCAGCTCCGTGTGTCCCCTGGCTCTGGATGCCACCCCAGGTGTCCCTCCCCGGGCTGGGGACAGACACCCCAGTGACACCCCGGGCCCAGTGCCCCCCTCCCTGACCCCCCAGCTCAGGAGAGGTTGGGCCTGCTCTGCAATCCCTGCTGAGCCCTCTTGTCACAAGGGCCTTGCCTTTGGCACTTCCCAATTTCCCCAGGAATTCTTGTCCTGGGGCTCTGCTGTGAGAAGACCTCTTAGAAAAATTTAAATCTTCCAGGATTATCTTTCCCAAAGGATCCATCTCTTCCAGGACTGTATTTCCCAAAGATCCATCTCTTCCAGGACTGTATTTCCCAAAGGATCCATCTCTTCCAGGATTGTATTTCCCAGATGATTCATCTCTTCCAGGATTATGTTTCCCAAAGGATCCATCTTTCCATATTTCCCAAATCATGCTCCTCTTCACCAGGGCCTCTGCTGCACATCCCTACCCAGCTCATTTGAAATGCAGATTTTCATTTCCAGGGCCTAACCAAACTTTGTCCTTTCTGCAAGGCAGGTAGGTGTTTATTCTGATTTGAATCCCAGCATATATTTTAAGTAGATTGTTTTCAGTGACATATTTAAAGTCAAAGTCGTCCACACGAAGCAGACTGAACCCCCGACGCCACTGAGCAGAACTGCTGGTGTCATTCTCATGATTTATATCCATTAATTTGCTTTCAGAACACACTTACCATGGTAATTTTCTTTGGAGAGAAGCGATCTTGGGAGCAAAAAACAGGTGGAGGGGGAGAAACCCTCTCCTCGTGCTCGCTGCCTGCCCCGTCACCCGCAGCGAGCCCAGCTGCCCGTCTGCGCGCTGCGAGGAGCGCGGCTCAAATGAGCTGGAAAACAGCTCAGTCTGGGCCGGGGGAGGCTCCAGACGTGCCTGAGCCCCTGCTGGAGCCGGGCTAGGTTCTCCTCCGGCACAGCTCCCGCTGCCAGAGCGCAGGTAAAGCTCAGCCGGGTGGCGAGCCCAGCCCCGGTCCGGGCGGGAGCTGGGGAGATGTGGCAGGAGAGTCGCAGTCACCGAATGACCATGAAACACCAGGGTGGCCCCCGGAGGAAATCCCCTCGTGATGAAACAGTGCCCGCCCCAGACAGACAGTCCAAAGCGCTCAGAGAGACTTGCCAGCGCCCACAGATTAGATCTTAGAGTTTAAAAATGTGGCGCACTATGCTAATATCATGATTCCTATAGGCTCTATGTAAATGCTGTAGAATTTGTATTTTGTATTAGATTGGTGAGTGGAAATTAGAATATTCGTCATGGAAGATGATTTAATGTATTACAAACGGGAAATCGCTCTCTTCTCTTGCCTTCTTTCCTTCTCTTCTCCCACTTCTCCTCTCCCTCTTCTATTACCCCATACTCTTTTATCCCATTACTCTCTCTCCCCCTCGCTCCTCTTAACTCTAATATCACTTCTCTTGCATCTCCTTCTTGCTCTCTTCTCCCTTCTCTCTCTCTCTCTTCCTCCTTTTATCTCTTTTATTCTGCTCTGGGGCTGTGCTGGGCAGGCTCTTTTATAATAAACTGCAACTTTCAGCCTACACAGAGAGTTTGAGTTTTGTCCCGCGACCATCCATCCCAATACAAAGTATCCCGAAGACTCCCGCGGGCGGGTGTGACTTTTGTAATTGTTTATTTAATTATGAAAGGGTTTGTAAGGGATTCTCAAAGCCTGACTGAAAGCTCACACAGTCTTGTGCATCTGTACACAAACTCTGAGATAAGGTGTGCTAACTTCGGGCATAAAATAAAAATGACATTGTTGAGAGAGAGATTGAACTAGAAACAAGTTTCAAACGACGGCAAAAAGAACAGATATTTTGGAGTTAGAACTGTGAAGGATGCATTGTGGCAAGACCACATGGGGTAAAATAATAATTGATTGGTGTAGAAGTATCAGCACCATTGTGTGGCAAAAGCTAATTAGGCTGAAACGCATTTACAAGGTATTGAAACCAGGAAATAAGTTGGCTTCTGATAGAATGGCACAGAGTTTTACATCTCTTATGTTTCACCTTTCAACGAGACTGATAATAAAATAAAATCCTTTTAAAGAATTCCTCTCAGTTGTCCCATCTCGGTAGAGCTGGGATTTTCCAGCAGTACCTGCATCCCCAGGGATCAGGGCACCCACACCCCCAGGGATCAGGGCATCCATAGAATTCACACCCCACCTCCTGTCGGGGAGTTCTGCAGAGCCACAAGGGCCCCTGAGCCTCCTTTTGTGCCCCTGATGCCCAAGGCAGCGAGCACAGCTCTGCTTTTCCCTGCTGCACCCCAAGCCCTGCCCTGCTCCTGCAGCCTCAGCTCAGGTCCCCTCGAAGGAGGGATCCAGCTCAGGAGATGGAGATGGGAACAAACCCAAAATTAGTTCTGGGTCCCTGCTGGGGGCTCGTGTGTGACCCCAGGAGATGGGAACAAACCCAAAATGAGTTCTGGGTCCCTGCTGGGGGCTCTGGGTGAGACCCCTGGAGATGGAGATGGGAACAAACCCAAAATGAGTTCTGGGTCCCTGCTGGGGGCTCCATGTGAGACCCAAGGAGATGGGAACAAACCCAAAATGAGTTCTGGGTCACTGCTGGGAGCTCTGGGTGACCCCAGGAGATGGGAACAAACCCAAAATGTGTTCTGGGTCACTGATGGGTGCTCTGGGTGAGACCCCAGGAGATGGAGATGGGAACAAACCCAAAATGTGTTCTGGGTCACTGCTGGGGGCTTGTGTGTGACCCCAGGTGTGCTGATTGCTCTAAATTTGCTCTCCTGTAGAGACACTTCTTCAAAGAGCTGGATTAATAATTCACACCACACTACTCAGTTACAAAGCATTTTCCTCAACCATTTCTTGATGGAATTTATTCCAGCATTTATGGCTCATTTTTCTTCCTTTTAAGCTGAAGGTGTTTGCAAATGAAAGCTGGAGAGCTTTCCACAGCCTGTTCCACACACGGGTCACAGGATGTCAAGAAATTGGGGAAAAAATGAGTGAATACTTGAAGAAAAATATACTTGAGGTCATTTCATGGGAGCCAGTTTATTTAAAGTGGCTTGTTGTAAAGTAGGAAAATGGAAATGTAAAGATGAGGCAAACCTGTGAAATTTTTGGATGAGAGGGAATGGGAGCTCTGTCCTGGCACAGTGCTGTGCTCTGCACAACCTGGCAGGAAATCCAGCTGGAAGCTCTTGTGGCTGTTTGTGGGAACTATGAGATGAACAATATTAATGTGGTTTGTCTATTGTTCCTTTTTTTTTTTTCATTTATTTAGGTACCAGCTAAGCATAGGACAAAACCACGAAAGACAAAAATCCCCTCCTGGTTTACTGAATGAGGCAGTCACTTTGTGCTCTTCCTTCTGGAAATGGCTCTAAAACAGCTGCAGGACACAGGATCCTCAGATTTCCGTTCTGCTCCTTCCCCACCCCTCCAAAGGCAGGAATGTTAAATGTCCCGTTCCTGTAGTGTGCAGCTGTGACAGTGACACTGACCTGTGACAGTGACACTGACACTGATCTGTGATAGTGACACTGAGCTGTGACAGTGACACTGACACTGACCTGTGACAGTGACATTGATCTGTGACAGTGACACTGACACTGATCTGTGACAGTGACACTGACCTGTGACACTGACACTGATCTGTGACAGTGACACTGACCTGTGACAGTGACACTGACACTGATCTGTGATAGTGACACTGACCTGTGACAGTGACACTGACACTGATCTGTGACAGTGACATTGATCTGTGACAGTGACACTGACCTGTGACACTGACACTGATCTGTGACAGTGACACTGACCTGTGACAGTGACACTGACACTGATCTGTGATAGTGACACTGACCAGTGACAGTGACATTGATCTGTGACAGTGACACTGACCTGTGACACTGACACTGACACTGATCTGTGATAGTGACACTGACCTGTGACAGTGACACTGACACTGATCTGTGACAGTGACATTGATCTGTGACAGTGACACTGACCTGTGACACTGACACTGATCTGTGACAGTGACACTGACCTGTGACAGTGACACTGACACTGATCTGTGACAGTGACACTGACCTGTGACACTGACACTGATCTGTGACAGTGACACTGACCTGTGACACTGACACTGACACTGATCTGTGATAGTGACACTGACCTGTGACAGTGACACTGACACTGATCTGTGACAGTGACATTGATCTGTGACAGTGACACTGACCTGTGACACTGACACTGATCTGTGACAGTGACACTGACCTGTGACAGTGACACTGACACTGATCTGTGACAGTGACATTGATCTGTGACACTGACATTGATCTGTGACACTGACCTGTGACACTGACACTGACACTGATCTGTGACAGTGACACTGAGCTGTGACAGTGACAGTGACAGTGACAGTGACAGTGACATTGAGCTGTGGCAGTGACCTGAGACACTGACACTGACCAGTGACACTGACAGTGACACTGCCCTGTGACATTGACCTGTGACAGTGACACTGAGCTGTGACAGTGACAGTGACATTGACCTGTGACACTGACAGTGACATTGACCTGTGACAGTGACCAGTGACAGTGATAGTGACACCACCCTGTGACAGTGACCAGTGACAGTGACACTGACCAGTCACAGTGACAGTGATCTGTGACAGTGACACTTCCCTGTCACATTGACCTGCGACAGTGACACTGCCCTGTGACAGTGATCTGTGACAGTGACACTGCCCTTCCTTCCTTCCTTCCTTCCTTCCTTCCTTCCTTCCTTCCTTCCTTCCTTCCTTCCTTCCTTCCTTCCTTCCTTCCTTCCTTCCCTCCCTCCCTGCCTGCAGTTTATCGATCCAGACGAGCGCATTGACTGAGAAGGTCAGCGCAGGGAAATAATGGAGAAAAATGGGTTTTGTTCCTTGCGCCCCTTCCTAGAAATGCTAAAAACGGACTGTGAGGGGCCTGGGGGAGCCGGGACAGGGCCTGCGCAGCCCTGTGCCACCTGAGCAGGAAAGGATGGAGGCTGGGCACGGAGCAGCTCCCACTTCTCACCAGGGCAGAGCCTCCCGTGTGCTTCGGCTCGGGGAAAGCACCACACGCAAGCGATCATAAAAGTGAAACAGAGCCCTGCCTGTTCGCGTGACACGAGGGCTTTGGTGGGAAATAAACCTTTTATTTATATATTGGTTATATAGTTATAACTCATATTTATATATATTTATAACATATATATAAAATATTATTTAATATATTACATATATATACTTATATGCTATATAATATATTATATTATATTATATTATATTATATTATATTATATTATATTATATTATATTATATTATATTATATTATATTATATTATATTATATTATATTATATTATATTATATTATATTATATATTTATAATATCTGGGACAGAACATGACAGGAGTTTACCCACCTGAGGTGATGAGGTTTTTTTTAGTTGGAAAAGTCACTGTCACTGTCACTGCAGCTCTGGGAGCATGGAGGGCAGTGTGACTGTCACTGTCGCTGTCACTGTCACTGTCACTGCAGCTCTGGGAGCATGGAGGGCAGTGTGACTGTCTCACTGTCACTGCCACTGTCACTGTCACTGCCACTGCCACTGTCACTGCAGCTCTGTGAGCATGGAGGGCAGTGTGACTGTCACTCACTGTCACTGTCACTGTCTCTGTCACTGTCACTGCCACTGTCACTGTCACTGCCACTGTCATTGCAGCTCTGGGAGCATGGAGGGCAGTGTGACTGTCACTGTCACTGTCTACTGTCACTGTCCCTGTCACTGCAGCTCTGCTGCCCCTCAGGCCCTGCCCAGGGGAGGGGATTCAGGCTCACCCTGCTGCTCCATCTCTGCTGTCCTCGGAAGGGAAAAGCTGTGACAGGTCATGTGTGGAGAACAGGGCAGGGACAGAGCCCTCAGCAATCACTGCTCGGGTAAAACAGGCTGGACTTAGGGAAACGAGTTTAATTGGTTAAATCAGAGCAGGATAATGAGGAATAAAATCAGACTTAAACCCTCTTTCCCCCAGCCCTACCTGGCTCCCAGGGTGAGCTCTCCCCAGTTTCAGCCCAGCAGCTGTGGGCAGATCCTCACTGTCCCTGCTGTGCTTCCTCCCCAGGGCCCGGACCCTCACCCTCCTCCCTGCTGATTTACCAAAATAGGAGCATTGGTCTGGTACCGGTAACTGTGACAGACAAAAGACTCTCTAACAATTTAAAGTTACAGAGTGTGTGTTTGTTCAGCGCTGGGCAGCAGTGTGAGGTGATCCTCTGATAGGAACTGCCAAATCCCAGGTGATCACAGAGTCTATTTATTGGCAAGGGATTCAAACAAATCCATATTCATAATAACAGCCCCTCCCATCCCCCCTCCCCATGGTAATTAGCTTGAATGGCTGTTAAGCATTGATTGACTTCTTAAATTAAGGCTGGGGTCGTTTTTGTGGGGAGGGGTCTTAAAAGGAGGAAGTAAGGCAAGTCTTCCTCACCCTGAACTCTTGATCTTTTCTATCACTGACAACACAAGTGATTTCTGGGGATAGTCCAGTTTCCCAAAGAATGGTTTCTGGTTGCATTGTCATGTTCCTTTGGATCTGCTCACTGGTTTTGTCTTTTCCCATTGTAAGCACAGCTGAGCAAACATGAAATGACAGACAACCAATTATTTAAGTTTCAGATAACTGCTCCCTTCTAACTTCTAACTTTTAATTGTTTCCAGCAAGGTAACTGAAATGCTAATTTTCTAAGATCAGTGTTCACCGCCCCAGCCTGGGCCAGCCCCCCAAAACCCCGTGGTGCAAACCCAGCTCAGCAGAGAGAGCAGCTGCTGCTGCAGGCCATGCACACCTGCAATTCCCATTCTCACTTTTGTCAGGTTCAAAAGGATTCGGTGATGCTCTTGGTGATGCAAATCGTGAGGAGATCACCCCTGTCGCCAGCCAGAGTTCATCTTCCCCGTCACTTCACACCTCAAATAAGGGCACGGGCAATTACTCACGCTCACAGCTGGCTGCATTCAATATTTCAGGAGCGGAAATGAAGTGGTCTGTGTTCCACTGACCCCAAGGTGGTCAATTCGATATTCAACTGCCAATACCCTGCAGAGCGTGGCCACAATGCTTGAGAAGTTATTTGATGTTCAGCCTTTATTCTCTGCGGAGAGGAATCTGCAGTAATCACTGCGCTGGAGGGCAGAGGAGGAGCAGCAGAGCTCCTGTGCCTGGGCACATCCGCGTCCCCCGAGCCCCAGGGTCTGCACACAGGGCTGGGGGAGCTCGGAGGGCAGAGCAGGAGCCCCTGCTCGGGGACAGCCCCCTGCCTGGAATCCGGGCTTCAAAAATCAGGGAAATGGACGCGCACAGTGATTGACTGGCGTCCCTCGTTCTTCTCTCGCCTTGGCGTATTCAGCAGCAAAATTGCTGCGTGTGCTTTGCTCGGGTGTGAGGGTTTCCCTGTGATTCTGAAACAAAGTCTAAACAAACTATTAAAGAGGCATCAGAAGGACACAACAGAGATTTTCAGTGACAAGGAAAACTATTGCTCCGAGGAACTGGGGGGATTGAGGAAACAATGAATCCCTTCTGTTCAGCAGGAACGTAAATCCATAACCAGCTCGTTTGGATTTGCACCTGAATCCAAAAATCGATGACTTAAGACAGAAAATGCATCAGCTCAGCCCTGTTCAGTACCCTGGGAGAGGCACTGTCACCGCTTCGGGAACGGGGATGTGATGAAAGGAGACATTGGAGTCCCGGATGGGAATTGAGAAGAATCTTTTCCTGCAGTGACGCCCAGCCCTGTCCCAGCAGAGTTTTGCTGCTGCAGGAGCAGCTCGGGCACCGGCCGGGTTTGACCAAATCCCGGCTGCCAAATTGTCCAGGAGCTCCTGAGCAGGGCGTGCAGGGCTGGGATCCTCCTGCAGCTGCAGCTGGGCTC